>VYXD01003195.1:613741-712968 GCA_013397195.1 Hylia prasina
GATATTGACAATATGTACATTAAAAACTCCAGAACACTTGAGTGAAAGACAAAAGCTGAGCTTTACAAACCATCATCTATTTCACTTGCATCCTTAGAAGAGAGCAGTTTCTAAAGTTACCACTACAACACTGTTTAAACAAACAAACAAAAAATCGTATTTTTTATTCTTGTTATTCAAAGAATAACTATTAATTCCAGAACTAAAAANTAATTTATAACAGAAGCTCTGAAGTAGTAAGACACTGCCCTGACTCTCTTTAACTACCTATCAGTCATGTTCATAAAAACAATTTTCAATGTCTGTTTTTGCTGGCCTCAATTCAGAAAGGGTTGTTTCAGTCCTGTGAAGTCAACTGCTTAGGGTTGTGTAAAAGCTTTGTCTAAATGATATACCTACCTTTGCCTAATATAAAATTACATGATCATGAAATTTAGAGAAAGAAAATGATAAAAATATTTTATTGGATAGGGGAATGCCTGTTCTTTTTAAAAAATTATTACTTATTTAAGGCAACTTTTTTGGCCTTTGCATATTTTCAGTAAAATTGCTCTCTCAGATACTCCGGATACTGTTCTTCAGGAAGACAGTATTTTGGAAGAAGTTAACAATGTATTTTTACCCTGTCACCAAAGTCACTAAGTGCTATTATCACTTAAAGCACTTCTTAAGCATGTAACTTCTTAATTCAGATTATATACATAACCAAACACTGACCCACAGAACTCAGGTTCCAAAAATTAAGGACCAAAATTAAGCAATTAATTTAAGAACAAATAACACCAAAACCCCCACACATTTTAGGGTCCTCTTCCATTCCTAAGTGCATATGTGCAGACACAGGCACTGTGACCTACTGAACCATGAAACAGGAACCCAGCAGCCAAGGAAAATTCTTTACAAATATTAACAGATTCCCAGTTGACTTCTTACAATAGCAATGTTTATCCAAGAAATCACTATCTATTCAGCCCTGTTAAGGTTATTTTCTATATGGGAATATATGACTAAGCATACAGTTATCAAAAGGAAGTGAAAAAACTTAATGACACAGTATCAAAAAATATACCATGCTTAATAAATTCTTTTTTTCTTTCTGGAAACACATTAAAATCCTTTAACTCCTAGTTGCTGCACTATGCTCTTAACTTCAATCAAGTGATTTTATAGAAGTATTTTTTAAACATGAAATAGATCTCAGTTATTACAAATATTTGCTTGTGGGTCTATTTGAATCTTAAAACTGCATTTTGTCTTTTGAATGAAGGAAACATTTGTAAATACCCAAAGTCTTTTGGCATGACCAAAGACACAGACTCTCTTGAAAATCCTTACACAGCAGTCCAGGTAACAGTAATATAGGGACTTTTGTTCAAATAGCCCATGCAACACAGACTTGATCAGACTTGACTTGATTGTCAGCTTACTGTGTTCATTATTTATGCACAATTATCTTATTTGAATCATAAAAAAATTAGACAGCATCTCTATAAAAATTACAATTGTTTGTTACTATTTGGCCTAAGAGCTTCTTTCCAAAGCAGTTTAAAAGATGTGACTTGTTGGATCATCAGAGTTTCGTTAGGCCAGAGAGATATCAACTAGTTAATATGCAAGTGTTGGGTAAAACACTGATTACCTAAGGTATTAATGACCGCAGCTAAATCTGCCTTAAAAAAATAAATTACAGTGAAGCAAGCTAAAATAAATCAAATGCTAGTAAGTCCAAGCAACCATATTAATACGTCTTAACTTCATGCACACACAAAGCCTGAGTTCATTCCAAATGAAATTGTTAGTTGTACTTCTGTTATGGTTTTGTAGCTATGGCAATGGTAAATCATCAATTGAACTTCACTACTAAAGCATTCAGAGACAAGGGTGGGGAGGGAAAAAAGATTTTTACACTAAAAGGAATTAGAACTGAAAGTAGCACTGAAATGGGGACGAAAGCTTATATACCATGAACACAGTTAAAAGCTGCCTTTGAGATGGTGCAGTCCTCCCCCTATTTATTTGTTCTGTCAACCAGCAGCATTCTTTCAAACTCATTTCACAAACCTCTCCCTCTCCAAGTCTACATTTTCATATCTGTTTCCCCCATTATGTCAATTGACTGTTGTACAGAATTTGTGACTGCTTCAAGTCCTTGATGTTTATGGCTACTTCCCATTCTGTTAATTTTTCATATAAAGCATTTCATTACATTCAACATAGAGCTACTTAGGCACTAAAATAGAAACAGTAAGGACTATGAAGATGTTACAAGAAATATTATTTTCAAGGATTTCTATACAACATCACCATTAAATCAGACAAGTCTGGTGGACAGTTGTACAAGGACAAGGACTTCCTCTCTCTCTGCAGGAAAATTACAGTTTCCAAAGAGGATGCTACTGAGGCAACCTATTGCCCAGGAATATATGCCTTCAGTCAGTCAACAGCTAATTAAAAGCAATGTAAAGGAGGCCCTTATCTAAGCTCTTCCTGAACTAAAAGGGAGGCTGCAATAGGAACTTGCCAATGGGAAGCTGTAAAGACTCATCACTTGGACATGAATATCACAATAGTGACCATAGAGAAATGTGGAACGGGAATCCTATGTTTGAGCAGCAACTTCTACACACAGCTGTCATATATTTCATAGAGGGAAAAAAATAAGGTTTAATAGGTGCTTAAACAGTCATTTTGTACAGTGATAACCAAGTTGTTTCCTTCATATGATCTACACAAATCTACACAACTGAGTCTGTACCATTCTTAGGAACAACATACAAATTCTAATTCTTTATTACTTCAACCTAGGCTTTTCAGATTTTTGTTTAATACCAAAATATATTTATCTTGGCTGTAGGAAAAATGTAATTGAAGGGAGGCATATGTACTGGCCAAACCTAATCATACTTTAGACGAACTCCACAAGCATCTCCTTGACAAAGAAAAGTTTACAAAAGAACCTAAGAAGTTGAGGTATTTGGAGGTCTCTTAGGATCTTACATAAACAAACACACAACCTTATCCCAAGTCTCTTGCAAATTAAGTATGTTGCATCCCAATAAAGAGTGAGTATTAACATAAACTTGTAAAACTAATTTTGGAAAATCATGATGAAAACCTTCAAGAATCATGTAGAAGCAGGGTTGCACTGAGGCATATCTGCAAATCCAGGCCTAACACACATTAAGACATTTGGGCTTTGTTAAGTTCAAAAGGCACAACTGAATACCTGTTTATCTGCTGACTGCATTTTTGTGTGTGTGTGTGTTTGATAGGAAGCCTGCACTTTCACTAAGGGCAGCTTACCTAGTTTTGCTCTGGTTGCTGCTTAAGGATTCAGATTAGGCAGCCTGACTAACTGCCCATTGTCTCTACATTTCCTTCACATACTCAAACGCCCTTAACGTTTGATTGTAAAATATCAGGATGGTTTATAAGTAACAAAGCTAGGAGGTTTATGATGCTGTAAATTGTATTTGCCCTTGAGGGCTGCACTGACTTAATTTCTCAAGCATTATAATAATCACATTTCTTAAGAAAAAAAAGGCACAGCACACACAAAAAACCAAACAAAGCTTGCATGCGCATACCTAGTTGAGAGAAGTTCCAGTGCAGAATAACAAAATAGTTTTGTTGCACTGATCTCTGTCAAAAGTTGAAAATGTAATCAAAGATGCACAGTAACTGCAGTTGCTAAGTCTAAATGATCATACTGAAGTGTTCTTTGCAAAAGAACTTCTGAATAGGAAGTAAGGCCAGTGGGCACTTCCAAATGATGCTGCAAAGAGAGGTCTGCTTGTAGTTACAATTGGATGTTCATGGACATCTGGCAGAAATGTCATAATATTTCAAGTGTGTTTTTAAATGCCCACTAAAATGGCTACAAAATACAATATTATTTCCTCCCACAGATTGAAAAAGCTTCTTGAACAAGAGACAGTGTATCAGGCAAAAAAAGAAGAGGAAAACAACAAGAAAATAGCTAAGCTGAAAGAAGAATTGACTAAACTAAAATCTTTTGCTTTAATGGTGGTGGATGAACAGCAAAGACTCACTGAGCAGCTGAATCAACAAAGTAAAAAAATTCAAGAATTAACCACTTCTGCAGAACAAGCGCACAAAAAGCTGACTTTTGCTGAAGCAAAAATTCAAGAAGAGAAACAAAGATCCAGCAGGCTGGAGGCTCAAAGTCACACCCAGAGCAGTAAGATTTCTCAAGACCAAGAAGCAATGATGGCCAAACTAACCAATGAAGACAGTCAGAATCGCCAGCTCCGGCTAAAATTAATGACTCTCAGCCGGCAAATCGACGAGCTGGAAGAGACCAACAAATCTTTGCGAAAAGCAGAAGAAGAACTGCAAGACCTAAGGGACAAGATAAATAAGGGAGAGTGTGGGAATGCCACACTTATGACTGAAGTAGAAGAACTACGGAAACGACTGCTGGAGATGGAAGGAAAAGATGAAGAGCTCATAAAAATGGAAGATCAGTGCAGAGAACTTAATAGGAAGTTAGAAAAAGAAGCATCACAGAGCAAGAACCTTAAAGGGGAAGTTGATAAACTTAATAAAAGAATTATGGAGCTGGAGAAACTAGAAGATGCTTTCAACAAAAGTAAACAAGAATGTTACTCCCTGAAATGCAACCTAGAAAGAGAAAAAATGTTAACAAAGCAGTTGTCCCATGAGCTGGATGGTTTAAAAGCTAGAGTTGGAGAGCTTGAAGCAATTGAAAGCAAGTTAGAAAAAACTGAGTTTACACTTAAAGAAGATTTAACAAAGCTGAAGAGTTTAACAGTGTTGCTTGTGGATGAAAGAAAAACCATGGGTGAAAAAATAAAGCAAACAGAAGAAAAGCTGCAAGCTGCAACTTCTCAACTTCAGGTGGAACAAAATAAAGTCATGTCGGTTACAGAAAAGCTGATGGAGGAAAGTAAAAAGGCACTGAAATCAAAATGTGATGCAGAGGAAAAAATGTCCAGTGTTACAAAAGAAAGAGATGAACTGAAAAACAAACTCAAAGCAGAAGAGGAGAAAGGAAGTGATCTTGTTTCCAAAGTGAATATTCTAAGTAAAAGACTTCAGTCTCTGGAAGATGTTGAAAAAGAGTTTCTTAAAAATAAACGTAAGGAGAGTACTAAATCTAGCACCTCCTTGCAGCAGGAAAACAACATAATCAAAGAGCTTTCTCAAGAAGTTGAGAGGCTTAAGCAGAAGCTCAATGAAATGAAGTCCGTAGAAGATGATCTTATGAAAACTGAAGATGAGTATGAGTCTCTAGAACGAAAATATGTCAGTGAACGGGACAGAGCCAAGCTCCTCTCAGAGGAGTTGGAGGCTGTGAAAATGGAATTGGCGAGGTATAAATTAACAGAAAAGGCAGAATCCCATCAGGAGTGCCTTTTTAAGAAACTCAGAGAAGAGGAAGCTAAATCAAGTCACCTTTCCAGAGAAGTAGATGCACTGAAAGAGAAAGTTCAGGAATATGTGGCAACAGAAGACCTAATCTGTCACCTGCGAGGTGATCACACAGTCTTACAGAAGAAACTCCTCCAGCAAGAAAACAAAAACAGGGAGTTAGCAAGAGAAATGGAAAGCCTCACAAAAGAACTAGAGAGGTACAGATCCTTCAGCAAGACTATCAGGCCCGGTCTCAATGGAAAGAAAATTCCAGATGTGCAAGTTTTTTCTAAAGAAATCCAAACAGATCCAGCAGACAATGAACCACCCGATTACAAAACCCTCATGCCTTTAGAGCGAGCGGTCATAAACGGGCAGCTCTACGAAGACAGTGATAATGAGGAGGAACAAACAGTGTCTTTCAAAAGCAACTCATCCACAGCAAATGCTGCAAACAAAAAACTATGGATCCCTTGGATGAAGTCCAAAGACAGTCATCCTCAAAATGGAAAGATACACACAAAGCAAAATGGAAACTGTGCACAGACTGGAGATCTAGTGCTAAGCCATACACCTGGCCAACCCCTTCACATAAAAGTAACTCCAGACCATGGACAGAACACAGCAACCCTTGAAATAACCAGTCCTACCACTGAAAGCCCTCACTCCTACACAAGCACAGCAATTATACCCAACTGTGGCACTCCAAAGCAAAGAATAACTATTATTCAAAACACTTCCTTAACACCTGTAAAATCAAAAGCAGGAGAAGGTTACGTGACCCCAGAGCATGTAATTTCTCCTATTACTATGACTACTTTTGCAAGATCTCAAACTCCAGAATCATGTGGTTCTTTAACTCCTGAAAGAACAATGTCCCCTTTGGCTTTACCTGGCACAAGTTCTCAGGAACAAACACTCTCCTCGGAGCCTTTGGAAATGGGAGCCAAGCATGCTGTTTTCAGAGTCTCCCCAGACAGGCAGTCATCATGGCAGTTTCAGAGATCTAACAGTACAGGATCAAGTGTAATAACTACTGAGGATAACAAAATCCACATTCATTTAGGAAGTCCTTATGTCCAAGCTCTCACCAATTCCAAGCCCATCAGCCCTTGCAATGCAGTGCAAGACAACAGAACTCCAGCACTAGCTAATGGCCTACCCACTAAGCCCACCAGTAAAATCACCAGCAGTATTACTATCACACCAACAGCCACTCCTCTTCCACGGCAATCACAAATTACAGTAAGTAATGTCTATAACTGACCCCCATCCGTGCTGACACCCTTACCAGCAACCCATCTTGTTTTCCATCCCAGCAAGAATTATTTGGAACGGCCTCTTTACTTTGGGAAAGATCTGTGCATGAACTATACAACAGCATATGGAACTAACGTTAAGTTTTGCCTGCTTAGTGTTATCAAGTGTGCACTTACTGTATATCTTCTCATTGAAATACAGTTATGTAAAATATTTAGTCTTGCACTTGTATAAATGCATCTTTATGTATTGCCATTTTCAAAATAACTCACATTACTTTTGACTGCAACTTGCCTTGGTAAAATATTTTAACATTACAAAAAAACAGTAAATAATTGATTATTTTCATCATTGCTTGCTGAAAAATTTTTGTTTCTTATGTGTGGTTTGTATTTTTCTGCATGGTAGAATTTGAATTAAGCCATAATACTGCCTGCTACCTTCAGATAAGACTTGATTCATTATCTTCCCTGCTATTTCCCAATTCCTTCTAGCCCTCTCATTTCAGGTAATTATCACTACATCACATGCAAAATATTATGCATTGTATAACAATGTTTGGTTAAAACTCTTTTTAAACCTTCCTGCAAACTTTACTTATAAGTGAACTGAGTTCAGAAGCCTGTATCACAAAGTAATTCTCCCCAAACAAGGATTTTTTCCAGTACAGCAGGAAAACTGCAATCATTTAGGTATGCTGTAAAACAATAAACAGCAACATCTAAACAATAATTCAAGAGAACACACAGATTCACATAAAATATTCACATTTCATCTAAGCTCCTAGCCATCAATTTCACAAATATACATCACACAAGTTAACTGAAGAAGAAACAAGATTACCAGACTATGGCATACCTTCATGTTTTTCACTTCATAGACAGAGAAAGCTTGGCAGAAGCATTAAGAAGCAATACTAGACCAAGTCTCCAAACATGCAGGCCTCTGGCTCTGGGACAAATGGGAGTGCCATATGGAATGGACAAAGCAGGTTAAGGTATTTCAGTGACAATTACAGCATTTGTGCCTAGAAAAGGACAGAAATGTAATCAATTCTGTCCTTTATACATGTGCCAAGCAGTCAATTTTAATTTCCCATAAAATATTGTCAGTGGTAGAGCAGCTACACATACAATGTAAATCAATGAAGAAAATCTGAATCTTTCAAACTTCTCTTTTCCACAAAAGCTTACAGTCCAAATCTAAGTTGTAACAATTATTCTTATTCTAAAAAGTTAAATGCCCGTAAATTTGATGCTTTTGAGGGGGGTGTTATGTATTATTTTTAAAAAAATTAAAAACTGTAACCTCCTTATGAACAAGGAAGTTTGCAAGTAAGCAGAATGTCCCTATTCACTATGTCCCTTATCTTTATTCTGCCTATATTCCCCAGAGGAAAAAAATATTTCTGTGGTACAGCTTAGCAACAGATTCAGCAAAGAACTTTGGTCCATGATCTCACATAACAAGGGGACTTCTATCATTTGAAGTCCTTTGATTAACAGGCAACTACATGTTTATAACTGTAGATAATAACTGCTTTTAGAACAGTTTCTATTGAAAAGCAAAGTCCACTGACCATATACACTTTTTTCAGTAAACAATGGGAAGAAAAAAATTATATAAGATATGTGATAGAAATGGATAGTAACATATGTATTACAGTTGAACAATGGCAATTTTAAGAAGAGAAATTGTGTGTTGACCTGCACAACCCCAGCTTATATAATCTGAAGTTACTAGGCTTCATAAAAGGTCCTTCTTGCTTGTTTTGTGTCTCTATCTCTGTGGCTGCACAAGTGAGCTCTAAGACCTGGGTCAGAAGGAGCATATAGTCTTATTCTGCAAAGCAAACTTTTGACTCACACCAACTTCAGCAAAAGTTAATCATGAAGACAGCAACCAGAACTCAGGCAAACCAAAATCAAAAAAAAAAATTAGAGCGTGTTAATCATATGAACAAGTTACCTAATTACCTAAATCAGTTACCTAATTCAATCAAGTAATTCTTAACTGCAGGGCTCAGTAAGAGCCCAAAAATCAGCACCTTCAATATACTTTCTCTGCACTTCTGTTCTTTGGGATACTGCATATCCTGCTGATCTATTCCTAAGATCTCTGCAGGAACACATTACAAGCATGGTACTGAATAACTGTCTGAAGTAGCCACTTGCCAGCATACTAAGAGACACCAAATTCTCCAAAAATTAAAGGATTAATGCTTGTCCTCCAGAGGCACTAATATTTTCTTCAGTTAGACTTAAAAAGTGTGTAGGAAAAAAAAAATCAGATCTACCTTCAAAAATACACAGAAATGTGTTGATCATTAACCACCTGGCCATCTATTACAGTATCTTATAAAGGAAAAGCACAAATCAGGGCATAGCAATAAGCACACACAGTCCTTTGAACAATTACCAGGCTATTATGAATAAGGAAGTTCAGTCTTTAAGATTTGAATACAAAACCTAGATGAGAGTTCATACCATTTATAACTATAATCGTTTAACAGGACAGTACTTCTGTCCCTGTCTTAAACTGTAACTGTCCAATTAACAAAAGACAAAGGAAGCAGCCAGTCGTGACCATTAACTCCTCAGTAATAAGCTTCAGTAGTGCCTGGAAATGAAATTGCTACATTTCCTAAAAACACACCTTGCTTGAGAGAAGCTTATGTTCCCCTACTGATGAAACAACCTCTGTGTAGATTTAACTGACTTCACAGCAAAATTTTTGTCAGTCATTCCAACAGATAAAAAAAATCAAGTAATTATTTTTGCCTGAAAATAGTATTTGCACAATGAAACGGGTTCTTTCTGTTTGAATTCCCAAGATTGGGTTCAAAGCAGAGGAAATAAACACCTGGATGTATTTGCTGAGAGCTGAAACTTAATTGTTTAAACAGAAAGAAGCTGTAACTTTATCATAAAATAGCAAATATAAAGTGTAGCTTAAGGAATCAAATTATCGATTAAATTAACCTCGAGTTGTTCAGATCATCACTCCATATTTTACAGTATTTCCATTGTGCTGAGTGGGAATAGCCACCTCCTTCCTTGGCAGGCAATAAGGAAAGAGTAGAGCAAGGAGAAATTTAAATAAGTTATCTGCACATTGATTCAAGCACTCTGAACAAAAACGTCAAGCATAATCATTTTAAAATTCGACAAGTAAGGCAGCTTTTCTAGGAATTTCAACTACTCTGTAAGTGGTAAGTATTGCTGTTAATTTGGAGGCTGAGACACTTTTGCTTTCAGCAGTTGCTCAAAAGCCTAGTTTGACAGGTATGTAATGGTTCATTTAAATATTATGGGAAAACAAGGTCACATAATAAGAAGCATATATCAGAGGGATAAAACTGTGAAAGAGAGCATAAAAACAGTTTTCAGCAGATCATAATATCAATCCTTCTATTTTCCAAAACTCTTGGCAAGCATCTCTAAGGTGTAAAAATCTACCCTTTTTCCTTTATGTTTAGTTCCCAGCAAGAGAGAGGGAGAATTAACTGATTAAAAAATGACAGCAGTTACCAACCCACTTTCCTTCATCTTTTTGGGTTTATTTCAGTGAATGATCAAATGGACACAAGTGAGGGCAGCACCAACACTTCGGTGTTCAGCATTTTTCAACCATTCTTTTTGTGTGATTAAATTTCTCAGAAGAAATACTTGCAATTTTTGTCCTTACAGGGAGGATGGATGAGGGGAGGGAGGGTAAAGGAGGAAAAGCAAAAATAAGAGAATACGAAGCGATAATGGTAATCTGAGACCAAAGTGCCCATCCATCAACTATGAGGTAGTATCTCAAGTTAAAGTCCTCCTGCAAGCCACTAATTAAGAAATAGAATTGACAAAAAATACAGGAGCAGACTGCTAATTTTCCTGATATAAAGCACCATAGCAAATACAGTGTCTGGGGCAGTATGTAAGGCTGTAATAGGAAAAAATTTGTATGCAAGCATTTCATGCAAGGATTAGGCAGGCGTGTTCCCTACACTGGGGACAAAATAACCAGAAACAGAATTGCACAGCTCTATTTTCTGAATAAGATTCAATGGATGCTGCAGGGTTAGATGATGGAAATGGAGTAACCATCTGCAGGATGACTTTGTCCCTAGGAAACAGATATTCAGACAGGCAAAACAAAAACTGACAACTGCCTAATCTCTAGGCTTAAGGAAAGACTACCAAAACATTATGTTACCAAGAAACAGAAGAGAAGAGATCTTATGGTTCAAACACAGCACAAGTGGGTGTATAAAAATGCTTTAAAATTAACACCAAGTACTTTAAGTGGGAAACTGCTCAAAAAAAAAGACAAGCCATAAAAATTTAAGCAGCATGAAGCGTTTTCACGGATCTGCAGCCAGTGGCCCCAAGATGAAGCTACATTCTCTCTGTGTTCTAGCTAGCACTTTAGCCAATGACCCACGATACTGTGGGCACCCAGAAAACCAATAGCAGAGTTGCCAATTGAGTATGATTCTCTTTTGACCACAAAGTATTCTTGAGAAACACTTTTTGAGTACAAGTGGAAAGACTTTTAATCAATGTCTCTTCATTTGCCATGCAGTGGTTTGACATCACAGGATCTTCAAACAGGGATGGGCAAAGAAACTCCCTCCCCTTTTCCCCCCCTACCACAACCCAGATTACAAAATACTGCCCTGTGCTGTCACCACTGTTCCAGAAGGCAGCACTGTGAACCAGGTCAAGGAACTAACCTGGATTTAAAAAAACAAAAGCAAAACCACAAACAAAAAGCCATACTCCACAAATCCTCATTTAAAAAAAAAAGAAAATCAAAATCAAACAATCTCAAGAAAACAGGATCCATTTCACAGCACAGCTTTATAAAAGAGCTACTTCAGCGTAACTGAATGGACAA
The DNA here is from genome assembly GCA_013397195.1 of Hylia prasina. NCBI lineage: Eukaryota > Metazoa > Chordata > Aves > Passeriformes > Sylviidae > Hylia > Hylia prasina. The sequence goes on from VYXD01003195.1 coordinate 625,286, forward strand.
GCAAAAAGGAAAAAGGAGCATTTTATAGTGCAATTGCTGCTGAAGTCCTGGTCCCATCACCATTGTCTGAAGAGATAAAATCTAGCATGCAAATGCATCACAAAGCACTTCAAATATACAGTCCCTTTAAAATAATTCTGTATCTCTCTTGGGAGAGAAGTTAATTGACTTGTGCAAAAATGGAGCAAGGCAGCTTTGAATGTGATTAGTACCTAGATTTTTCTTATCCTTGATTGTCTCATACTCAAGCTATTATAGGTCATGTTTTGTCCTGAAGAAACATCAATCTCAGCTGGATAAAAGGTAGTCTTTTATTTTAATTATAATTTCATATATATTAGGAAAAAAATATATACATACTGAAAATTGGACTCCGATTAACACATCTTTTAATATGGCCTTCCAAGAAGAAAACAGCCTACTCACAGACAGAATAAAGCCATGATGGTAAAAGCAAGAGGGTCTCTCTGTAACCTTTTCAACATAAAAATTTGCTAACACGGGGAAAACATCCTCAAAGCTTTTGAACAGACAATATTGATAATGAAGACGTTTTCTCGTTAAAAGGCATGTGTAGCTATAAGCACAGTTTCAAACACCTTTAAAAACTGCCTTAAAAATACCCAAACACCTCCGTGCCCCCAATCTGTACAGAATGATCCTCCACTGCCAAAAATCTTACTCAACAAATGGCAGAGCAGCTTTTAACCAACTGGACTGCTGGTCTTACCCAGGCTGTATTCTCTCTCCAACTTCACTGACACCTAAGAGCCTGCAGGAACACTTATGTGCCAGCACTCCCCTGTGCGGGACACAATTGCTATTGCAGCATGTGTAATATTCTAAAAAGGCCACACACTTCTAGGGACCCTCCAGTGCCCTATCAAGGTGCCTGAGACCCTTAGGGCTTTAAAGGGCCAAAGGGAAGATTAACAACAAACAGTTCATTGCAGCTGCGTGACAATGCTGATCAACCAGCCCCAGGTAACCTCATCCTACAGGAGTTAACCCACAACATAACCTTACCCTTCCCTGCATCTTGTCAATTATCTACTAGAAATGAGTCAAGTTACCTGAAGTCTAAAATAATGTCATCACACTTGCCAATGATGACATGTCCCAAGAAAAGCAAGGCACAAAGCAGAATTTTAGAAGTGGTAAATAAAACTTCTGCATCCAGCCATTCTTCTTTTCCCCACCACCAGAAAGTAGATTTAAACTCTGCAGTCAGGAAATAAGATAACAGTGACACATTTAAGTGCGTTAGTGCAAATTGTGCCACATATATTGAAATAATTTCTAATATTAATGCAGATTTTTCAGTCAAATATGCCATATTATTGAAATCAAGAGGGCTGTATTAAAGTAAATAGCAGCAGAAGAGTAGAAGATGCATAAAATAGAGCTTAAAAAGGATCTCAGGATATTTTTTGAGCTTATTTCCTCACTATAATTTGACTTAAAACCTTCCAAGTAAAAACCTGGCTCATACAGTTCTAAAAAACTTCTGCAATGACAATTTTACAGTTACTCAGGAATCCAGAACACGGATGAAATACCCTTGTCATTAAGAATCTTGCTAATTTCTAAACTAAAATTAAGTTGCTGAAATTGTACTCCAGTATTCTCTTTCCTGACCCCCCCACTGGACTTTGAAAACTATTTTCTCTGCAACACATATTAGAAGACAATTATCCCATTTCTTCTCAGTTTTGTTTTCTCCAGATTAAACAAACCCAATTGCTCTCCCACTTAATAGCTCAAGTACTATGACTCTAGATTATTGTAGAGTCATAATCCCTCTGCCAAGCTGTTTATAGTGGTGTGACAATGCAGTGAGCCAAGCCAGACACCAGCCTGACTTATGTCTTGCCCTAAGTGAGAGTAAGGATTACACTGCTCCTGCTCACACACCTCAGTACAGTCACACACACAGGTGTGCTGCATAAAAGGGAATTCAGAGCAACTGAGACTTGTCACTTGGGATTCCTAGAAAACAAATGCCTGGATCTAGTGAAGGAAAAGTAAAGAAGAGGTAATATCTGAATGATATGTGTAGTTGAGGATGTCTAACCAGAAATTTCAGCCAAAGCTGTCTGGCTTGGAGACCAAAGGGAATATTCAAGTTTATCACTCAATCTTAACTCGTTTTCACTTGCAAACCTGGCTTTCATTCTGACTACATTCAATCATCCAGGAACAAACTTAAGTCTGGCAAGAGGCACGCTTGTGCACATACTGACATGGACTGCTGAGTAAAGGATCTCCAGCACCATCCCCTGGACACTTTCACTAAAGCTGCAAATGATACTCTGTTGCTCAAATTTCTTAAACTAAAGATTTAAGCCCTGAGAAAGAGCCTTATCTAAAGTTACTTCTCCTAGATCAAGTGCTACAATAACATAGAAAAACAAATAAGAAAACTTAATACTACATGCTCCCTCCGTTTAAATGAATAAAGTTCAAACAGAAAGCAAACCACAGGTCATACTTTCAGAGTGAAAAGGCAAGGATTAGGACTAAAAGTGGGAGAACTACTTCAACAGCACAGAAACAGAAATATTTTCTCTCCTTGACACTCCAACACACACTTGCCTTAGGCCAATCCCTAAAGCAAGCATTGCATTGTGTTAAAAGCTGGCCCATATAAATAAGCCATCTCTGTCCCCATAGGGGAGAAAAGAAGGTGGGTTTGCAATATACATGCTGGTATTTCAGAGTATGCTTTCTCCATTGTCACCTTGAAATTAGAAGGGCCGTTTTCACATTAATGTGTGAAAATTTCTCAACTGTCACCTGTGCCAGTGTTTGTCCCCATCCCTGAAGTACCCACTGTCATTTGCTAAGAGACAACAAACATAGTCCCTGTGTGGAGTTCACTCTTTAACGTGCTTTCTTCTGCCAATTCCTATTACAGAAAATTGATGTCTGCTTCAGAAGTTAATTTAAAAATGAACTTAAAATGCAGCCTTCCTGATTCTTAGATCATTGCTTGCCTTGAAAATTAGCTTTAACTGTTCATTTCTCCAACTAAGCACTGCTATTTTCCAAGCCTAATGCCTTGAACCAATATGGTGCTACTATACTTACAGACAGACATACCACATTATCTAATTTAACAGTGGCCAGTTTAATACTTTTGGGGTTGTCAGAGCTGTTGCAGTAATTATTTGCCGATGCTTACTTAGACACATTAAGTAAAAGAAAACTGTGTAACTACTCAGACAGGTCACTGCTGGGCAACATTTTGTTTCTGGGGGTGTTTCAAGAGCATTAGTGGGAACTCACAAGGGATCTCCAGAACATTAAAGGCAGCTCAGCTTGTTTTACGAAGAACAAACCTATCTTTTTTTCTCTTTTCTGACTTAGAAAGATAGCAGATATAAAAAGGGGCCTACAGATGGGAACTCATGAGGCATGGCTAAACAGCAATGATGAACACAAAGCCAGCAAATTCAGAATCCAAAGGAGAGTTCAAAAAAGGATGAGAGAGACTAAAAACATTCATCTTGAAGGAGAAAATGAACTGGTAGAAAGGATGCATACATATGACGAGAACTGAAGTAATTCATGGTGTGCACACAGATTTCCCATACATAATTAAAAAATCAAATTGAAAAGGCCCGCCAAAATCTATATATAAGGGGTTTTCAGTCATCCAGATCTGCCTAAAAACCAAACCAGACATCCTGAGATACAATCCTGCTATGGCCAATGTATCTGCTTAAATGTCTCTAAGCAGTAGGGAAGGACCTAGGAGTATGGCACAAGGATTTTCAGTACACATACAACTAAAGCAATGCAGAATTTTATTTATGGTTACTTCCATGTGCTTTCCAGACAACTCCCACATAGTACCATTCCCTCTTCATGCATACATCTTACAGCAGCTTAAGCATCAATATAGACAACTGACCCAAAATGTTTTGTGAGTTTACAACTCTTACCTGAGATTCATAATTTGCCAAGTACATCTTTTAGAAAATAAAGTTTAGTTCTTGATCTAGCTACACGTGTAATTGAATTCAAAAAGCTAAATGTCAATAAGCTTTCCTTAAATTTAAATTATTCATTCTTTCCTTTCTATATCATGGTACACAATTTATATCATGAATGATGAAAAATAAACCAATTTTTAAGTGTGGTATGAGGGGGAAGAGAACTAGATGGGCAGTTTGTTAAATCCTTGCCTTCATCAGAAGTTAGATTAGTACAATCACTGAAGTGCAAGTTCAGCTTTTATTTGCATAGGAAAAAAAAGTCCCATAATATAACTGTTATCCCTCAAGTTTGAGCCCATGCCAGGAGTCAGAGCAATTCAGTTATTGTGGCTACAATCAAATATGACACAAGCAGAAGAAAGACAAACTCTGTAAGCAGATCAAACAAGTCCATCAGTTATAATGCACCTCTAGGCACTAAATGATAATAATGTAGATGTATTCAATACTGTATGTATGTCATTCATAGCTTCAAAATACATAATGTTGAATTTAAAAAAAAAAAAAAAGCCTTGCTTCCTCAGAAAGCCATATTGTCAGTGATGGCTTTAATGAGCTAGACACTGGTGCACACTACAGGCCAGAGCACAGGGATATTTCAACACCTAATTTTTCATTGATTCAATAAAACCTTACAGCCTGAATACCAGAGTCAGATGCACAAAACCTGTAAAAATCTGGGCCTACAAATACCTTCCTGAGGTACTAACATGGCTGGTCAATCAACTCCAGACAACCCTCCAACCACTTTGCAACCTAGGGAACCTCTGAACTGGAACACTTTTCAAAAAGACCCTGAACCAAACAACTAAACACAAGTCTTAGAGATACAATCTCACTTCAGCATGCAAAACTTTACATAAACATTTTTATTTATTCACCTCAACATACTTAGCAAATGATGGCTAAGGTAATTCTTTTTAGTTGGAAAAGGGACATGTTTTCTGTCATCTCCATAATTACATCAAGCAGTAGCACTGCCAGTAATAGCCCATGCAAACATTTTATTCTCAATACTGTGCCTCATCTACCAGGCCATACCACATGGTCAAAGGAAAACTCTTCCAACTTCAGTACTCATGGAAAGCCTTATAGCAATAACACAATCATCCCCTCCAACATTAATTCCTTTTTTTAACACAGCATTTTTAGTAATTGAAGCAAAATGCTTTTTGATTTGGGGGCAAAGGGGGGAATTCTTTTTTTTTTTTTTTTTGCTTCCTTTCCTACTAACAATATGAATGCTAAAATTCCAGCCTACCATGAAAATGCACGTTAATTTTGTTTACTCAGCATCTAACGAAGAGTTTCAGTCGGGTTTAAGCGAAATACTGGGATGCAATACAAAAGGAAATCTTCGCTGCCACCTAGAGGTAAAACCTTGAAGGAACATGGGAAGAAAAATTCATCTCCTTTTCCCTTACTTTCAAAGCCAAACTCTTTCCTTTCTCAATGCATTAAAAAAAAAAATAAAAGTACTAAAAATTGAAACATGCTGATTTTAAAAATAAAAACATGAAAGAGGTTTTATGTCGCAATCTGTGGCATGAAATAAAGAAGCTTGACTCCAGTTCAAGGCAGAAGAAAGATCAGAAGGCTTTATTTACAATTCATCCAGCCTTTTTATAACATGCTGGCTAAAAAGGCATATCATTGGTCTATAGAATCGACTCCTCTCTCAATTGGTTAAGTAACTAAAAGAGCACCTGGAAGAGAGGTTGTCATGAGAACTTAGAAATGTTTATAAAAAGAAGGGCAATTGTTTACAAGATTTGCCCTGAGAAAAAAACTCCCAAGAAACTCTCCCTTGGGAACACTCAGCAAGTTGCTAGCAGGCTAAAATTTCTCAGATTCAGAAAAGTCAGGCCCACAGTTTTAGACACTCAGACCACGTATCTCCTCTTTGGTAGTGACCAGTGTTAAACGTCTGTGAATGTTAAGTACCAGGCACACAGAGTAGAAAACCCAGCCTCTGGCAGCTGCAACTTACGGCTGGAATCTCCCCACATCTTTCTTTAGCAGTCCTTGATGGATGGCCCGAATCAGTACAAATTCTCTCCAAACCAATTTATATCATTACGTCAAAAATTGTCTGTCCCAATGAGTTTCATAGCTCATTGACAAGGGAAAACACTTCTCACATACCTTTAATTCACCCACAGTGGATGCCCTCTAAAGCATGCTAGAGAATTGCCCTATTCACCATAATGCTACATTTCTGCTGTTTATTTTTCTCATCACCGTTTTCCAATCTTGAAAAAGTTTAGTGTATGTTATTAAACTTCACTCAGAAGACAATTCATAATTGATAGCCTTTGCCACCTTTTTTGCATTTTGGCATACCCTTTCTTGAGCTGTTTGGACAAAATCCAGCAAAACATGCACAGTGTAGGATGGTTTGGATTCACACATTAAAAAATGATGGGGTTTGGTTTCTTCTATTCTTTTCCAAGTAATTCCTAACTTGTTACCTTTTTGACAACTGCCAGTTGCTGAGCAACGAGGACAATTTACAGGGATTCCCAGATCTGTGTTCTGAGTGACAACAAGTGTCACTACTGTACCTGAAGAACTAGTTTTCCCTACATATATTATTGTTCAATTGTTAACACTGAACTGCCACACAGTTTTACTCACTGACATGAAATTACTGTCAGCTCTTGCTTCTAATATTCTTCCTGTTATACCATATGCAAATATTATCATTTCAGTACTGTCTTCCTGTAGTTTATGAGTATGTTGAGTATCCGAGATGTCTGTGAGATTCAGGTACTATCTCCACTATACTATTAAAAACTAGCTCATTGCTCTGCTATTTGCCACTTATTAACCTTGAGAATTTTCCTTGTTTTTCCAGTTTGCACACAAAATCTGCTCTCATAAGATTCTTTTGTTAGAGATCACTACCAAGGGGATTTTTTTAAAACTTACCATGGTCTTTCCCTCCCTCATCATTAAACAATCCAGTAGCATGTATCTATATAACAATATCTGACTAACAGACTGGAATATTATCCTTGACAAGAAACGTGTTTTCACAAAATTAGTAACCATGTGGGCAAATATAATACTTAACTGACATTTACTCTCTTTGATCAGTTCAGCAGTTACATTTATGAATCTTCTGTGAGCTTTGCTCTAAAGTGGTATTGCACCCCTCTAGCATAACTAACAATTACAGTGGTGGATTGCACATCACTAACAAGGATTCTGCAATTTTAAAAATTATCTCCTTCAGAACTCTTAGAAAAGTACCACACTGTTCTAGGAGATCATTATTATTTTGTCTCTTGGTTATCAAACTTCAATTAAGCCCAGGCTGATTTTTTTTTCCTTACTCATGACTCATTAAGCACATCTGTAAGTACAAACTTTCCCCAAAATCCTCCACAATGAACACATGCAATGATCTGACATTGGTTCAGCTTTGTTCTATTGAAAAACCCTGTCATATATAATTATCTACAGGTAAATGGTAAGCTTTTGATTTGTGATTATTTTTATTTTTTTTAATCAGCCCAGACAGACCATTATAACTACTAGGAAGTTTTCTCAAAACTCATTTTGACCTAGCTCATTCTTACTCATAATAAAGTCACCAGAATTCCAACACTGTTTTCTATTGTCCTCATTTGAACACCATTTACATTTTATTTAAAAAAAAAAATTAAATAAAGTTTTTTTACCCTTAGCTTGACTGAAAAAGGTATATAAAAATACTTGTGATGCGAAAAGCTTTTCTCATGAGTAGCACATGTTTAATCCTGGTTTCAGATAATGGTACTTTTCAAACAAACGTCTTGCCTTTATAGTTATTCACCCCTTTTCAGTGCACATCATAACATTTTCGGGCATATTTACGTTTTTTGCAATTAAATATGATCATTCTGGAGAGAGAACTGTCTCACAAATTCATTAATTTTGTGTACACTGGTCACTGTCAAAGAATGATCTCTCATGGTAAAGTATGACCTGGGTATTGCCTTCTACTCAGGACTGAATCAACTTTTGCTTCTGCATGTGGAAGTTCTCTGATTATTCACCCAGAGAACCCACACAGAAACTTTGCACTGCATCACTTACTCAGCTCTTAGGGCTGATAGTCAGCTGACAGACAGGAAATCCTTCTTATTTATACTTGAGTTTCAATCCATTGAGATTCTTGACATTCACCAATCAAGTAGGTAAGTTAAACACAAAGCTTCTGTCTCATTACCAACAAGATAAAGGAAGTTTAAACAAACAGTTCCAAAAGCAGTGCATTCAGGTTTACAAAGTGGAAAAAGCACTGCCAAGCTAAAAACATGGCTTGTTTCTCCTCCCTAATGCATGATTTATTTTCTTGGTTTATTTCCAGATTACCAATACGTTCCGTCGTTCAATTCCAACTCGGATCCCCAAACCAAAGCCTGCAAGCACAACCAAAGCACCTGTCAAAATTCCTGCTGGACACCTCAACAAACCACTCCAAGACAGCCCTTCTGGAAAGATACGCATTATAAGGACTGTGTCTAAAGCCTGCCTCCAAAGTGGAGGGAGAAGGTAAATAATTTTCTGTGATCTATGACATTAGAATGGATTTAAGCCCTCTGAATCTCAGCAGCAGCTGTTTCCACTGGGGAAAAATCAGTAACCATCCACATGGTCAGCACATCAATGGTCACCAATCACAGGACATCAGGACAGCCAAATGGTTAGGAGCCCAAGTTAACTGTATGTCTGCTCCACTCCATTTTTCCTGGTACAATTCCAGATTTTGCCACTCACAGCCCAGGAGCACAAGACACAAACAGGTTTCTACTATAAATTCAGTTCTAACATGTTCTACAAATAACAATAGTAAGGTTATCTCAGTAGATTTATAAAAACATGGTCAATCACATGAAGAGGGGTTGCAGAAGGTGTCGTTTTCAAAGTTGGTCTAGCCAAGAAGTGTCTTGGTATGCCTATCATAAGTTCAACATTAAGGGTGGAATGAAGAAAGGCATGGAGAAATCTCCTCCTGTATAACACATTAAACTTCAAGAAATGTGCAGCAATCCTTGCTGTGCCAAACATCACTTTAAAAGCATGATGTGAAGGTAAACAACTCCCTCTTCAGTGACTAAATTAGTGTGATTATCTCCAATCCAATCTATGCAGATGTTATATTAGGAAAACAGATGCAAGAATCAAGATGGACATTGTTTGCATGAGCTAGATATGCACTCACCATTTGGACTACAGTATTTAGATTTCAGTTCAGTTAAACAGTATTTTAGAACTGATTAAAATTAGTATCAAGCTTAACAGTAAGTTGTGGCTTGCACAGAAGTGCAGCTTTATTCGGCATGCCTCCACAATTTTGCCCTTCCTTTTTCAACTCCTGACATTCACTTATAATGTGTAACCAGATTCATTGCTCCTAGTGAGGGATTTTTTTTTTTTAACTGAACTCTTTGCACAAGAAATTCTAGTTTATCCATGAGAGAAATAAGTTTTGCTTTTCTTAAAGCGTAACTTCTTTAAAAGACTTAAAATTCAAGGTTTCCCTTCAGCCAACACACACAAAAAAGCCTCAAACAAAAAAACACAAACAAAACCAGAAGAGACTCCATGCGTGTTGTTTCCAATTTTCTGAAAAATAGCAATTGTTGCTCTGCAAGATAATTTCTCACTGTTCCATAGACCATTAAGAAAGACTAACAAAATACTACTACAGCAAGAAATTCCCACACAAGAATCCTGTAAGACCAACTAACACTAGTTATTGATTTGAAATATAAAAATTAATTTATTTCTCTGGTATTAATGTCTCCCTCGTTCTTCTTCCCCTAACAGAGTGCATTCCAACAGTCTAAATGGCTCAACTGATAATACATGGGAAAACTCCTTACACATAGGTGTTTCTTTAAGAACTGCCAAATCCTAATTCCTAAATAAAGCAAAAGCTGGTGGTGAACACAGTGCCATAGCAAGAACTGCAATCCTTTTGCTGAAGCAATTCTGATGCATTCAGTTACCCGATTTCCCCCTTTCATTTCACAGCTAAAAGTACAACACATTAGCACTGCTGTGTGTTTGTTTTTGCAAATCCACAGGAAACCTGTCTTCTTCAACAGCTTCACAAGAAATTCTCTAGAAGCACTTGAAAAAAAGTTTTAAAAGATCAGTCTACTGAAAAAATTATTTCAGCTGCGTCCTACAAGACACACCTGTGTTAATATGCAGACATTAAAAAATGACTTTTCCACAGTAAAAAGGAAAGGCTTCCCATTTTATTCACTAAATCTGCAGCTATCAAGTTCTTGATAGTCTGTATGACGTATGCTCAGATCCCAACACAGCTCACAGAAGCCCACCATTGCAACTTACAGAATGAATGTACACTGATGTGAAGAAACATAGATTTCAAAAAGCAGCTGTCAACTTGCCATGCTTATCAGTAAGATCCTCAAGTACTGACCAAGTCCTATTACAAGGAACAGCAAGTCATTGATGAGCCAAAAAAAGGATACAGACCTCTTCGTATAGAGCCCAGCAACAGACCTCAGCTCTGATGAAGCAACAGTGCTCCCAACTGAATGCACTACAGTGAAGAGTCTGCTTCTCAATAGCTGCAAATCACAGCTGTTAGCATCACAAATTGATGCTAAATGGCACCCTTCAGTATGCAGAAAGAAAAGAGAACCCCTGGCAAAAGAAATCAATTCCTGCAACAGCATCTTTTGCTTGAGAGCCCACAGAGGACCCCACAAGCACAGCCAAATCATCCTGTGGTCCCATATTATACTTCTCATCTATTTGTGCTGCTGACATACAAGAGTTTTGCTCCTGTCTTGCAATGGCACAATTAATTTCTACCTAAGAGGGCCATGCCCCTCCCAGGTAGATCCTACTTAAGGATCTAAAACTGACAAATGGGGATACTACACTCCTACGGGACTAAGGGCAATACCGAAAGCACAGAGAATGAAAGACAAGGAGTGGTAACTAAAAAGGAGGAAACTGGAAGACTTTCTGAAAAATAGAATTCCATCCCTCTCCCTCAAACTGACTGGGAGATGAGGCACGCTGGCTACAGGCAAGACCCAGACATTTATAGCGCTGTGAGAATTGCTCTTCTCTGTTCATGGAGGGAAGTGGAGAAAGTTGATGCCCTTCACCAGTACAAAATAAGCTCCTCCGAATTCCTTATCCTTTCCCTTGTAATGCTGAATGCAATATAAAAATCACAGGAAAGACTGGACAAAGTTGTGACATGAACTGGAAAAAAGGAAGGTAAGGAAGTCCTGCAGTTGCATGACGTGGGAAGTGTAACACTAAACTACGCTGCTAAGTAGAGAACGATCCCTAACCACTCCCTCCACAAATGGCATCTCAAAGGTTTGCTGAAGATATTATTAGGCAAGATCCTTTAGTTTTTGTCATGTGACAAGGTAAAAAGATGGGTAATCCCTTTAGCATTTTTTTCCTTGGGTTTTGTGAGCTTTTTGTACACTTGCAGCAGGGTAAACATTCATGTCTTAAGGTGAGAGTAATTACCTTTAATCTTTAATATGGACACTAAAATAATGACTTCCAATGATATGGCCAAAAGCAAATTTGGAATTACATATCCATACGCTAGGATATATATTTATATATATAGTGTTTTCATACTCTTTAGGAGAAGTGTATGAATGATGTTCATACTCATTTTAAAAGTAACCATTTCTAACTACAAGTGGCTAAAATCTAAAACACTTTTGAGAGCAGAGTTCTGATGAATATTCTGTAGTCAGAGCTTATTCTAGGGTTAATTTTAAAGGATATGGCAAAAGATCAGTATTTCAAAAGTACATTTTGAATTCTGCTTTGCACCTGCAGTTATGGCAGAGACGTTATTTTCAAATAGGTCAGTAAATGAGGTTGGATAGTATTTTTTTAACAAAACTGGATGTTTCACAGAAAAAAAAATTGACCAAGTCTTTCAAAGGTGCTCACTAATGTGCAAATATTTTCTTGTATTGCTGCCTACATCATACGTTGTGAACTCTGATTCCCTCTTCTATGCCAACTGAATTTAAAGTATTTTACAGTATCGATTAGATGCTGTACAAATTAACCTTTGATTTTACTTGTTTTATGTGAAAAAATAGCTACACAAAATAAAAGTAACAGATGGTTTATGTTTACTGATAGCTTGTGTCAACTTCATCCAACAACAGGCTCCATAGAATGAACCTGCCAACAAGTTTACAAAGGTGGGCTGCAGACAGCAGAGAACCTGGTTTGCACAACACTCACCTGTAATCACTATGCATAACACACATAAAGAATGTTCTTGGGATTGGGTTAGACACCTACAGAGGTTATGTTCCACCTGAATTCTTTCAGTAGCTCAAAAATACTATTGCAAAAATCCCAAGTTTTTCATAACTGGAAAAGTTGTCATTCACAGTCTCACCTCAAAGTCAGATGGTTCATCCATTATGTAAAAAGTTTATTGTCCAAGTCCTGCTCTGTACCCAGTTTCTAAAGGAAAGCTGCCAACATTGTAACAGTCTGCTAACCACCCACCCCAAATGAAACCTGTGGCAGCAGAATGTGCAGGTAGGCTCTTAAGAGAAATTCCTAATGAAGAACATTGGAACTGGGACTGCTTAAGGAACCCACATGAGACTAAAATAAAAACTAAATGCTCAAAGGCTTAATAACGTCTTGTGAGTCCCCTTTATTACATACACACAACTTTTATATTGCTTCCTCTCTAACTATTCTCCAAGTACCTTTTCACTGAAAATAAGCACCAGTTATCAAGACTCTCAAAAAACTGGAGCCTTTGCAGTCTTTCCCAACTCTTGCTAATATTGTATTAAAAAAGAAATCTAAAAAACAATCAATAAAATAGGGCACTATAAAATCTAAAGTGATTTTTACCGAGTTCTACCTAAATTTTCACATTAAATGCAAGCATTACAGATAAAACATTTTGCAGCTTGTGGTTTTGCAACACATTAAAAAATACAAGTGTATGAGCCAGGTATCGTAACCATCAGGGAAAAAAAAAGACAAAACAGTCAAAGCACCTTACTCTAAAGAGCAGTGGCTGGAGCCACTTTTTTACTCCTGCCCTTTTACAATAACACATGGCAAGGGTGATGCGACACACCCCAGCGAGCACATGGGTGATGCTTTTCAAGTACCACAGATACTTTTCCCTCCAAAGGCTCTACTATGGATTTGCTGTTTCCTAGGCCTTACAGAGCTGCAAGTAAATACATGCCGGTAACAGCAAACACAATCACAGAATGTTCTGAGGTGGAAGGGACCCACAAGGATCACACATTCCGCAAAAGCCTTTCATCAAATAAACTCTTGGGAAGCAGATACAGTTTGGAAGGTAAATGAATGCAAGGGAGAGTTGAGCTCTGAATTCAAAGCAAGAGGTTTTCCCATGTCCCTTGCTCCGTTTTTATAAATTTTGCGTAAATGTATTTTTGTTACGTGGGTTCCTGTTGTTACCTAGGTACTGGTATTTTTGTTTGCTGCTGCATCGTGTATCCCAGGGCTCCGAATCAGAGACTGAACATCACCTCGCTGCAGAGATTCTGCCTACAACAAACCCGCCCTCGGCAGCAAGCAGGGAAAAGCAGGCACAGGGAAAAAAGCGGGAGTGGAAAACCTGGAGAAGTAAATTAAAAGCAGAGAAGGGAAAGGCGGAGAGGGGAAGTGGGGGGAAAAAAAATCCAACGAAAAGGAAGGAGGGCAGGAAGGGAAAGAGGAGAGGCAGGCTCTCAGGCAAAATGCTTCAATCCCAGGGTGAGGAGCGAACTCCAGGAGAGGAGTACCTGGAGTGCCGCCCGCCCCGGTCTCGGTATCCCACCACGGCTCCTCCAGCGTGTCCCCCATGCCGCCGCCGCCGCCGCCGCGCCTGCGCACTGCCCGCGGGGCCGGGCCGGGCCGGGCCGGGCGGGGGACGGCGCTGCCTCCGGGAGGGCTGCTGCCACAGCTGACACTGCGTCTCACAGATCAGTCTTCTGAAAGTGAAGTAGGCCTTAAAATCCTTTTGGATTTTTTTTTTTAGTGGAAAATATAGAAGTGAGAGAAAGAGAAAAGGAATTAAAATTATTATCCCATTCTTCACAACATTCACTTAATTGCCTCAAGCCGCTTTTATACTGTNTCAAAAAACTGGAGCCTTTGCAGTCTTTCCCAACTCTTGCTAATATTGTATTAAAAAAGAAATCTAAAAAACAATCAATAAAATAGGGCACTATAAAATCTAAAGTGATTTTTACCGAGTTCTACCTAAATTTTCACATTAAATGCAAGCATTGCAGATAAAACATTTTGCAGCTTGTGGTTTTGCAACACATTAAAAAATACAAGTGTATGAGCCAGGTATCGTAACCATCAGGGAAAAAAAGACAAAACAGTCAAAGCACCTTACTCTAAAGAGCAGTGGCTGGAGCCACTTTTTTACTCCTGCCCTTTTACAGTAACACACGGCAAGGGTGATGCGACACACCCCAGCGAGCACATGGGTGATGCTTTTCAAGTACCACAGATACTTTTCCCTCCAAAGGCTCTACTATGGATTTGCTGTTTCCTAGGCCTTACAGAGCTGCAAGTAAATACATGCCGGTAACAGCAAACACAATCACAGAATGTTCTGAGGTGGAAGGGACCCACAAGGATCATACATTCCGCAAAAGCCTTTCATCAAATAAACTCTTGGGAAGCAGATACAGTTTGGAAGGTAAATGAATGCAAGGGATAGTTGAGCTCTGAATTCAAAGCAAGAGGTTTTCCCATGTCCCTTGCTCCGTTTTTGTAAATTTTGCGTAAATGTATTTTTGTTACGTGGGTTCCTGTTGTTATCTAGGTACTGGTATTTTTGTTTGCTGCTGCATCGTCTATCCCAGGGCTCCGATCAGAGACTGAACATCACCTCGCTGCAGAGATTCTGCCTACAACAAACCCGCCCTCGGCAGCAAGCAGGGAAAAGCAGGCACAGGGAAAAAAGCGGGAGTGGAAAACCTGGAGAAGTAAATTAAAAGCAGAGAAGGGAAAGGCGGAGAGGGGAAGTGGGGGGAAAAAAAATCCAACGAAAAGGAAGGAGGGCAGGAAGGGAAAGAGGAGAGGCAGGCTCTCAGGCAAAATGCTTCAATCCCAGGGTGAGGAGCGAACTCCAGGAGAGGAGTACCTGGAGTGCCGCCCGCCCCGGTCTCGGTATCCCACCACGGCTCCTCCAGCGTGTCCCCCATGCCGCCGCCGCCGCCGCCGCGCCTGCGCACTGCCCGCGGGGCCGGGCCGGGCCGGGCGGGGGACGGCGCTGCCTCCGGGAGGGCTGCTGCCACAGCTGACACTGCGTCTCACTGATCAGTCTTCTGAAAGTGAAGTAGGCCTTAAAATCCTTTTGGATTTTTTTTTTTAGTGGAAAATATAGAAGTGAGAGAAAGAGAAAAGGAATTAAAATTATTATCCCATTCTTCACAACATTCACTTAATTGCCTCAAGCCGCTTTTATACTGTAAAATACCTGCTTTCTTGGTTGAGGTCATTCACGTAATGTTTTCTGAGGAGCTGCAGAGGGTGCGCGTTATCTTGGGATGAGTGTTCCCGGCCCTTTGGGGCCGGAGCCTATCGTGTATCTCTTCCCGCAGGAGCCATCCCGCTCCCAGCCTGGGCGTTACCTGCTGCAGCACATCCCGAGTCAAGCCGTGGAAGCGAAACAGAGCAGTGTAAGGACTGGGATTTCTCGTAAGGAGACACTGTTATTCTTTGTATAACCCCCTCCAATGATTTTTCTCAACTTCCATGGAAGTATATTATTTTTCCCCCTTTGAAGATACAGGTGGGTAAGGAACGTGCATGACAGCATTAGTGTTGTTCTGCCCAGGGTTGCTAATGGACGTCTCCAAGAGTTTTTTAGCCCTTGGAAACGGCGTGAAACTTGTGAATTTCCCCGACTCGCGGAATTCGTCCAACCTGTGGCACATTAAACACTGTGGGAGAAGTCACTTAATGATCAAACCTACATCTGGCAAAGGAGTTGAGCTTTATGAAAACCCAAAACATTCATCCCCCCGGCAGAGCGGCTCCCCTGCCCTACCCCAGGGGCGCTGCGGCCGCTCTCTCCGAGGCTGCCCCTGCCCCGCCCTCCGCCCGTGCCAGATTTCCGCGCTTTGCGGCCCGCGCCCTCAGCCCGGCGGCGCGGGGAGGCGGGAACAGGAGCCGNGAGGGAAGAGGAGCCGGGAAGGAGGGCAGGCTTGGGGAGGAGCGGCCTCGCCGAGGAAACACCTCCCAAGCGCGCTTTACGGCCGGGCGAGCGGGCACGTCAACAGCTATGGCGGAAGGGGAAGAGGCGCTGCCGCCGCCGGGCAGCTGGTGAGTTATGGAGGTGTGGGCGCCCTCCCTCCCGCTCGCCTCCCTCCCCTCCGCGGCGGGGACGCGGGGGGAGAGGGCGGAACGCCCCGCCCGCCGCCGCTCTCCCCCCCGGACCCGCCGCGCTCGGGGTGTGTGCGGGGTCGCGCTGGGAGCCCGCCAGGAGCCCCTCGCAAACGCCGCCGGCGCTCGGCGGCTCCGGCTCCCCTGAGAGGAAGGGGCCCGTCAAAACACGGGCCGGACACAAAACGAGGGCCGTGCCCAGCCTGGAGTCAGGCAGTCGCTCCAGTATAAATGACAGCTTTAATGTGCGGTAGGAGCTGCTCCAGGAGTCTCCCTGGAGCGGAGTTGCTTTGTTCAGTTCAGCTTCCCCTTTCGCTGCGTGCTTGCTGTCAGGAACAGGTGACAGCAGTGGGTCCTGCCTCGTTTGCTGAATGATTTTGCTCACCACCGCCCTTTAGCACAGCTATTACTTATAATGGATTTTACGTTGAACCTCTAGGACAAGAATAGAGACTATTTCTGGAGCGTGTATAGAATCATTTTGATGGTAACAGTGATGTGATTTTAGTATTTGTTGCATGCGTATTCACTTAAGATTGCCAAGGCTTAAATAAACATTGTGTTTAAACACTGAAACTATTCTTACTGCACCCAACATCTCCATTTGCATCTTCGCTTTGTTTTTGTCTTTGCGCTTCTGCATTGCATGTGATTTCTGTCTGTGGCTCTGTGCCACACTATTGCTCTTTGTCCTTTCCACATATACGCTTGTCAAGCAATTACTTTGCAGACCTGCTTTTTACAATCACTTCCAATCTGATGTTTTTGCTTTTAGGCTCTATCTGATGTGGCAGATTCAAAGTTTCGTGCAGACTGAGCCTAGCCTTTGTGCTTAGTTCTCTCACTGTAAAAAGCCAGAATACACACACAGGTGTAGGTGGAACCTCTTCTTTGTCTAGGTTGGCTCTACAAATACAGCTCTTGGTTAAAACAATTTAGTATCATTAACTAGAAAATGAAAGTTGGTGTCATTTTTTGTTCTTTCTTTTTTTTCTTTTTGTTACAGCCTCAAAATTTATGAAGCTCTTTCTATAAGCACAGTGTGGTATAAACATTATTTCTAAATACAGACCTGACTGTTGGGCCATATAATTACGAAGTGAGGGATGGACTCACTGACAGTGCACTTTTGACACTTAGAAATATAACCCTGGTCATTGAATAAGAACTACACTTCAAATACCTTTGGGAAAAAATACTTCAGATGACTTCCATTACTAATATTGGAATAATATTTCTGTCTCCCTGATCACAACAAACTTCTCTAGGATTTCTGTTTAGGATGAGGACAATTGTGTTTCCAGAGATATTTCAAGGCACAGCCTGCATTGTTGATATTCTGATTGGCAGCTTCAAAACTATTGTAAATTTAATATGCTGATGGTACTAGAAAATGCAAACTTGAAGGCATTTGTTAAAACAGATTTAAGTCTTTATGGGAACAATTAAAGAGTTTTATGCTTAAATGCTATGATAATATGTGACAGTGCATCCTGTTACTAGAGCTGTATGCTGTGAATGACAAGGTTGCATTCCTTATTGCTTACTTAGAAACTTCATGTGGCTTTTTCAGTTTGTTTTCCTGTTTTGTTTGTTGTTTAAAAGCCAGTTTCAGTGGAGTATTTGCTTTTTCATTTATGGATTTAAAGTGTTGTCTTGTATTCTTCAATGCTGTGAACAGTTGTTGAAAGAGCTGTTTGGTGTAAATTACTACACGATCATATTTTGAAGAGATAGGATTTCAAATTTTAAAAAGACCCAAACATATAATTATACATATGTATGCCTGAGCTCTCTTGGGAGCAATACTGGCAGTGCTGATTCCGAGTTCTCTCTTCACTTCCTTAGGAGGATTAAAAGGCAGATGGAATTTTGTGTTCAGAGGCTGTTGTAGCACCTTGAGTGTGTAAAATCAAGATGTGGATCTCACATAAATCCTCACTAACATGAAATTCCCTGTTTATTTTCCCTGTGTTAACTTGTCATGCAGTGCTAGTATAAGTGATTTGGCTGGGGGGAAAGGTGTCAGAAACTAATTATGAATTAAACCCCTCAACATCTGTACTGACTGCTTGGTGTTTTGCTCAGCAAAAACCAGGGGACTTTGCCACCTCACAATAAAATAAAATTAAAAAGAAAACGCAGCATCACCACCACCCCAAACTTATGTATAGAGAAAGATGAGAGTGTAATTTCGTTTTCTTCAATAGATACAGGAAGTTATCAACACTTATGATTTAAAAATGAGCAAAATCAGATAGACCTTGTTTGCTAAATGTTTCTTTTGAGCTATTTGGCATGTACTCAAAAGCTAATTTGATAAATTGCCAGCACTGTTTTGTTCTGGAAGACATATCTGTCCAAAGCTAAGAATGCTGTGAAACACAAAGGAGGCAGATTGCTTTCAAACTCCTGTAAAATCTTCCTCTTTTTTGTCTGCTTACTTGTTTATTTTTATCATAATTTCAGTCAATGCAATGCATCTTGTCAGTAGACTGTATAGACACAAATAAGCTGGCCTGTTATTAGTTAAAATGTTTGTAATTGGAAGTTATAGATTTTTCTTGCCTCATTTATCAAGGAAATTGATGATTTGGACCTTATTTTTCTTGTTCGGATTTTCAAACAGATTAATTGTTATGAATTAATTTCTAAAACCTTTTTGCAGATGTTTGTTTAATACTCAAGCTTCAGGAAACTTGATCAAGTAGTAATTTTTAAGATCTATACTTGGAAAATCAGGACCTGACATAACTAAATATAACTATAACCACAGACAGAATTATTCCCGTGCATTTAACTTTGCATTGGATTAACTCATTTTATGGGTCCCAAAATGCACTGCCACTGCCTAAGACAACAGGGTTACAAATCTAGTTTCCATATATCTTTCCCATTCTCACAGTCTGGCTAATTGGTACGTGGAGCCATAGTATTTCTTCTGAAAGCCCATGAACAGAAAAGTCCTTTCCAGTTAAGCATGAAATTGAAGAAAAAATGTCAGGGAATTGTTTTCCTCCAAAATTCTATTGGAGAATAATAGATGGTTCAGTGGTGTGCTGGATACAATGGATATTTTGAAGCAAATGTGAGGGATTGATTTTTGTTTGTTTGTTTGTTTTCAGTAGAACAAACACTCATTAATTTCAATTCAATATAGCTCTTGTTAAGGCTTTTTTATGGTAGTCAGGAAAATCCTGAATTAAAAGTAGGAACCATAGTAGTTTCTATAAAGCTTTTAGCTTCTATAAAAGTATGAAATTGATTGTAGTATTCTTAACACTTTATGTAGTTTATTGATCACTTATACTATTATCTTTTCCTGCTGTTCACATTCCCTTCACTAGTATTTATGAGTGATTATTACCAAGTATCTCAGTTGTATGTAAATGATACTTAGAAAAAGTGGCTTAAGCTAAATTCCCAACAGTTGATCAATTTTTCTTGCTGGCAGCTTACACATCTTAAGTTTTAAAAAGTCCTGTTTAATATCCATGGAGATAGCTACTTATTGATTATAATATGTCACCAGACTGGCATGAATGTAAAAGATCCTTCTGTAAGTATGGAGATTTACTGCAGGTACACTAACAGGAACATTTTGCCTTATGGCATTTTGAACGCATATCATGTGGGAATTTACCTTTCAGGCCATGGCTGGGGTGTAGGCGGGAATTCTACACATCTAACCCAAATTTTGAGTGGCACCTAGAAACAAGCAGTGAAGCCGTGGCAGAGCAGAAAGTACAGATGTTCAGGCATGGAGGAGTTTGCCCATAGGGAAAAGTGC
The DNA here is from genome assembly GCA_013397195.1 of Hylia prasina. Taxonomy (NCBI): domain Eukaryota; kingdom Metazoa; phylum Chordata; class Aves; order Passeriformes; family Sylviidae; genus Hylia; species Hylia prasina. Next base: position 645,491 of record VYXD01003195.1, read on the forward strand.
TGCTTTCTGTTCAAAATAAGTGTAATAATTGGCCATGTGAACAGAAGACTTCCTAGTTGCTCTTCACTGATGAAATACAAGGATCCAGATTTCCAGCAGTTTACTGGAATATTTATAGAAGAACGGACAGAAATAAGGTAAAACACAGAGAGTGGACGTGTTAAAGTGTTGAAATCACTTTCATGTTTTGTAATTTGCAAGTTAGCCTGAATATAAAGTTTATTAGAAATGAATTTACTTAATCTTTGAAAAGTCCTTACAGCTTGTGAGCAATCTTGCAGTTGATGGAGGATATGAGCACCTAATTGAATCACAGCAGAACACAGCATTTTTCCCCCCTGCTGTTATTTCATTTAACTCCTTGTTGGTAATGCATCACATCTCATCATGTGGCAGATGAGCATGTCAGTGTCTTGCTTTGTGAGGTGAAGTAGTGAAACTGGCATTTGCCTCTCATCTTTACAGTGTAGCAAGTGGGGGTGATAGCACTTGGAAGAAGTTTTTGTCAATGGTAATATATTGTCAAGCAACAGAAGCACACATTTGCAGATAACACGTTGGTGTTAACCCATGCACAGCTTTTTGAATGCTGGGTACCAGTAACTAGTAGAATTAGTATTTGTGAGTTTGTGAAACATTCTTTGCCAGGTGATTCTATAATTAGTGTAGATGTAGTTTCAAGTAAAAATTACTTTTTTATTCTCAAAAGAGCTTCTTTGGGTGACAGAAATAAAGTTAAAGTATTTCAATTTAAGACCTTTCTACTTGAAATGAAGTGTGTACACAGCTGTTGCATTCATTTCCACATACCTGTTTAATACTTGGATATAGTGATGGCAACTAGTTATATTTTGCATGCTGTAATTCAAGGCCTGGCTGTTGCTCTCTAGTCTGTTTTTATACACAGTGTTCACAGAAACATACAATAGTCTAAGAGCACCTCATTCTCTCCAGCTGATGTTTGATGTTGGCTTCTGTTGAAGCTAGATCATCCTAGAGTTCATGCAGTTCTGCTGAGAGCTAGGAGGTCTCTTTGTGTAGATGTCCTGGAAATACTTGATTTTTTATTCAGGGCTAACTGATCCATTCATTTAACTTTTCAGGCATTGACTGTTATGTACACAACTGGACAACAGGATAGGTGATGGAAGTGCAAGTGTGCTTCCATATTCTGCTGTTCCTTTCTGTCTTGGGAAAGGGATTGGCAACCTGTGCAACCTGTAGCCCTATACAAAAAAGACTCTGGGATTTTCTTTTCTTTTTTTTTTTTGTAATACTAAAAATGTGAGAAAATCAGGCAAGTCAGTCTCTTTACAATCTATGCTTCCTTTCATCTAAATTTCCAAAATTACTTGAAGAAAATAGAGTTGTGCCCCAGTATATTTGAAATACGATTTAAAATGCAAACCAAAAAGTAGTGACAAAGAAACTGGCTGATAAAATGCAAGGAAGATGCTTATTCTTCAGACCAGTAAATATTTCAAGAAGTCTTGAGTAAAGCTAGCCAGATATCTGCGTACCTTCTGCCAGGTCTGAGATTTTAGTCCATTTGTCCAAAAGAATATTATTTAGAAAATCAGAAATGTGTGTTTTCAGGCGACCAAACTTGTGAACCTTTATATCAAGGAGTTAGATATGGATATATGGAAATTAAAGTAGATGAGTTCAACATTCTTTTTCTGTGGCTATTTGAATTGACTATATAGTAGTCATGGAGTAATTGAGAATTATACTGATAACAGTTCAACATCTGTTATTCCATGTGTATAAATAGATGTGTTATTTACCAGGAATGCATCTTCCCATGTGAATATCTGTCCTGGAGGTTCTTTGTTTTGCTCTGGCTATACACCCCCTGGATGTGTGTTTAATTCACCAGGTATCTGAAGCAAGGCCTTTCTTAAGACAGATGTCAGAGCAAGTAGAGAAGAATACATGTTGCCTAGCAAGGGAGAAATTTTTCCTATGGGACCTATGTGTCACTGCCATTGCTATTTTTCCAGTGAACCTGTTTTGCCACTGCTGTGCTCCATGATATTGAAATCCTGAAATCATCAGATGTGGTTCTCCCATTACTGACAGCATGGAAACATTGAACCAGTCTGCAGAAGCTATCAGAGAGATTGTAAAGTAATCATTCCTGAATGCTGAATTCCTTCTTCTCTATAATGCTTGTGGACTTTCGTTGTCTTACTACAGCAATCGTCATTAATGTTTGTCTTGTCAATTTGTGTATTTTTCTACTCTCTATGTTAACATTTTTGTACGTTTTAATTCAGACTTGTGCATATGTCCATGCTTAAAATACTAGAACTATATATAAATTTGAGTTTGACTAAAAGGTCTTTTCCCATTTCAGGGAAGGTGAGGTTAAAAGCTGACTGTTCTAAACCTTTGAAATAAGTGTTCTGTTTTCTAGGACATCTAATATTTTATTTAAAATAACTCCACTGTCTGATTTAGGCACAATGTTTGCTTTGTGTGCGTGTGAAAACTTGCTGAAATTGAAAGTTGCTGAAAGTTGTAAACTGCAACTAAATTTGCATTTTATGATACATTTTGCAACATTGTCATGTAATGAAAACAAAAAAAGCAAACTTCTTTTTTCTTCTATGTAAGTTGAATGGAGTTACCAGCAGCTTTAAAGTAGAAGAATAAATAATATTTTGCAAGTATTTCTTTTTAGTAATTTGCAAGTTGTCTTATACCTTTGCATATGTGTGGGATTTGCCTGACAGTAGCCTTCAGTCTACATAAACATTGAAAAATAGTATAATTGATTTTTAAAATTACGTTTCATTATTTTAGGATAAAAGATCTTGCAGACGCTCTAGAAGAAGGAGGTTGTGATCTTGAAACTGTGAGAAACATCATTCAAGGAAGGCAATTGCCTGCTGATCTAAGGGCCAAAGTCTGGAAGGTAAATATGAGCTTAAATCAAGAAACAGGAAATACTTGAAGTTTTTTTTCATTTGAGGTAAAAGATTTAATTGCCAAGCATCTCTACAGAAGAGGTCTAGTACTGGAATTTTAATATGCATCTATGTTGATTCAGTTTAAGAACAGTTCTGGTTTAATGTTTTTTAATTACTAGGTTCAGTAATTGAACAACTGCAAAAAGACACAAAAATATTTAGGGGGCTTTCTATTTTTGTTTTCAGATTGCACTTAATGTTGTAGGAAAGGGGGACAGCCTAGCATCCTGGGATGGCTCCTTAGACCTACCTGAGCAGAGTACAATTCATAAGGATTGCCAAGAGTTAATTGGTAAGTTCTGTTACATTTATATCATCAGTTTGAAAACTTCTGTATTCTCAGTTATCTTAAGACTTTTTTCAATTAAATGATCAGAATGATGTTTACATTTTGGAGGAAGCTTTGAGGAGGAAGATGAAAGAGCAGATAAAAATCAGTAAGAAACTGTAAGAAAACAGACTTTGGAGGGATGACGTAATGGGAGTTTAAGGTATTAGCTTGCAAATGATATTTTGCATAGTCAGAAAGTTTTGTGACGTTAAAAAATGATAATTGTTTTCCAAGCTCCATCTTTTAAAGCAGACATTCTTTGTATAGTGTCCTTCAGGTTTTTATTTGTGGAAGACCTGGTTCTTAACCTGAAAACCTGCTGTAGCATGAAAATGCATATAACATTTGAGAGAAGAAATATATTAAACATTTTGAACTTCAAAAACTATTTTAAAGAAAGATACTTCTTAATAGCATTTTCAGCAAAAATGAAAGGCTCTGTTTGTGCAAGCAAGGTGCTGCCAGGACAAAGGAGATAATACTCTGGTATGTGTGCAAGGAGCTGCCACAGGACCTGCTTGGCAGCTCATCACAGAACTGGTCAAACTCCTGACGTGATGCAACAACACTGATATCAATGATCACCTGATGGAGTCAGTGCTGACTCATTAATCAGGATGCATCTCACCACTTCAATAAGAGAATCTTCTAATTTATTACCTATCACATTATTTATTCTTTTGCAATTGAAAGTTAAGGCACAGGATGTAGTTGGTGCATGCATATATACCTACCATTTCTGAAATGCAGTTCTACACTTTCTAGCCCTAAAGTCTAGTAGGACTTAGTTTCCTTCTCTCTGTCCTGTAAAGGAAAGATATGGGGGTGGAATTTCCACTCTCTTATTTAATCACAGTCTCTCTTCAGGAAGATGCAAAATGTCCTGGTTATATTCATAATGTACAAAATTAAGCACTTCAGTTTCTGATAGTTCTCTTTGTGTATTTATTGGCAAATGTTTTATGATATGTAATGATTTAAACTGATAAAGGGAACACATGTGAGTTACTTTAGAAAGAAGGTTATATGGAGGCTTCAATTTTTTTGTTGGATTAAATGTTTCTATTTCAATGTTTTAGCAAAGCAAGTAGTCTCCAAATTTAAAGTATATCCTCAGTTGGCATGTGAGTTTTACGTCTTGTTTCATTTTTCTGAGAGGCAGAGAAAAGGAATGCCAACTATTGACTAGCTTTGATGAGAAAGTGTTAAAGACTTTTGTAATAAAAAGAATTATTAACAGTAATGAGACTCATGGTCTTGTAACTGAGGGGGAAAGATGTTTCCTAGAAATTTAATGCCAGTATGTTAATGTAGTGTGTACAGATCTCTTTCCTGCATCCTGGACATAAAAAAAAAAAAAAAGTGATTTATATATTAATGCTCAAATTTAAGCCTGTAAGCCTAGCTGATGTAAAACTTCTGATTTGGATAACTTTTGATTTTGGATAACCTCAGCTTTTGAGGAAGTGATGGTATGCATTGTGGGTTGATCTATGTTGAAACTCAAATCAAAAGGTTTTGATTTTATCCAAAGGTTGTGTGCTGAGCCTATCAAATAGGAGTAGAAGAGCAGCATTCTGTGCATTGAAAGAATCTACCTCCTTTCATATAGATTCTGGAAACCCCAAAGTTCTTTCATCTTGTTATTGTGGTATTTAAATGATATTTAAATGTCTTATTCTGCTGGGTTTATAAAATCACTTGTATTTTGATACCTTTTTAAATGCCTTTCTGTAAGAATTTAATCCAAGTAGCCATCTTGTTTGTCTGGTTTTGTTGGGTTTTTTCCCCGATTAGTCCCTATTGGTGCAATTCTGCTATGAAATAATCTCATCAGATTTCTCTGAAAAGCCTTTAACACAGTTTATATTTCTGTGCCTATTTCAGATCAGTTGTCAGTGCCAGAAGAAGAGAAGTCAGTATTAATTTTGGATATTGAGTCTGTTATTACTTTTTATTGTAAGTCACGCAATGTTAAATACAGTTCTTGCCTCGGCTGGGTACATCTGCTCAAACCTCTGGTGCTCCTTCATTTGCCCCGCAGTGATTTGTACAACTGCTTCTATGCTATCATGAATAAATTCATTCCAAGGTAAAACTCTTCTCTTTTCCATATGTACTCTTTTTTTGGCAGTGGGAGTATTCTCTGAAAGATGTGGGTGTTGGTTTTGGCTAGAGCAGCACTGCTGGTAGCCATGTTGTCTGATTCTTTCATATGACCATAAATTTCAGTACCTGTTGGTTTGAAATCCAGGAGATGATTGCGCTGGTTTAAGATGCAAAGAGTTAGCATGTGACTGATCTAGACTCAACATGCCTTTTAAAGAACTATCATTTCATGCAATATCAAAAACATTTGTTTATGAACTAATTCACATAGGTTATGTCAAAGTGGTTTTTTGTTCCCTTTCCTAGCATTTTTGATATCTAAAATACTTCCATCCCTTCAGAAACGGTAATTCATAAGCATAATAAAGTCTCAAAATCTCTTTAGAAGTAGTTGATATTTTCCTTCTGTTCTATTGAGTTGGGTCTGAAATTATTTTTTTAAGTTGCTAGATATTTTTAATGACAAATAAATAAATTTTAGCTTTTCATGCTGTTATGTAGGTGCTTTCACTAAAATAAGTTCTTATATATGCTGGAGTATACATGATACTTCAACAAGGCTGGATAGTCTGTAGTTAAAGATCTTAGTCAGATTGTCTGGAGAGGAGTTTGCAGCCTGGCTGATGGATATGTGCCCAAAATATGAAAAATGCATGTTTGCTGTAGTGGCAGGAAGCATTTATCATTCCTGTTGCTTGACTCAGCTCGTGTCCCTTTCTGCTCTGAAATGATCTTGGGCTCCATGAGCAGTTGGGGGATAATGACATTATGGTCACATAACTCAAGCTTTCGGCTGTAGAAGCCTTGCAGAGTATCTGGTATTTGAGCTTCTCTGTAGGAATCTAGGTGGTGTTTCAAGGAGATGTAGACTATTTCCTGTTTTTTTCCTCTTCAGTGGGAGAATGAGAGACATAGAAAGGCAATTTATAGTAGATAGGTGAATCTCTGCTCCACTGGTACCATGCTTGCCTTGTTTTGAGACGTAAATGTGTTATAAATGCTTCTGCATTGTGTAATCTGTCTAGCATTGATAGTATTTCAATCTGCCACTTTGTTAATTTAGTGGGGGTTTCAGTGTTTGTGGGTTTTTTGTTAGTTTGATTTGGTTGGTTGCTTTTCGACTCCTGAAGCAAGTTGACTTCATGATCAGTCCCTGTGAATCAAAAGAGCAATGTACAGGAAATCACATAATCACAGATAATAAAGAATTGCTACTGTGAGTCTGAAAACTGAAGTATTACAGGGGAGTTTATTATTTTCATTGCTACTTTTTAGGGATTGTTTTATGAAGGGAAGACCCTTTCATCTATTTAGACTGTTGCTTCAGTACCATGAGCCTGAACTCTGCTCCTTCCTTGACACCAAGAAGATGACTCCAGATTCATATGCACTCAACTGGGTAATAAAGTGAAAGTAGGGAAACATAATGCAAAATAAATATCTGTTAAAATTTAAGTACATGTTGCCAGTTTATGGAAGAGTTTTACAAGCAGTTAGAACTGCATATATTAAAATAAATTGCATGTTTCAATACAGTCTGGGCTTTTTGTCTTTAGTGTTTAGCATGAGGTATGAGGTCTTGTTAATGTCACTTTTCTGTTGTACTGGGTGAGACCTTATTGAGCCACTGATGTTAGAAACTTCTTGGAGTAAGGGAGAGTGAGAGCAGCTGACTACTCAAAAAGCAAGAAGCCCTGATGTTAGTTTTGATTGTGGGCAGCTGTATGTTGTAGATATGGATAAACACCAGTTTAACAGATCTTTTAGAGCTGAAGTATGAATTGTTTTAAAAACCTCCCTGCTAAGACATATGTGTATGTCTTTTAGCATGTAGGCACATGTATTTTACAACTTTTAAAGCATTAGTCATTTCCTCTTCAAAACTGCCTCAGATTGTGGGTAGTTACAAAGATGTTTACCTCAATCATTTTTTATGTGTAGCAGCACTAAAACAAAATTTTTGTTTCAATGCTACTTCTTATATTGCATATTGTATATGCGATACAAAATCATGGTACTGTGCTTGCAAAGGCAAAGTCTGTGATTTAATAGGGAAGGCTTTGACCCATGAACTCTTCAAGGTTCTTCTTCATACTCATTGGCTATGTAAAATTTTTTTCAACTTTGTATATTTTCAGTTAAAGAAGACTGAAATGAATTATTAAACTGTGAGGTCTGTACTTGGTTTTTTGTTTCTTTTGGTTTGGGTTTTGTGGGTTTTTTTGGTTTGTTTGTTTGGGTTTGATGTTTAGTGTGTTTGTTTTTTGTGGGTTTTTTTTTTTAAGGCTGCTGCCAATTTTAGTATAAAAATGTGTCTAGGAAAAAAATTCATCTTCTCAAAGTCTGCCTTTTTCCAGTCTCACGAGCCTTCAAAAGAGAAATCAGGTCCTTTTTTGCCACTCAATTTCCATTTTTTTAGTAGATTTTTCCTCAGTAAATACAAAAATCTTTGAAGTTTATTAGAATTTTGGAACCTAATTACAAAAAGAATCTTCTCTCTGAAAGGTGGTAGTGAAGTAAGCTGGTATAGCTGCCAGTCCTCAATGCCATGCTTCCTGGTGTACAATTTTAGGAAAAAATCTTAAGTTGCATTTTATATAATGAGATTACAGAAAAATTCCGTTTCATATGTGAAAAATCTCAGTCTGTAGAGTTGTATAACTAATACTTAGAAATATATAAGCAACATACAGAGACCTGCCATTGTCATCTTGTTCAGGGACCTTTTGTTTTCAGTTGCATTTGAGTCAGAATTGAGTAGTTCTTTTTATCTTTTGCTATAAAACTATACTAGGAAGTGTTGAAATATTCCATGATGGTGTTTTAAAACAGATACCAAGCTTTTGAAAGCTATAGCTGTGTTGATACAGAATTTGTGTGCATTAGCAAGTTCAGTAAGACCCCAGTGAAGTCAGGTGGTGTGCATCTGATTTAGGTGTGATTGTAAAACTATCTGGCATGTATGGGAGGAAGTTCCTATCTTTTATCTGCTTTGAACTTTGTATATCAGAGGATGTATTTTCAAGTGGGAGCACAGGAACAGGCAAAGAGTTTCTTAAATGGGTAATGAAAATTTTCTGATGCTTGCAAATGTTTAATTACTCAGTCATAAAGCATCTTAATGTAATGCTAAGTAAGTGATGTCAAACTAATGTGCAAGTATGTTCAATTAGCCCAATTCTACTGTGAAAAATAAAAATAATTATGTTTGCAGGATCCTTTCAAAGCCCTAATTGCTATGCCATTTGAGTAAATATATTCTCTTATGATTGTCTTGTTAGTATAATTGGTATTTAGCAGTGGCTGTGAGCTAAACAGTACTCCAGCTTGATTGTGTTATCTGTGGTTGAATTTGCAAGGCTGGCAGTGTACAGCCAACTTTGCCTTCACAATAGTCATATTTATTCACAGATACTCTGTAGTGTTGTGCACTGTTTCCATAAGAATTGGTTTAGAGGTTACAACCATCCTTCAGTACACTGCGCAGACGTAGGTTTTATCAGAATTTTGTTGGGTTTATTTTCTTTTAGCTATCTTGCATCTCTGTTAAAAATGAATTTCTGATAAGAAATTCCTGGTAATTGCTTTTTCTTGTATTATTTTCCAAATTTTTAGCTTGGAAGCCTCTTCTCATACTACTGTTCAGCTGAAGTCACTCAGGCAATATGGGATGGATATCTACAACAAGCAGATCCATTCTTTATTTATTTCTTAATGTTGATCATCCTTGTCAATGCAAAGTAAGTGTATAGTTAATTCTTTGGGACATTATTTGCTGACACTGTTTTAATCCAAATTTCTTCCATTTTGGTTTTACTGACTTAATCTATGCCTGTGACTTTACTGTTTTCAGAGACGTTATCTTAGCACAAGAATCAAATAAAGAAGAAATGATAAGTAAGTACTTCTCTTACATAGCTGCTAGTGAAATATTTACTTTATACTGTAATCCCCATTTATTACTTTTTTTTGTTGCTAAAGAGCTAGATTATTTCCATCTGATTTGTCTCCCAAGTAATGAATCCCTTTACCCACTAATTCCTTTCTTACTGTTTTGCTGCCCTTTCTTTGACCTTCTTTCCTTATTCCTTTTAGTATTCACAGACCTAGTTTTATACTTCAGTTTGAAGTACTGGAAACAATCACCAGAAACTGGTCTTTCTAAGCCCAAAGCGACAGCTGTCAAATCCTTTTTTAAATCTACTGCACTTGTTGCATTTCCTGGATTGTCTTCATGCGCACTTGATTTGTGCCTAATTCATTGTTTTTGTAGAAAATGCATTCAATTTCAGTGGAAAATTTAAATAACTCTGGCCTTTGTAATTTTTTTACATAAATAATACAGTGTAATTCATAATCTCTAGTAGTTCAAAATGAGAGTGCTTAGAATTTTGTGTCTTTGCTATACACTGCAGAACTACACCCATGGGTTATCCTGGACAGGGAACAGTGCTGCTACTCATTTTAAAGGATTCTTGTGATCAGAGCTCTTTAGAAAAGTGGCTGACTTAGAATTAGAACTGAAAGCTAAAACTATACAGAAGCAGGAATGTGGTGAACAATAATTTGCATCGAAGGTTCAAACGTCTAGCAAAAAGTATAAATTTTCTATGAATAAGGAGTATATCCTGGATCTTTACCTTTCATCTGGAGAGTTGGTCAATATTCATGTTTAATCAATACACTAGATTGTTATGCCCTGTTAAAAATAAGTGTTTTTTGTGATCTGTGTTGCTTGATTTCTGTGTCTGAAATAGTGTTGCATTTATGTTGTTTGTCTGTCTCAGAATTCTTAGAAACGTCACCAGCCAATCTCGATTTAGAGGATATAGAAGATCTCTTCTCTCTGGCACAATATTACTGTAGCAAAACTCCAGCTTCTTTCAGGAAGGTAATAACAGTAATTTTGAAATTCTCTTCTTTTTGGCAGTGTTTAAGCTCTTCCTAACAGTAACTTTGAATATTTCATTGCAATATTCTTTTTTTAAACTATTTTTTCATGTTGTTACTCTGATGGAATTTGCTGTTAGGGTCTTTGAAAGATAAGGCTAAGTGAAACATATTAGAGAGAAACTTCCTTGCAATATTCTCACTTCATGGTTGATAACTTTGTTTTCCAAACGAGGTTCTTGTAAGAACTGATGAAGCTAAACTTCTTATTGACACAGTTGCATTGGAGTACACTCCACAGCAGTGCTAGCTGTGTTTGCAATAACAAAGAGGAAGAAGTCTCTTACTATAGATAAATCTATTATCACTTGCACTGTTTTTGCAGCTCCTCCTTACTCATGATATCTGACTTAGTGAATGAATGAAATAAAAGTATTTGATAGCCACTGCCCTTGGCTCATATATACTTTCTCTGATGTGTGTAGACAGGTATGGGATGTTTTTTTGTGACGAAAAAACAAAGCAACTAAACAAATACTAGAAACACTGCATCATGTTGGCATGGTCAAGGTGGTGAACAAGCATATTTGTAATGGAAGTGCAGACCTTGCCATGATTTTCAGAAATAATTTCAGTTGATCAGAAGTTTCATTACTATGGGGACAGGATACGCATGTATGGGACTTATTATTTGTGACTTTATGGGTATTGTTTTATTTTAAACTTTCACACATAAAGACAATGGCTTCAGTTAATTTTTTTTTTTCCTTGCCTTATTAGGACAACCACAGTCTTTTTGGCAGCAGCTTGCTGGGCCTCAAAGATGATGACACAGACTTGAGCCAGGCTCTCTGTCTAGCAGTTTCTGTGTCTGAGATTCTGCAAGCAAATCAGCAACAAGGAGTCAGTATACTGAATTAACTTCCCCCCCCAGTTTTGTAGAAAAGGAAAAGAATCAATCACTAGCCATTAGTTTTAAATGTTAACAGGACAAATGAGTATTTGCTTTTTCAGGAAAAATATTTTTGTCTTGAATATTTCTCCCTTGTGAGTGATCTGCTATTTTCAATGCATTTGTGCTGTAGCAAGGAGCATAGAGGAGCTTAAGACAGCTGATTTGAATTGGAGGAGTGTGAGCTGAAAGTAGTATCTTACAAATTTGAATTCCTTTCCAAATGTAGCTACTGTAGAGGAAAATGTAAAACTCGCTACTCAGTACCTCTGAGAAGAACGCTGTTAAGGAATATCTGTCTTTTGTCAATGAAAGGTTTAAATGAAGAAAAGAAAATTGATTAAACCTGTTTCAGCAGAAGTTAATGGGAGGCACAGATGCCGGGACTTCACTAGAAATATTTAAGACCCATATATGGATCATAATGTGGTTAGATTACAATGTTTCTTATTGACTACTGACTTCTTGTAGCAGTTTCCAGGCCCCAGTTTTGTCATTCATAGTTTGGGTTTTTTCCTTGTCCAAATAAAGTTAAGCATCTGTTTATATCCTGTCCAAGCTTTTGGGATATAAACCCATCCTTATGTGCTGTGCTGATTAGTATGGACTCCTGGATTGTCTCATACCCACTGTGTTTCCTCTCAGTAGAAGTTATATAATTGCACTTGGATGATCCTTTCCCAAGCTGATATTTTAATGTGCATTAATATGATGTATTTCCATGCACAAGCTGATACTAGAATACTACTGGTGGTCTGGTGACTGTAGACAAAATTCAGATTAATCAAATGAAGTAAGGTATTTTTAAACAGTTTTTAGCCTGAGCAATTCCTGTAGTATTGGAATTATTATTAGAATGTAATCGAATTCTGTCAATAATCGTGCAATTTTAAAATTTAGAAATTTCTCTTTCAGGAAGGAGTGAGGTTCTTTGTAGTGGATTGTCGTCCTGCAGAGCAATACAATGCTGGGCATTTATCAACAGCATTTCATTTAGACTCAGATTTGGTTTGTATGCTTTTTCTTTCTTTGCTGGTATTTGAATCCTAACTGAGATAGAAGGGGAGAGATGCCTGCCTTGAAAAATACAGTATCCTTAATTTAGGCTCTAGTCTGTGGACTGCAGTGTCTAGCTGTGTGATGATAAGGTTTCAAAAATTAGGTTCTCTAACGGAGATGGTAGAACATCATTTTACTGAGAAGTTTAGTCCTTAATGACATTAGAATTTGGGATTCCAGACTTCCTGTTCTTTGCTTAGGAATGGAAACCCATACAGACTGAAGACTAAACATGGCTTGGAGGAAAAATCTCTTTTTAGCATCCTAATTTCCAGTGAAAGGTGTAATTAATTTTTAAAAAGAGCACTTTCTTTCTTTGTCTCTTTTTTTGCCTCAGCCAGTCTTATTACAGTCTGCTTTTACAGGGCATATATCTTGAAAAGGATTTGGTTGCTTCTTTAAGATTTTTGCTGTACAATATGAAAGAGAAAGTGCTTGAATTTTGGCACTGAGATGTGCTATGGATGAATAACTTCAATATTTTTTTACTTTCTATTTGATTATGAATTCCTAATTGAACATTCAGTTGTGTTTTTCTCTGTCCCTTTTCCCCCCCAAAATCACTTCCATTTTAGCAGTATATTCATCACTTTTAGATTAGCCCTCAACTATTTTACTTTAAGCAATCTGTGGAAGCTGTATGGAATGATTTATTTGGATATACACCACAAAAGACTTTTATACCTTAGTTCAATTTAGTCCTGCATCTAATACCTTTATCTCTCTAATCAAAATGATGCATTATTCAGTATTACATGCACATGTGTAAATATAATATTAAAGACAATTATATAGAAGAGAAAAGGAGGCTAAAGGGCGACCTTAGTGCTTTCTGTTACTGTCTGAAGGAGGTTGTAGCAAAATGGGTGTCAGTCCCTCCCGAGTAACGAGCAGTAGGAGAAGAGGAAGTGGCTTCACGTTGACCAGGGGAAGTTTAGGTTGGATATTAGGAAAAATTTCTTCCCCAAAAGGGTTGTCAGTCATTGGAACAGGCTGCCCAGGGAAAGGGTTGAGTCACCACCCCTGGAGGTATTTATTACTTGTAGATGTGGCACTTGGGGGTGTGGCTTAGCAGTGGAGAGTTGGCAGTGTGAAGTTCATGGTTGGACTGCATGACAAGGGTCTTTTCCAACCTAAATGATTCTTGATATAGTGTGGTTTTTAACCTAGGTCAAAAATCATTTAGGAAAAAAAAACTTTCCCTGTCCTATGCAGGTGTTATGCTAGCCTTAATTGAATGTCATATTCAGTGAAGTAGAAATAAGGATTTTAAATTATTAAGTAGTACAAATAGCTCATAGTATATGAAAAAGGAGTCCATGCAAACAAGTCTTAAATTAGATGTGATGAATTCATATGTATTTAAATTGTATATTGGAATTAATGGTCCTTCATGAACCGTGGTGGATGAATGTCACCAGGTTCATCCTTGTTTTTAAAACTTCAATGCTAGGAAAATATTACAGGGAAAAATCTTTGTGATGAAAAGTCATTAATGGAATTTCAGTGTATTTTATATTCCAAAATATTATATATACATATTACAAAAATTATTGCAAGAAGAGACAATGGGGAAAGAAAGCACTTTGGAATCCATCTCATTTATAGTTAGAGGAAGTAGTGAGATTTAGGACCTGTGTAATAAAGCAACAGCCTTTATCTCTAGGAAAACCCCAGTTAAAATTCAGCCTTACTGATGGCTAGGTTGTGTACTTGTGTGTACTTTGTCCTTCATCATTTATTCTGCTGTACAGACAAGATAATGAGAATCCCTTCTGGCCCCCTCAATCCAGTTACAGGTCAAAATTCCCTTGAGTTTAAATAAGTACCTTCCCCACAAACACAGGTTATAATTTTAGCTGTATTGAGAAAGTCCTTGTTTCTCTACCTCCTTCATATAGAACTCATGTTTTTGCATGCATAGTAGCCCTTCATGTATCCCAGCCTTAACTTTTTGAGAGTACAAAGAATCACAGATTCCTCCTTGTGCTCTCAATTGTAATTCCTGTTCTCAAATCTTGATAAGTAAATCAGAAAAAGCTTAGTGGGGAGGCAACAAGAGGAAGACTTTACTGGCATCTAGGAATTCTTGGTAACTTAAAAGGGTTTCAAATCTCCAAAGTTTGAATGTGTTGTGCCAAGCATGTGTAAATATGGAAATCAGTCCCACTGCTCTATTACCAAATTAACGCAACATGAAAGTTGCAAAGACTTGTTCCACTATTACTTGATGCCTTCAGAAATAAACTCACAGATGTTACCTGTATTTATTTCCTGGGGAGAGCAACTGGGGTGAGGAAGTAAAGGATCATTCATGGTGTTCTTTGGGTAACATGAGGTCTTGGTCGAGTTCATGGGAGGTGGGGGGGTGACTTGCACAGTGCTGCTGTTGCCTTGCTTGTGCTCAACAAATTGTAACCATTCTCAAAGTTTGTCTCCTTTCACAACTCATGTTACACTATCTTGGTTTCAAATAGCATTTTTTGTTTGTTCATTCCACAGATGCTTCAAAACCCATCAGAGTTTGCACAGTCTGTAAAATCCCTGTTAGAAGCACAAAAACAATCTATTGAGTCTGGCTCCATAGCTGGTGGGGAACATCTCTGCTTCATGGGAAGTGGCAGGGAAGAAGAAGATATGTATATGAACATGGTGTTAGCACATTTCTTACAGGTACAACTAAATTGCTATTGATTTAACAGCTGGAGTAAATGGTGTCCGCATGTGTTAATGATGATAAATGGTAACACATTTTCTCCTTAAAATCTGAACTGGTCTTTACATTACTTGTGTTTACAGTTTCTAGTAAACAGACCAACCCCTGTTTCATTACCATGCTTGCCAAACTCATTCCACAGGTTTTTGCTCTGATCAGAGTTATCTTTTCTGTTGCAGAAAAATAAGGAGTACGTAAGCATTGCCAAAGGAGGCTTTATGGGTAAGCTTATTAATAATGAACTCTGACTTGAAAAATCTTGATATCTTAACACTGTTGGTATTCTTGAGGCTTTTGTTAAAAACTGTCTAAGTGAATAGCAACTAGTTCTCATATGTCAGGTTTTTGTTTTGTGTAAGTAAACACTGTGCACTTACACAGTTGTGGTTAACTCTTAGGGCTTACCCAAATTTCTGAGTGGTGAAAAATTAATGCAGGAATTGGGGAAATTCCCTCTTCCGACTTGTCATTCTTGATGTTTTAGCCACTGTAGATTGCAGATTCATATAAAGATACAACTTCATAATTACCATTTACTGCTGTTACAGTTTCTTAAATCAGCAGTTAATAATTCTGGAGTTGATGTTGCTGGATATAGTGAGGCTCTACAACAGTGGGGAGATCTGTGCTACAATATGACGATAGAGGCATTTTTAGTCAATATGTGTGGTGTTGTAAGAGCTGTTTTCAAGATCAAAGCAATGATTTATTTTTAATTGCTGCTCTATTCTAAATGTTTACTAAAGTAATTAGTATAGCAGGTAGATAAATAGGCATTAGATAATTAGATTATCTCAATGTCTTTGTACTACTGAAAGAAAAGCTAGGGATTATTATAGTGATTGCTGAATTTATCTATTTTATTGAATTGTGGGGACAAATTTGTTACTGATTAGTCTCGGGTATATACAATATTTTCATCAACAGACTAAGTCCTGTGTAATTCTGAATGTTTTTAATGGCCTTTTAACAGCCCTCCAACAGCACTTAGCAGATATCAATGTGGAAGGACCAGAAAATGGATATGGCCACTGGATTGCTAGTACTTCAGGCTCAAGAAATAGCATCAACTCTGTTGATGTAAGTGAAATTTTAGTGTGTTACAGTGGGATGGGAGCCCTAGGTGTACTGAACTTTTGCTTCACATTTCTCATTCTGTTCTGTGAAATGCATTATTGCAAGTCATGGCTGTTTTCACTTGTGTGTTTAATTTCAAACTTTGAAAGAAGAGTTTGGAGGAGTTTGTAGGTGAGAACTTGCTGTAGTCATTCTCCAGCAGAATATGTGCAATGGACAACTCTTTCCCTGGCTCTGGCTCTATATGGGAATAAATTACTATAAGGTGGCATACAATTTCATGGCAAAGCTGAAAACTGTATATTTGCTGCAGCTGATATGTGTAAAATTAAACTTTTAATTTAGATGCAATGTGTCATTAATAGGATTCCTTTGTCTACATGTCCATAGAGAGTGCTCAGTAATATAATTTGTCAAGCTTGTTTTATTGGATGATATTTTCCTCAGTCACACATAATTGCTGTTATTTGATAGAACTCTAAAGAAATACACAGTTGTGTAATTAAGGTTCTACTGAGTACCAAAAAGTAAATTGCTGTTTTGTAGTCTGTTTCCTTGATAATAAATTCATTGAGATGAAATAGCATACTTTTATATGATTAATCCTGAGAGGAGTTACTTTTACAGGGTGATTCTCCTAATGGTTCAGGTGATGGAAAAGGAGTGAAGTCCCTAGTGAATAAAATGACGGTTGCTTTGAAGACTAAATCTGTGAATGTGAAAGAGAAAGTTATCAGTTTTATTGAAAATACATCTACTCCAGTGGACAGGTGCGCCATTTATGTCTCACTGTGCATTAGCTGGGAGAAGTGACTTCCTATTTCATGGGGCTGTTTCATAAGTGTGAAAACTGGGCTCATTAGGAAAAAGTTGTCTTCCAAATCCAATTTTTTAATTTTCTACCCCAGCCCTCTTCACAATTTTATCATGAGCCTACTGTGCTCCTTAGTATTGCAAGGCCAATGTGGGTCCCTGTTGCCTTGAATATTTATCTAGAATTTGTCATTTAATTTCACTTCTTATAATGTGTCAATTTGGTGTTCAGTCTAAAAGTGATCAATAATTTCAGTTCCTCCCCATCCTGAATAATGAAATAGGTTAATGACAGCAGCATTCTGGATAGGTTTTGTTGGTTGGTTGGTTGGTTTTGGTTTGGTTTGGTTTCTTTCACTGCTGCATCTTGCCAAATTGAGTTTACCTCTTTTAAAAATCTTGATTTTTTTTTTTTTCCCAAGTCCTTTTGTAAAGCTGCTTTGCAAACTCAGAATCCACCCATGTTTGGTTTTTGTGTCGTCAGGTACAGCAAGGAATGAGAATGTGCATGTAGATTGAAGAACACTTTCAAATTTGGAAGTCATCATTCCAAATACTTACCTTAACTAAATACAAGAATGATTGCTTTCATCTGTCAGAGCTTTAAATGAAATGCCTTGTTGTAGTTCTTTAAATTCCAGCCTTTGAAGGTGTATGTTGAATACTAAGACACTGGTATTCAGGAATCTGAGACCAAGCATTTGTTTGATAGCAGGATTTAAAATACCAAATGAAAAGCAGTTTTTAATAGTCTTATACCTCAGATTATTCCCTCTTTCTGTGTTGGAAAATGTTTTTCTAAATTGCTATTATTACTTTTATTTCACAATTAGAGGAAACAATTCTTAAAATAGCGTTTGGTAGTAGCTTTTGCTGTGTGAAGAATTAAACTGAATGAATGTGAAGATCTAAGCTGAAAGAGGGTAGATTTAGATTAGACATTAGGAAGAAATTCTTTACAGTGAGGGTGGTGAGGCACTGGCACAGGTTGCCCAGGGAGGCTTTGACTGCCCCATCCCTGGCCATACTCAAGGCTAGGCTGGATGGAGCTTTAAGCAGTGTGCTCTGGTGTGAGGTGTCCCTGTGCAGGGCAGGGTGTGGAACAAGATGATCATTAGGGTCCCTTCCAGCTCAAGCCATTCTGTGAAATCAAATAATCCTTACGTGTAAGCCATAGGTAGCATAGGAAATGCATCTTTTAGTAGATTTTGCAAATATTTTTTTACCTTGTGTCCAGCATTCATGAAGCCTTGGTTTTATTTACAAGCATTCTCCTTGAAGAAGATACATTGCCAATAGAGAGAATTTCAGTGCCACAACACAACACGAAAGAACTTCACGAGGGCACAGTGATGAGCAAAGCAGGAAAAGCCCGAGTTTATTTACAAAACTCACTTTTATACATTTCCAAAGGTGCCTGTGGATTGGAGGATGAAATCCCACTTCTCAAACCACATTGGTCAAGACAACTGGCAATCAACTTTCTCCTCCTACCTAAATATGTAAACAATGAAGGACAGTTAGGAAAACAAAGCTATTGTTTATAGTAAAAAGTGTGGGAAAGTAAAAATTCTGACTCCAATATGAAAGACAAATTAGAAGGCTTAGAAAAATCCTCAAAACCAGGGTGACATTTCAGCTATTTATCTAGGTTTTTTCTTTACATTTTTTTTTTTTAATTCTATTGTTCTGTCCTCTGCCCCAATGTACTGTAGAATACCTTTCAATATTTCCTGGCCAGACAGAGCAAGCATGGAGCGGTAAGCTTGATAATTAAGCAGTCTGACTAAAACCACCTTTCTTGTATTTAGCATGGCATCACAATGTTTGTAAGCATTGGTTACACTGACAAGATTGCTTGAGTATTTTGATATTAATTTAATTTTTTAAAATATATTTAAGCAATTGCTTTTTACAAGCACTGGTCAAGAGACTAAAGGAAAAAGAATGTATTGGCAGTGCTTTCTTCTCTTAGTTTCTGCTTTGAAACTTTTTCTGTTGTCTTCCTTACTATTGCTTTTTATGGATTTTTTTTAACTTGTAATTTCCTATATATATTTTATTAGTAACCTGTACTAGTAGAAGACATCAGGAGCAATTACTGAATAAATTATGGCTTAAGGTTTTAACAAGAGAGACTATAAGTATGAAGAGTAAACTTTTCATAAAACATCATCAGTACTTAGATATGACAGGGAACCCATATGGAAAATCTGTCTGGAAGTCTCAAATTTATATGTTTCTTATCACATGGTGATAGAACATGCTGAAAGAAACAGACATGCTCATTACTGGGAAAAGAAAAATTATAAGTAAATATGCTTTGCAATTCTACCTCATCTTGTTCATGTAACTACTGCATTTCATGCAAATGTGGAGGCCCTTCACATTTGCCTCACATACAGTGTCTTATAGTTGTTTCAAAAATAAAAATTGTGAATTGAGTTTTTATAAAATTCCTTGTGATAATTGAAGAGCAGCTGATGCATAATCACTTTGGTTGGAACTTTAGGAATTCTGTAGCTTTTGACCTTCTTACACTGAAATGCATGAAGATTAATACTGGATGAATTATTGAAAATTTTAAAAGTGTGTTTTCAAGGACTTTTTTACTAATTTTTCTTTCAAGTAGTTTGCACATAATTTGAGCTGGGATTCACCCAAAAGCATCACAGAAAGGTGTTGTTTGTGTGAGCAAAATCAGTAGTAATGTTAACCAGTATTCTGTAAAAGAACAAAAAATAGGAATGGCCCAATAGCACATAGTATGTTTTGTTTATTTAGAAATACTAAAGATCATGGGGATTGTACCTCACATTTTGTTGATTTTTTTCCCAGAATATAGTAAGAAAATGTTAAAATACCAAATTAAATATATGGTGACTCTTTGATAACTCAGAGATGCGTGAATCTGTATTTGTAACCAAGAAGTTTTGATATATTGAGATTTTACTTTGGTTATTTTGTTTATTCCTTTCACTCCTATTGCACATCTTCTTTCATTGGGTAGATGCAGTAATAAAGTAGCTCACACTGTATATCCCTAGAGTATTTTCTTAAAATTGCAGTTCTTAAAAACCTAGAATGGCATTTTTTCTATATCCACTCAATTAGGTCTACTTTGTGTTTATCACCAGGATGTTTCATTTGGCAAGTTTGCCACCAAAGGACATTGCCTTCAATTTGTAAACATGTAATGATGGCCTTCCACGTAAAGGGGTTAAAAGAAATCAATTTCTAGTTTCAGATGTTACCAGGCTTTTAATAAAGTAGCTTTTTACTCTCTTGTTACTCTCTGGTCCTGACTAACTTGATAAACATCAGTGAGATCTGCTCTCTATATAATTCAATTTGACATTATTTAAATGTGCTGCTTCTTACTCAATTGGTTATGTATTACTAAAGCATATTTACAAAAGCCTCCATGTGGAAGCACAGCCCTCTTGAATTGTCAGTGTCATTGATGCTTATTGTCTTAAACACTAATGAGCATGTTATTGTATGTTTAATTTTGTGCCATTGTAGACCACATTTCTGTTTGTTTGGATTTTTTAACTTTTCCTTATTTTGTTTATATTAGTACATTTTACCCATAGAAAATGTTTTCTTTTCTAACTTTCAATTATTCTTTCAGGTATCCCTAAGTAGTAGCATTAATTGCCTTTTACTAAACCTGTTCCCTGTCCAGCTTGGTTCTACAGTAGCATTTAAACTGGAGTTGTGCATGTACTTAAAACAGGAACCAAGGCTTAGAATTGGTAGGAAACATAAATGCACAGTATGGGGAAGGAGGTTATTGAACTGGAGGAAAGGGAAAGTTTTTTGGTTTTGTTTTGAGTTTTTTAAAACTGCTAAGCATTGCCACTTCTAAAGGCTAAAATTCTGAACTGTTTGTTTTTTTCAGAAATTGCCTGTATTGTTGCTTTCTGAACTTTCAGATTTTTCTCGTATTTTTCAGGTATTATCAACAGTTGAGGGCAAGAGCTTTTAATTCAGCTGTGACGATGTAATCACAGCATTCTGAGCTGTAGCTTTAAAATATGTCAGGATTTGCAGTCTTACACATTCAGACTCAGTTGTATGTGTTTTTGTCATTTGGTATGATCTGTACTAACAATTTGAATGTGATTTTTGACATCAACATCCCAGTGGTGCTGGGATTGTAGCAGTAGGAATTGTTTGAGCAAATATTTCAAGATTGGACTCAAGCTGGGAGTAATGAACAGGAAGTCAGGGTTTAGACTACAGTGGATGGTTTGTGATAACCCCACTGTGTAGTTCTTAAGGCATTTTGTTATCTTCTCAGGAATTAGTCAGAAAAATTAACTGCCAGACATGTTAGTTAATAGCCTTTGTTTTTTGCTTCATCTGAATTTGGCATCCTTGTGAAGTTGCCCTGACTGTCCAGATACGTTTTAGTTTCATGCTAGAAACTTAGCATGTTGTCAGTTTTCAGGTCTCTAATGTATGTTGCCATTTGAGATGGTGAGCCGAAGTTGGGGGGGTTTTAAAACAAAACAGCATTTCTTTCCACTTTCTTTGTTACGACAGTCAGCCTCCCAAAGGGACTGAACTGTGTGCTTTCACTAACCAAGTTGCTTGATGGGTTGCTCAAGTCTTCTTTGCAGGCAGCTTCATGAAATTCTCTTGTCCTTCTCTGTTGCACAGCTGTGTTTACATTTTGCTAATATGTTATTGTGGAACTCCAACCATCAGTTTGACAGTTACTTTTCTTCTCCTGTTCCATGCCCTCTCCTACCCTTTTCATTGCCAACAGACATGTCAGCAGCAGTGACAGAGTAGGAAAACCCTACCGTGGTGTGAAGCCGGTATTCAGCATCGGAGATGAAGAAGAATATGATACTGGTACAGTAGAAGATTTTCCTCTTACCTAGATTAGCTTATTTAGACAAAATTATCAAGGTGGACTAAATCAAAAAGTGTCTCTTGTACTTTTGTCCTGCAATATGATACTTATCTATTATTGTTGTTCATGTGTGTTATGATGATGCCTAGGACCAGCCCTCTTCAAATATATAGCAGCAGATTAAATAAAAAATAATTTGTGGTAGGCACCAAACAGCCAACAGGAAGAAATTCAGATAAGCAGATATAATGGATCTTTTGTCTTCACTTGTTATTTCTGTAGTAAAGATCTTCGTCTACACTGATCTTGTATATGTAAACTGGCAATTGTGCCTTTATTACTCACAACAGTAAGCAAAATGTAAAAGACCTAGTTTAGCTGATGTATCTCAGTTTAAATGTCTGGTATTGTCAGTTAGTGTAATGATCTGAATTTCTGAAATATAATTGGAGCTAGACTTTAAATGGCTAATGTGTGCACACCTCTCCAGTGTTTCAGACTTTGCTTTTCAGCACTGAATCTATTTATATGGATTCATCTCTTGATATGCATGCAGATTACTGTAGAAAAAAAAAATGCAGTTTTTATTTAATTTTTTTATCTAGTTGAAAAACTACAGGCAAAACTGAAGCCTCACACATTTCATAAAGGTTTGTTTGGAGGTTTTTTTGAGAGCAGTTCTAACATTAGAATGGTGCAGACCTACTGCTGCCCTGATTTTACTCTGAAGTTTTAGCCCACTCCCAGTCACCATCTCACAAATAACTCTTCTGTGGCCAAAAGGCATATTTGGCTTCCGTGGGAGAAGCAAGTAACTAGTCTGAGAATCTTTGACATGCAAAAGAAACAATGCAGGAAGGTTAATGACACAGGTTTAAATAACATGGATGACAAACAGTTGATCATCATCTGCAATAAAAACTTTGAAGGAGCAAAGTGAAATTATCAGGCGGAAGCTTTAATGTTAACAAGATTTTTCTCCAAATGCCATGTAATTAGTTTGCACAGTTCTTTGAGCATCCAAAATAGTGTTTGGTAAAATCTGTATAGTTTCAGAAAACTAGTTCCTCCAAGACAGATTGTCTAGAACATGTTTCCCGTAATGGTTGGTTAGTAAGTTCTATTTAATATTTGCTTTTAAAAGCATTATTACACTTGGTAAGTAAGCAGAATCAAAGCAATTTGAGTGAGCAAAGCCAACACATATGAAGTGAAGTATATATAATCTTGATACAGAAGAATGCAAAAAGTAAATCTGTTTCTGTATCATTGGTTTTGTCAAGTTTTAGTGTGGGGGTGTTTTCTGTAGTAATTGCAGTCATCTGTAATTACTGCAGCCTGCTCTGGGTGGATCTGCTTGAGCAGGAAGGTTGGACCAGGTGACCTCCAGAGATCCCTTCCATCCTCAGTCATTCTGTGATTCTGTGACATGAAGGTGGATTATTGTTCCATTTGCTTCAATTCCATAATGTATTTTGCAGTGAAAACATTTTCCAAAGTGTGTTTCAAATTCTGAATTTCATTGAAGTAAATAGTTTAACAAAGCGTAGGAAATTGTCTTTTAAAAAGGCTCTTTAAAGAGCTGTCCTGAGTTATTTCTGGGAGTAATTTGTATGGAGTTAATATAATTGATTGTGTTGAATAATTAGATTGCTAAAATTCTTCTGATGCAGCACCAAAATTACTATGTAAACATAATCACCGTCTTTAGACATCAAAGCAGCATTTTGCAACTAAGTAATAACACATGCAGGAGTTTCACAGAGGTCTGTGATGGAAACATAGTGTTGGAATATGTTCTTAAATGTCCTTAAAAAAGGTTGTGAAGGCAAAGACAACAATTTTTGCTAATGATCTAAGGTTATTTGAGATAGTAAGGACAGACTGATCTGAATGACTAGGTAATAAAACGGCACACAAAATTCAGGATTAATTTAATACAAGAAAGACATTAAAAAACCCCCAACCACTTCCACTTTCAGATCCAGTGGTGGTAGAATGATTTCGCTGTTTCCAGCAGCAGTGGGTTTATAGTAAGTAAGCTGTCCTTAGCAGTCAGAAAAGCAAATCAAATGCTCAGAAATCCATGATTCACCCTCATTAAATATTGTGGGTCTTCTGCCCTTGATGTTAGAAACAATGAACAGGAGAAGATTCAGAGAGGAGTAAGAAGGGCAAGGAAAGCTATTACTTTCACAAAAAGCACAACTGAATGTCAAAAGTTTTATTATGTGTAAGAGGCATTTTAAGGGAGGAAAAGTGATCCACAAAAATAATGCCTGGCCTTGAAAGGGATCAGCAGATGTTCATTTCTTTTTGTAAAGGAAACTAAAAGCCACAAGAAGAAACTCTTCTGGACTGTTGTTGGCTTGGTTTTGGTACTCCTTGCCAAAAGATACTGGTGCTTTAAATGCAAAGGATGGTTTATATGGCTTCAAGGAAAGTCTGGACAAATCCATGTGAAAGAAATCCATGAAGTTTTACTGAATGGACAAATTGGACCAGTCTGAGATACGCCCTGACCTAAAAATACTTGTTTGTTGAGAGAAAATTAAGAGAAAAATATCAGATATGCCTTTTTCTTTCTTCCCTCTCAATAGTTCTGTATGGTTAGGTCCACTTGCTTTAGTGTTAAAGCAAGTGTACACTAAAGTTGGTTGATGGGTGTGAAAATACTTACTCCTTTTTTTTTTTTTTTTTTTTACATTTTTACCCCCTCCATTCACAACAGATGAAATTGATAGCTCCTCAATGTCAGACGATGATCGAAAAGAGGTTGTCAACATCCAAACGTGGATAAATAAACCTGATGTGAAGTATAACTTTCCATGTAATGAAGTAAAAGAAAATGGACATATGTTTCCCAGGTACTGAAATTAATCCTAAGTTCAGTGAAAGCATCCATCTTGGTGTACATTCTAAAAAAAGTGTTGGTCACGTAACTTATTCTTTATATTAAACTAGGAATGAAAGTGTGAAACAACCTAGAACAAAGTGTTACTGTATTTGCATTCTTATATCTGCAGTGTTATAGAATAGTAATTATGTATAAAACCTGGTGTAAAGTTTTGCTTTGAAGAACAAGATAGTAAGAAAAATTGAAGGGGGAGAGAGGGGCTGGAAGTACTTGCCGTGCTCTTGCATCAATAATGCTGGGGGCAATACCATGCTTGTTTTCAGAAATGGCTGTGCTACAGCACTCAAGGAAAATCTGAAGTATTTTGTAGGGCTTTCTTAATTAGATATTATGAAAGTATTAAAACTGTTTCTTAGATTGGGTAGATGTATTATTGAGCTCTCTCCATGTAGTTTATTTGTGGAATTTAACTCTAAATAGCTGATATTTAATTAATTAAATAATTTGTATTTTTCTTTTCCTTCAAGTCATCTCCTAATAACAGCAACTCATATGTACTGTTTGAGGGAGATTCCATCACGGAAGGGACTGGCTTACATACAATCTCGACAGGCACTCAACTCTGTAGTCAAAATCACATCCAAGAAGAAACACCCAGAACTGATCACCTTTAAGTATGGAAGTAGCAATACTTCAGGCATAGAAATTCTGGCAGTTGAAAGGTAAGCCATCTCAGTAGCAGAGGTGCAAGTGGTCATGAGATCCAGAATGCTGTACACTGGAAATCAGGGGTATGCTGTAATTCCCAGAACTGAGTTCAAAAGTAATAGTTTTTATTTAGGAATACATAATTCAGATATGAACTAGGAAAAAAGATTAGCCAGCAAAATGATGAGATCCAGAAGAGAGGAACTGCAACTACAGTTGTTGGGGATGGGATGTGTCCAAGTGTTTTCCTTTTGTAATAGGTCTTAAATAAAAATTAAGTGGACTGCTCTCTGCAGCAAAAATACGGATTTGTGAAGAGTGGGATTTAAGAGTATGATTATTCTTCTGTGAAATAATTGGGTTTTTTTGGACATCTGACTCATATTCTGTGTGCATTGTGCAAGGAGTTCAGAAGCCTGAACTCAAAATTGTGATTCCCTGAATCCTGATTCCTGGAAGTTACCGTGCTCAGTGTTGCCATGCTCAGTACTTGCATGCTTGAGAGGGGGGAGCAGTCAGATGGAGTTGCATATCAGGCTTTTTTCCACTGGTGTAGCCTGCTGTTTCTTGGCACTGTTTTAAGAAGGTTGCTGATAGCAGCTGGGTGTTTTCTCATCCTCTTCCTTGGAGAGAACTGTGTGCAGTGAATGCTGTTTTCACAAGAGAGGAGAGATGAGTTTCCTGCCTAACTAGGGATGTTCTATGCCTGTTGGCTCTTTAGGTTTGTAGTAGGTCAACAGAGAAAATTAAAATTCTGCAGAAAACTTTACTGCTTGTTGAATTACTTCATCACCACCTTGTGGACCGGAGCAGACTGATCTAGAGCTATCTATAGGAATTTAAAAAAAAAAACAAAAAAAAACCAAACAAGCAAGGTCTGCTATTCTTCAGTCAGACAGTGCTGTCTGTAGAGATCTTGAATGGCCTGACCTGTCCCATTGTCAATTTTGCTTTCCAAGATGGCCTGTGAAGTACTCCTCAACAGTTCTAAGTTCACAGAGAGAAAGTTTCGTATTATAATCAGGAATTAAATGTTATTTTCTTAATATTTTTTCATTTAAATATGTTCCCCTCTTCCCTTCCTCTTAGACAGAGGAAGAATGAAAAGAATTATGGAATTTATACTCAAAAATTTTATAGTGAATTAATGATGGCTTTTTCTATTTTTTTTAAGGTATTTGATTCCAAATGCAGGTGATGCTACCAAAGCCATAAAACAACAGATCATGAAAGTATTGGATGCCTTGGAGAGTTAATAACTAAAGACTTTGTAGAGACCAGTTTACAAAGAAGAAGCAACCAAGATACTGTATGTGGACACAAGCTGACTGTTTCCCAACTGAATACTAACTTAAGAGAAATTTTCGGTTTGCTGGTGGGAGTGCCTGAGTACCAGGCTTAAGATAGGGTAAATTATTATCCATTTCTGAACAGGATTTTTGTTTGGTTTTTGGGGGGTTTTTGTTGTTGTTGTTGTTCTTTTAATTATAATTTTTTCATTGTTTTGGAGAAGTGTTTATTATAAAGGTCAGTTTGTTTCATTTTAATGCAGCCTTAATGGGAATGATCTGAATCTTTGCAAGAGTAGAAGCAGCTGGGTCCATGTTGTATTAAAGGAATGAAGGACTGAGATACAAAGCAGTTGAAAACACAGTGGTTTTTAAATTAGTATCCCTTGCAAATAAAATGTCTCTGTTGCCTACAGTCTAGAAATTTGATTTTGCCTGCCAGGTAGTATCAAAGACTAATTAAAAATTTAGAGTTTTGATCACAGCAGATACAAATCTTAAAAACACTGTTTTCACATTAAAAACAGTTAAATCCAGTTTGGGCTGCAGATAAATGGAAAAAATACAAGCAATTTGTAAAATTAACTATTTTTTTAAGTCTTACCAGCTACTTGGGTAAACAACTGGAACTGGTGGTAAGGAGTAGTTTTAAATACTGAAATTATAACTGTAGTTTTTCCTACAGAGTTGTGATTTTTTTAATTATGCAAAATTTTACATTTCATAGGTCGAGGCTGTTTCCCTTGTAAAGATGAGTGTGTACATTGAAATGCATGTTTCAGGACAGAATGTGACAATTGAAAACGGGTTGTCTTGCTCCTCAGAAACAAACTATCTAAGAAATTTAGATGTTTAAAACCCTTGAGTTCAGCACAAAAGTGAGTGCAAGCTGACCAAAGGTATGTTCAGCAAGAACATGATTGCACACAAAACCAGGGAATAAATTCCAGTGCTGTATACCTGTGATAAATGCATTCTTAACCAGTTGCCTTTGTTGATTCAAGCATTTGTTTATATTCTTTTCAGTAACAACTTCTAAATTAGTAAATATTTGGGAGATGGCAACTATATGATTGTTTGTCATAAACTTTCCATTTGTTCAAGAATGGTTCTCTTGTTCAGAGCTCAGTACAGTAATGTTCTTATGGACAAGGCAGAGCATCTTTATAGACTGATGGGAAATCACCAAAAACTGTGAAATAAAGATAATGGGGATTAGCTGTGCTGCATGAAATCTTCTGAGTACTTGAGTCAAAGTCTATGATTTGGCACTTCATCAGAAGTTAAACGGACCTTTATAAAAAACATTTATTCCAAGTTATTTTGCTAGGAATCAAGCTAGGGCACCTTAATTCTGGAACTAATAACTTTTTTTTCTTCTTACTAGCTGAGTAAACACCAATAGAACTTGAACTGTTGAAAATATTTGCATGAAATTGCACCTGGGCCAATGCTCATGTATTTATAGTTTTGCCCAGCAGCTGTTGTATTACATTTTCCTCTTCCTAATCCCTTCTGAAAATATCCTCAAGAGTCTCTGACTCTGTGCCTACTTCAGCAACGAGATTTTTTCATGTAAAGATGTTTGTGCTACTGTTTATAAACTACCAGTTGTAAATAAACCAGTACAATTTGAACATAACTTGTTCTGTCAGAAGGCATTTAGTTGCATACTGTGTAAATTCTCTGAATCAATTAAAAGTTTTTCCTAAAGGTGTTTTGTAAATGGAAGTGAATTTGATCTTTGGAGTGGAAGAAGCTGATTATGGATATCATAGGGAGCTACTGCCAATGACTTCTTTGTGTAAGTATTTCAGAATTTTTAAGTTAATTTCATTACGGACTTTTGGGTGAGCATTCACAGAAAGGTCAAGGTGAATTAACAAATAATCAAGTTATGGAAAAGATTTCCGCATAAATTCCAGACTTCTGAGCATCATATTTTTATTATGAAAATATTGGCAGAATGATACAACATATCTCTCCTAGTCTGGAGGGGGGAAAGTGAAAATGATACCAAGTTGTTAACCAGGTGTATTTGAGTATTAAATGCGGAACATGGCTAATGTGTATGCTTCACTGAGGACAGAAAATACAGCAGACCTTTGAGATCTACAGCAAATAAAGCAACAGGAAGTCAGTTCTTAAATCCCTTCTCTGAAAATATAATCCAAGCCATTTTGAGGCTAATTATTTGTAAATTTTAAGGCAATGTACAAGTTACCAATAGACCTCTTATCTTAAAAAGGTCAGCCCAAACTATGAATAATTTCAATGGTGCTGGTGTATCTCTACCCACAGTCTAAGGGCCACTTTTGCCTTACAGTGTACATACCCATGGTTACTTTTTTTTGGTTATAGAACTCATATTATTAAGCAGAAATTTTAATGATAGTCCTGCAGTGACATTTTTTGAAAAGGAAAATCAAAAAAGTGTTGGTGTGCTATTTCCCATCCCTTTTAGCTTCAAGGGGTTTTTTTAATTATTTGCTAGAGATGTGTTGGCTCTTGTTTTATTCTGCATGCATCACTGTCTATATTGTTGAATATAAGGTGACAGTTATGATGCAGGAGTGATAGAAATGAGGTCTGGAGTAGGAAAGAAAGTCTTGGAGTAAACTTCCCCCCCAAGTGAAAGCTCTTCCCTTTGCGTCATAGTGAGAGTTGGTGCGTCTGTGCTCACTGATGGCTTGTCACTTGCCTCACAATTTCTTATAGGTTCTGATTTGAATGAGAATTTGTAAAGAATTTTACATGTATTACCCACCAAAAATACTGTTGATTGCAGAGTTGCAATTTTTTAAATTGCCTTTTCCTGTTAGCCCTAACACGTGGGTCTCTGTCTTGGTTTAGAAGACACGTATCTGCTAGGGAAGGATGGAGTTTCCTTGGAATGGAGAATGTAAACCCCCCTCCCTCCAAATTAATATAATTTTGCAATTATGGGCTTTCAGGCAAAGATTTGTACATAAGAATAACAGTTCTTTTACTAGGAATATTAAAAATACAAATGTAATAGTAAAAAAAGACAAGCAAACAAACAAACAAACCCAGAAAACCCTGACAGAGTCAGGGACATGACCTGACACCCTGTTGGTCAGGGTGTTTGGAAGCAGTCCTCCTGGAGAAACAGATGTTGGAGAAACTCTGTTGGAGTAGAGATGATCCCGTTGAAGAAGGGTCCAGTGATGGTGAGATGAGTCCAATCTTCCTCTGGGATCCAGTGGAAAACAGGCTGTCCTGGTGTTCTGAGTCTCAGTTTTTATCTAGGTAGGGACCCTGGAGCCCCCACCACTGGGTGGAGCATCTCACAATGGGATGATGTAAATGCATCATGTCATTGGTGAGCCTTAATGGCCCATTAGCAGAAGATATCCCCCTGGAGGGAGGATGGGTGGTGAAAGAGATAAACAGTGCTCCACCCAGTTTTAACAGCTGAGCCATTATCAGAAAGCATCTGCCCCCGTCCTCCCAGAGTAACAGATAAAGAAAAAACAACAAAAAATTTCCTCAACTATTCTCAGCAGATGAAAATAGAATACACATTTTTGGTTCCATAACCAAGACAGTCTCACCTGTGATTGTATCTTTTCCTTCCAACAACATGTGAGCTGTAGTTTCAAAACTTCAGGTATTCAAATAAGCTTTTCCAATGTAGGCATAGTCTACTGAATATGTGAAAAGTTTCCCATTAGGGAAGGTGGTCCTATGTAACATGCTGTACTGGGTATACTTAGTACTTTCAGATACTTTTGTTTGGAAACTTGAAAAATACATTTTATCTCTCTGACCCATGGGAAACTGGATTTTCCGCCTATGCTTTGCACCTTGAAGGGGTGATAACTACTTTATTATTATTATTATTATTATTATTGTTATTATTATTATTATTATTATTTGGGAAGGAGTTGGGAGACAGCTGTTCTTTGCACCTGGAGCCCTGCAAAGTGTGATGTTTTGGGAAAAAAAATTTAAAAAGTCATGTACTCTTTCTACCACCATGGGCATGTATAGAAAAGAGGGAGGCCTGCTAAGGGCTGCTGCACTGTCTGTTCTGCCATCCTTTGGCTTGGTCAGATTGGGATGAGTCGTTCCCTTTACTGCCCCAAGGAGCAGGTTGAACAGTTCTCTGGTTGAAGGAAGGTTTTTAATTGTTGCATGCGGCAGTGGTTGTGTATTTTACAGTGGTCATGCACTTTCCACCCTTTATCTCTCTGCATGTTTCCTGAAAGGGAAGGTGTCTAAGAGATTGATCACACTGGGTCACCCATTTTATCTTTACCCATTCTGCTGTTACGTGCTTTCAGCTTACAGACATAATCTTGTGTGAAAAATATTGCTACACAACATAAATCTACAATTCTATAAGCATGCTTCCAAAAAGCCCAAGGCTGGAAAATATGTACATGAGACAGCAATGTTTTGTGCTGAGCAAAGGGGAGCACTTGGTGTTTAAAGCCAAGGAAGAGCAGCATGGTACTTAGTGTGTTGGTTTCACAGAATTGGCAGTGTTAGCACCTCTGGAGCTCATCTAGTCCAAGCTCCCTGCCAAGGCAGGGTCACCTAGAGCAGGTGACACAGGAACTTGTCTCCAGAAAGGGAGACTTGACTGGGCAGCCTATTCAGTGCTCTACCACCCTAAATGTAAGGAATTTCCTCCTCATGTTGAGGTGAAACTTTCTGTGTTTTAGTTTATGGCCATTGCTCCTTGTCCTGTCACTGGGCACCACTGAAATTAGTCTGGTGCCACTGTCTTGACAAACACCTTTGAGATGTTTATGTGCACTTGTGAGATCCCCTCTCAGCCTTCCATTCTCTGGACTAAACAGACCCAGCTCCCACAGCCTCTCCTCATAAGAGAGATGCTCACACCCTAGATCATCTTTGTAGCCTCCACTCCACCCTCTCCAGTAGGTCCTTCTTTCTGGTACTGAGGAGTCCAGCCAGAACTGGACACTGCTCCACAGCTGGAGCACTGTGGAGGTGTTTGTGCCTTGGGAGATGCTGTTCCTATAAAGAAAGCCGGGGATGTCCCAGGTGAACGAGTTACCTGTAAACTGGTACAGGTACAGGTGCCTTGGGATGAGCCCTTAGCAGGCTTAGGGCTGCCAGGGGTTGTAGCGCAGGGCAGAGAGGCTCTCGGCACAGCCGGAGCGTTGGGGCTCCTCTGTTGCTGCCGGCGCTGAACAGGTCCGGGGAGCGCTGCCCGCTCGCTGTGGGCCGGGCGGGGCGGGAGCGCCTCATCGCTGCGTTTTGCTGCTCCGAACGCGGCTCCCGGCGCCGGCCGGGCCGGTTAAGGCGGGGCGAGGGCGGTTCCGAGCAAAGCCCGGCCCGGGCCGGCGCTGCGATCCAGTCCCGGCAGCCCCCGCGGGCCCGGGCGGTGCCGGGAATGCGCCGGGCGGCCGGCGGAGCCATGGCCTGTGAGTGGGAGCTTTTCCCGTCCCTTTCCTGCCGCCGTCCCGGCTCCGCCCGGCCGCGAAAGGCTCCGCGGGCGCTGTCCCGGGGGCCCCGCGCCTCCCCGGAGTCCCCGGCCCCGGGGAGACGGGAAAGGCCTCGGTGCTGCGCGCTGGCACAGCCTGTGGAGTAGTGCAGGGAAAGGGGAGCTGCCCTGGCGCTCGGCTGGGCACAGACCGGGATACAGCGCTCGCCCTGCGGGGCTCATCTCCTCAAGAAAGGCGAACAAACCGGGCGTGCTTCGCTTCCGGCGTTTTAAAACAAGAAAAAGCAAACGTGTTTTGTAATGTAGTGGTACAGATGTGAACTATTATTTTACTCCGAGGCGCCTTTACCTGGCCTACATTTGTTTAGGCTTATCCTGAGAATTGCTTTTAAATAAGCTTTTGAGGCAGCTGGTCAAGGCTGGGAGCAGAGGTCTCTACAGCGCTACAGCACATTGCTCTCCATTTCTGTTGCTTCCACATGTGAATGTTTGTAAAGGAAACTGGCGCAAATACATGTGTTCTGTTGTGGCTGAGCTTCAGTTTTGCACCTTATCGAACTCCAAACCTGAGGCATATAATACTATTTTTATATATAGGAAAATAATTATCTTACTTATGTTTCCTGGTGTTTTAAACATTATTGAGGTTTTTACTAGTGCCTTTTTTTTCTTTTACGCTGAAATGTAAATCTTTAAGTGGCCAACTTGTCTGAACTAAAACACATTCTGCAAATACTGGGAAGTTTTTGACAGATCCCTAGTATGATTATCTCGATGGATCTGGAACCTATGGTTACATCTGTTCAGAGTACCAGATAAGCTTTGTTTGCTCAATAGAGCCAACAGTGAGTCTCTTACATGAGGAGTGGCAAAGGGAGCAGTTAATCATTTGCTTAACCTCTAGAAATTAGCTGCTTAGCTACTGAAGTGAGAATTAAGTAGGAAAAAAGTTGTATCTCGACTGTTCCTGATCCAGTCTCATCTTCAATTGAATCAGCTTTTCCGGGTTCCCTGACCACTGGGACTGTCTTGCTTCCAGCTTTGTCTTTTTCTTATTGTGATA
Organism: Hylia prasina; assembly: GCA_013397195.1. Taxonomy (NCBI): domain Eukaryota; kingdom Metazoa; phylum Chordata; class Aves; order Passeriformes; family Sylviidae; genus Hylia; species Hylia prasina. The sequence goes on from VYXD01003195.1 coordinate 678,637, forward strand.
TTTGACTGTATGATGGGGGAGTTTTCCAGACAGGAGAGGTGCTATGAAACTGGTATACCTTTTTTTTAATAAAGCCAGAGAGGATTGCTTGCTTGGTTGATTTGTGTTTGTTTTAAAGGAAACAGTTCTACCTGATCAGGGTGTGTTTACCTACAACCTAGGGTACTCGGAGGTTAATGGAAGGAAGTCCAAGTGGTGTGCACAAAACCTGTCTGCTTGTAGAGTGTGCAAATGTATATCCTGCTTAGTGGGAGTAGCTGTTGATAACACCTGCGACTTGGCCAGAAACCAGTTTGCTAAGAAAGGATCAGGAAAGATGCTAACCTTTCTTGGTTTTTATAGCCATTTCCCAGACTAGGTGTGAATTGAGGGATAAAAGCAAACACTTCCTTTATTTGGTGATTTTGGGATTATCCAGGCCATTGGTGTGCTAGTGACCTTTTAGGTGAAATGTGCAACAAGAAGATGGGCTCCCACAGTGGGCAGCAGCTGGGAAGGAGGGGCTGGGGGGTCCTGTGCTCTCCTTTTCTGTAACATGCCTCCTTCCCCTAGAACATGGACTGGGTGTTGCTGGCATAGGAGCTCTGTGATCTTTGCAGGGTGGTGGCCATCCATGGCTCCCATTGGTAGTCCTGGGTTCCAGTGCTCTCCCTGTGCTAAGAGAGTCCCAGTGTTTCCAGAGTCAGACATAGGCTGCAGAATGAGTTGGTAGTGGTTTGTGCATATGTTTGTATATAAACTCATTTGTTTGCTTAAATGCTTGTTACTGAATTCAAATTTGGAAGAGTTACCTGGGGGAATTCTGATGAATAATTGTTTTCTTCTCTGCCATCAGCCTTCCGCCTTGCTCTTATCCAGCTTCATGTATCTGCTGTTAAATCAGATAATCTCCAACGAGCCTGTGGACTGGTGAGAGAAGCATCAGCCAAAGGAGCAAAACTTGTGGCTCTACCTGTGAGTAAAGATCATGGCCTACTTAGGCCTTATGCTTCAAACCCTTCAAAACCTCTTTCTGGTGTTATTAATGCAACATGTTTTGCTCTTCCTCCCTGGACAGCTTAGATGCTGTATGAAGCTTCAAAATATAACAAAAAAATCCCAGGGGTTGTATCTGGCAGCACGCTAAGAGGTGGGGAGTGAAAAGGGAAACAAAAAACAGGTTGATCTTTTTTGTAGTCTAATATTCTGGTAAAGTTTTTGCGGGTTTAAATCCTAGCCAATGGTATCGTTGATATATTCTGAATTCAGGTAAGTGACACTGTAGTTTGAATCTTTGCTGAAGAAGTGTAGAAAAAGACAGTTTTCTGCTAAAGAATGTTAACATGAAGGTGAAAGATGGTACACAGTAACTGTCTTTGCTGTAAGCATTCCAGACACATGAGAAACAAAACAGACTTAATCATAATTCAGCCACAAATGAACTACTGGAAATATGTTTTGACACATTTTTCTTGTGACTTCCATGTATGGAATCATAAATAGCCACTTAAAATGGTCAGTCACTTTTGACTTATATTTTGAACTTCAGCCATAATTACTTTGCTGAATTTTCATACAATGAGTGTGCTGGCAACAGGGTGGGTTTCCCAGTGCAGCTTTGAGCTTTCCTCCTCCCTTCATGGGGGTACTTGTGTTGCTCCTGTACCCTGCAGCATCTGACACAGGAGTGAAAAGTTCATCTCTGGGTGAACTTTAGATCTCAGTTTTACACACAGAATGTTTTCTCTCCTGCTGTCATGGGGGAAGCATTGAGCAACATTCCCAGCTCCTCTGTGCTAACATGGTTCTTGTGTTGCAAATGTGACCATTCAGTGTTCTGCCTGGGCCTCCTGTGTAGAGAATATTATTTGCTGGTTTCATGCTGTGTACAAACATTGAATTTTCCAGACTTATTTAGCCAAGATACTCACTTGGCCAACCATGATTTATGGTTTTAGAATACAAGTTGTCAAACATGTCAAGACATTTCACAGACTTTTGGGAGATATATTTTGCATTGACATTAGGGCACAGGCATGAAATATTGTCTTCCCTCTGTTTTGTTTGCTTTAGTAACTTTATGTAAAGAAGAGTAACTCACATGGAATATATGAAGATGGAGGCAGCTGGCTTTGCTTTCACTTCTGATGAGCAAAGGGAACAATGGAGGTGTCTGGGCTGCAAGTCCCTTTCTCACAGAAGAGAAGTTGTGCCACAGTTTGATAGCCTGTCTGGCCTCCAGCTGTGCCTCCAGGGGACAAAGAACTGTTGGGTGGGGTGTCTCACATCCTCACAGAGCTGGCAAGTGTAGCAGAGTGAAAGTTCCTCATATCTTGGGCATCTCAAATACCACTAGCTCACCTGCCTTAGACATCTAAACTACTCTGTTAATCTGACAGTGTAAAGATTACATGCCTGGTTCTGAGGGATGGCAGATCTTTAACTAGGGCCTAGGGTGGAGGGCACTGTTCAGTTTGTGAGGAAATGTTTAAAGGATTGTTTTAGCAAAACAAGCAGTAATTTTGAGAAACGCATGCTTTTGCAGATATCCTCTTAAAGATTAAGAAATCATGGGCTGTGGATGAGCTTGAGCTTTTCACAGTTTTGAGAAGATCTATTGTGCTTGTAGTTTGTCAAATGAGCTGTGTGGAACTTGGCTCCTCATTCTGATGAACATCCCTTGTGTTCTCGCTAAGCCCAGAGCAGTGAATGTGCTAGCCTGACAGCTTGCATGATAGTATTAGCTCATGTTCTGTTTGGCATGTGCTCCACAAACACACCTGTTGTATTCTCAAAAATTGTTGAAGTCTCTCTGGCCTTCCTGTCATTTTCTGGTTTGCTTAGTGAGCTCATATAAACTAAACTCCTAAGGTTGTTTGAGAACATGGTTAAAGAAGAGTTTGAAGAGTTAGGTCCATCTCATTGTGGTGGTGTTACTGGATTTAAGCTTTTTTTTTCCCATCTCATTCTAGGAATGCTTTAATTCTCCATATGGAACCCAGTACTTTAAGGAGTATGCAGAGAAGATCCCTGGGGAATCAACACAAAAGCTGTCAGAAGTTGCAAAGGAGTGCAGCATATATCTCATTGGAGGTAGTTTACTCTCAGTAACTATCTCACTGGGGGAAAAATGGGCAATGTCTATTACTGTCATTGGATCAAAATTACATCAATAACACAGTGGGGGAAATCTCTGTTCTTGCCTTTACAAAGGATCCATTCCTGAAGAGGATGGTGGAAAGCTCTATAACACATGTACTGTCTTTGGGCCTGATGGTTCTCTGCTGGCAAAGCATAGGAAGGTAAGATGGCAGAATATTGCTATGAAAAGTTTCCTTGGCGGTGTTGCAAAAGCTATTTCATCTGTACTTAAAGGTGATATAAATTAGTAGAATCTTGCAATAATAATAAGTTGTGTACCATCACCCATGAAATTTCATGTAACTGTTGTTTGGGGCATGTAGACACCACTTCAAAAGGTGGTTATAAATTTGTTCTGGCTAAGGATGACAAAATACTAGAAGGTGTAATTGGCTTTCCCCATATGCTGGGAAAACCATGATAAGGAGTGAAACCTAACCCAGCTCAGATATCTCTGTACCCTGGCCTCAGTCTAAAACACAGTGCCACTTGAGTGGGATCAGGATTTTTCCCTCAGCTTCCTGATGGATTTAGTCTTTCTGTTACAATAAATACTGTTCTTTACATACTTTGTGCCATACATGTGATTAGTGCAGACATGCAGAGTCCAAGTTAAGCTGTCACTGCTGTTTGTGGTAGATGTTTGCTTGCTGTCATCTTCCACCTCAACATTGCTTTGTGCCTCCTGGAAAACTGCCTCCCATTTGTAACTCCAGGGTCAGTTTCTCTTCATGGGACTGTGTTCTTATCCCCAGTTTCTGTTCATGGGACTGTGCACACAGGGATCACTCCATGAGTGAACAACAGCTTATTTTTTTCAAGGATAAGCCAAAAAGATAGTGCAGGGTTACTTGGAACAAATAAGGTGGTGCAAAATCCCTCAGTGGTGCAGGTATTTGTTTATTCTGTTTGCTGATTCTACATTAGCATCACTTACTAGATCACCCTGTGCAGTTCTGTGTTGCCTTCCACCTGTCACAGCTCAGCAATCTGCAAGCCCAGGAGTTGCTCCTAGAATGAGTGCTGGCTTGTGCTAAGTATGAACAAAGAATAAAACCAGCTCTGTTGTTAGGAAGCTCCAGTCAGGAACAACACCTTCCATTGCAAGGGAGGGATAAAGGCTGCTGCAGGTCTTTGCATCTGCATGTCTGAAGTCATGGGAACTTTATGGCTCAGTGAAGGTATTTTCTTGAGAAGTTTTGCAGGAATGGAACTCAAATGTTAGAGACAAATCACTAGGTCAAGACATCTAGCTGTTTTGCATGTATTTGCAACTTAGACAAGTATATTTCTGTAAAGAAGAAAATACTTTAAATCATCTTTGGGGATCTAACAATCTTAAGCAATGTTTACTTTGGATCCTGACAAAAGAGTAGTCTAGATAACAGTAGAAAACACGTGCCTAAAGAGGCTCAAATACCAAGCAGAGAAATTGTTAGTAATTGTTATTAATCATAGTATAATTTCAGGTTCATTTGTTTGATATTAATGTTCCTGGGAAGATACAGTTCAAAGAGTCTGAAACACTGAGTCCAGGGAATTGTTTCTCCATGTTTGACACACGTGAGTATAAGACAAGCCCTCTCTTTTAGGAGCTCTACTGCAGTAACACTACAGTCACTCTGGAGTTCTCTTCCCCCTCCTCCTTCCCAGCAATGGATTTTTAGACTATCAGATTGGGCATTAGATAACCATGGCAAATATAGTTTAAGTTTGCTTCAAGTGTTTGGGTCACTTCTGAAGCTTTGAAAAAGGCATTGTGGTTGCAAAAGGACAGAGGAGTAGAAAGGGTTGAAACATACGTCACTCCACTTGGCCTTAATTTAAGAATGGTCCTATTGATTTGTTAGAGAGAAGTGGCTGTATTTTTTATAGCAGATACAGCTTGAAGATGGTTCTTATAAAACATGGCCTAGAAAAGAAAGTATGTGACAGCCTTCACTGGTACATTGCTCCTTGTGAGGATGATATAGTAATGGGGACAATTGACTAAATCAGGAATCCCATTCCAGCCTTCTTGAATCAACCACCTCAGATAAAAAACAAAATACCTACTCCTCCTTACCCCATATTGCCCAAAAACGGACACAGTCTGTTTACTGAGCTCTCCAAAGAGTCTTGTCTGCCAGTCACTTTCTCCTCCTTGTAATGTGCATGCTCTAAGAAAGTACACAATAGTATTTGTACTCCATGAAAAGCAGGGAGTGTTCCCTTTTATTGAAAAGAAAACAATTGAAAAAACTCGCAGCTAAATGAGAGAGGAATATGTTACACAAAAACCTGATACAATGTGATTTTGTGGAAATGGCTGTTCTTAAAGGGTAAATAAGACTGCTTCTCACAGTCTTTCTGTCATCATGAGGCATGAATTCTCCCCCGCCAATAGCCAGTGCTTGTTGGACGCACATTTAAATATAACTCCTCCTGGTGCTGTGAGCCATGTAAAACAACAGTTGGCAGGATGGCTACAGGGAGTCTTGTGGTTGTTTTGTGTACTTGTGCTGGTGATGTGACTGCTGTCTCTTGTGTTTTGAGAACAGCATACTGCAAAGTGGGCCTGGGCATCTGCTATGATATGAGATTTGCTGAGATGGCTCAAATCTACGGCCAGAAAGGTGAGGCCTTTGGATGGGAACATGGGCAGCCCCAAGGCCAGGGCTGGTTCTGGCTGGTACGTGCTGGGTGATCCCTGTGATCAGGCAGTCCTTGATCCCTGCTCAGTAATACAAATGCATCCTGTGGCCAAGACTCTTACTCAGATGAGTGACTTCTCTCAGGGCAGAAACCATCAATTCCTGATCCACACATGCTGGTGGTGATGGAGCTGGGGCTATCCACACCAACAGCTCTTGGCTGATGTAACCTGTTATGTATGGACAGGCTCTGTTTGATTCCATTTTGGGCAGAGGCTGGGAAGTATGGAAAGAAATCTGACCTTGGCTTTCAGTGTGAAGGGCCACTCTAGGGTAAACCATCTTCCACTTAATGATGTTGGGTTCTAATTGTCTCTTAACAAAGGTTGCCAGCTGCTGATATATCCAGGGGCTTTTAACATGACAACAGGACCAGCTCATTGGGAACTCTTACAAAGGGGACGGTAAGATCACAGTTACAGCTTATCCCCCTGTTCTAGAGGAGTTTTGGTGCATGGAACTGACGTCTCTTGGGTTCCAAATGACACTTGTGCAGCAGAAGTGGTGCTGCAGGGCCGCTCTGTCATTGCAGCTGTACCATTCCTTAAGCCTTGCATGGAACACCAAAATGATTTTACTGTCAAGGAGAAAAGCAGAAAGTTCTCAGCCTTTACTCCTGCCTGCCCGTTATGCTCTTTCAACAACCCCTTCCCATGGCTTTATAAGCACCCTTAACAAACAAATTCTAGAGAGAAGAGCCAGTAACCATTTGGGAAGTGCTCTAATTACAGGTAGAAATAGACTCCGCGATTCCTGAATGCAGTATTATTTATTAATTTCATCAGATTCAATCAATTTTGCTACATACTGAATGAACCTGTGAATTACATGATATTCTATGTACCAACTCTGGATCCAGGTGCTAGAGACTTCTCTTTCCAGGCTCTTCTTTCTCTCTATCATTCACAGTTTGGGCTAGTCATTTAGAGGATATATAGCTTGTCCTTCTCTTTCTCTTCTGCTTAATTAAATGGTATTATAAAAAACAGTTATTCTCACTTTTTCCCTCCCTTCCTTCATTTTTCTGTGAACACAGAGCTGTTGATAATCAACTCTACGTAGCTACTGTATCTCCTGCTAGAGATGAAAAAGCATCCTATGTTGCCTGGGGACACAGCACTGTAGTAAATCCTTGGTGAGTTCAATAAAATAAAAAACACCACCTTTTTTGGGTTAAAAAATACTTTAGTTGGCAGTCACACTTCAGTCCTACTTTTCCATCTACTGTTAAAAGTGCATATTCTTGGTAAAAAGCACATGAGACTTGAGCCTACATTCTCAAGATCATCATTTAAAACAGCCAAACTAGAAAAAGAAGAAGTAAACTAGAACTAGTTTGAGTATGTATTCATTTTGGTAGCAAAGATTTTACTTAGTACTAGGATTTAGCATTAGTTGAACTGCTGACCTTGTCACCTTGTCCATGAAGTTCAGTCTATTATATGCTATGTATGTGGTAATTCTCTGTGTAGAAGCAAACCATCTTAAACAGCTTACACAGAATTATCTCATTTCCTCAAAGAACAACACTGCTTTGACATAAGAAAGAGCAAGAAGAATGTCTTCAGCTAGAGAAGAGAGATTCTGACTTGAGCAGAAGTCACGCAGGTGCACAGGAGGTAAAAGTGACCAAATCTTCAGGCAGTTTTTGTTTAGTAAATAAATCTACTGATAGTTCTCTTCCAGTTGTTTGCACAATAAGAAAAGCTTTGTCTATGTCTTGAGCATTTAACTTTATCTGATGAAAGCAGTGACAGAACACTGGGGTGACACAATCATGTTCAGTAGTTCATGCAGAGTAAAAGTACACTATTAAAAGCCAGTAGGATCTTCAGAGGAGAAAGTCTTCATCTTTGCCAGTGTGGTTGTTCCTTTCCCTTTGAGGTATATTGAATGTTCAAAGGCAGTGGTTCTCAGAGTGGCTTTTACCAAAGTTCTTGATCTTTGGAAGATACTTATGTTAAGTATGTATATATCACATAAAAAGTGCCATATATAAAGCCTGGAAGCCATTTCTGTCATGCCAGAGTTATGGATTATGATGCTGTTTTTAGGACAACTCGGTCATTACAGCTGTAGGCATCAATGGTAGGAACTCCTTTTTGTACAAACAGCAGCAACTGGACTGATGCCTTGAGACCAATGTGTTAATCTTGTGAACAAATGTGCTTAATTTTGCAGGGGTGAAGTCATAGCCAAAGCTGGGGCTGAGGAAACAGTTGTATACACAGATATAGGTAAGGGAAAAATTGTTTTGGTTTTTTCCCCCACTTTTTTTCTGGAGTACAGGTCATGACACGAAGGAGAGACAGTTCTTTAAGTCTGTGGCCTTACACCTGCAACTACAGATGCTGCAGCATTCCTCTGCCTTGACCACCTTTACTGGGTTGAAGCAAGAACCAGCAGTACTTGCCTGTACTGTTCTCTATATAGTACTCTATAGCTGTACTCTTCTAGATGACTTCCTTAGGGAGAAGGTGCCACCTTAGGATAGAGGAAAGCTGAGGTCCCTTCAGCCCTGGCTGTTCTCTTGCAGTGCCCTACCACCCCAGTCTCCATCAAAGCTGCTATTTTCTCTGTCTTACCTCTGAGTAAGTCAGAACCTTGCTTTTTTGGATGCTGTTCTCTTAACTCTTCTCTTCTCCCCTGCAGATCTAAAGAAACTTGCAGAAATACGTCAGCAAATTCCTATTTTAAGCCAGAAGCGTTGTGATCTCTATGGTGTAGAGATGAAAAAGTGAAGCTGGGTGAAGAGGGAAGGTTCAGCAGTCACAATGGCTGTTGCCTTCATCTTTGGAAGGATTTCCTTAGTAGTTGCTCCACAATTTACTGCCAAATGTGCCAGTTAAGAAACTACCACACAACAAAAAACTTGATGCAATTCTAATATGATTGAAATATAACTTTTGTTACTTAAGTATTTCATAGTGTTTTACAGCTAGGATAAAGAGGGAGATGAAATCAGTTCAACACAGTGATTAACATTGACCTTTATGCATCATAATGTTTAAGTTACCCTCTGAGGGCTGTTTTGTGGAATACAAAAATGGAGATCTTGTTCTCTGAAACTCCCTCTCAAGTCAGCTTTGATATTATGAATTTTTCAGTGAATTATCTGAAAATCTAGAAGCATGATTCTTCTCACTCTGTCCTTTTGAGATGTACATGACTTAACCTAAGTCCTTGAATGCCCTACTTCTAACTTGGGAAGCTTAAAATTTAACACACTGAGAAAAACGGGCCAAATTCTGCTCTGCACTACTCAGAACACTGCAAGAAGCTGGCAGACAGAGCTGCTCCTATAGAAGAATCTGTAAGAGTTTTTGGTTCATGTGTTTTGTCTAGATCTGTGCATTAAAGTCTCGTTTTGGCACATCCTGTTCATTGCTGAAGTGACATGGGGTACTGTATTGTTACAATTCACATGTTGCCACACCTTTGCTCTCCCTGCTGCTTCCTTACTGGAATGTCTGAGTGGGTTTTAATTCTGCTGCCTGGAAAAGGCTGAGGGGAGTCAGGCTGGAAAATCTGTTGCACTAAATCCTTCTGCCCAGTCTCCCAGAAGACTGCTCAATGTTTGAATGCATTAGTGCTACCATGGGCAGATCCCATCCACTGCAGAGAAAACATTCCTTAGTGTGCTGCTTTTGCTGGACATAAACTGATTGTGAAAGATGGCTTTAAAATACTTAAAACCAGCCAAACATGCACTTTTGGTTTTGGTTTTTTGGGTTTTTTTTGAGGGAAGACATCTTTTAATGTAAAAAGAATTTTAAAAATTACCTTGGGATGAAAAAAAGAAGCAACTTACCAGCCTTCAGTGATAAGCTTTTAGCTTTCCAGCAGCATGAAACAGCTGTAAGGCTAAAAGATTTCAAAATACAAAAATGAGATGGAGAGAAGGTTTTGTCTTGCTGTAGCTAACCCCATTTTCTGCAAAACCATCTTACCTTTTATTCATGTTCAGTAGTCTTCCTCTTCCCACAGTTTTTTTGGTTTGGTGGGGGTTTTTTTGGTTCTTTTGGTTTAACAATTTGGCTTCTCTGCAATGAGCTTGGTGTGTGTTTTATAAAGAAAAACAAATGCTCAGCCAAGCCCTGACACATCCTTCCCTCAAAAGCCAGATCCCACCATTCCACTTGGTGGCATTCTGTATCAGCAGGTAGTTTTCACTGCATTTTGGTGTACATGCTGCACTGGAACTTTTAAGAAAGCAGCCACAGAGCACAAGGTGAAATGAAGGTTTATTTGTTGAAAAATAAATATTAAAAAAAAATTAACAATTTATCATTTGAGCCAAGTCTCCTGCATTAGATTAGTGCTTGCCACATACTCAACAACCCATATCCATGATGGCCATTGCTGGGCTCCACCTTCTAAATCCTAGTAACTATTTTCTCTCTCCCTCCACTCCCTCTACTAGTTCAACACGCAGGAGTAAATAAATACTACCTTTGGAGGATTAAACTAGTGCAGGACTCTCATGGGCTGACCACTTAAATCTGAGAAATGCAAAGTGCAGTTTGCAGCAGGTACCAGAATCTGTGGTCTGAACTCTCCTCCCCTGGAATCCCAAAAGGAGAGGATGGATGAAAATCTACTACAGCTACGTCGGTGAACTCAGCTGAAGAGCTGACATGAGCTCAGTTCTTTTCAGTCTTACCAGGACAACTTCTAAGCACCTTGTTTTAGTAAGGTATTTAGTAAGGTCTCCAGTGTGCTGCACTCAGAAGTGATAGAAATAGAACTGTGAATTTGTGAGGCTTTCACTGAGAAAAAGTACACTGTCAGTTCTTAGCTGTAGTACTTGAAGCAGCCCATACTCAACCTTTGTGTTGGTAGGAAAGAGGTGCTTTTAAGTATCCATATGACATATGCACCAGTATTCTGTGAGTACAGGAAACTAATCAGTAACAACCCTGAAACAGTTCCAGAATTTCACCTTGCAAGAATTTTAATTGTTTTTAAAGAAATGGCAGAAAATTGGACAGTGGTAGGATTGCTGGGCTGGCTGAAGCTGCATCTAAGCTACTTTTGATAGTTCCAGAGTAAGTTACAGTACAGTTTGTGAGTGTGTGTTAGTTCCCTCTTCCCTTTCCATCTGCAGTTAGATCCTAGGAATTCAAGTCACAGCTTAGAATCATGGAATATGTTGAGTTGGAAGGGGCCCATCAGGATCAGAGTCCAACTCCTGGCCCTGTGCAGGACATCCCAAGAATCACACCGTGTGCCTGACAGCATTGTCCCTGAGAACAACAGGGACCATACGTGGTGAGAATTAAGTGGCTAGACAATTGGATGTAGAAGCAACTTCCCAGAGTATCCCTCTAGGATACACAGCCTTTATCCAAGTCTTCAGGACTAGCTTCCTACATAATTTTAATTTTTTTTTTTTTTTAATAGCACTAATACTTGTTCACTTCAAAGTTCACATGCACACCTGGCTTAAAACAACACCTCATCTGTATCAGCCATTTACAAAAAGTCCCTTTCATCACAGGGATGCACCTGCATACACACATTAATAGGGTCTCAGCTACTCAGATTCCCAGCCTTCCTGGCTCGACTTCCTTTCCCCTGTACTCTTCAGCTCTCAAGATCATACCTCTGTGGGTGATAGAAGCAAGCAGAAATCAGATTTATTGATTCTATGTCTCCTCCTCATTCTTTCTTAAAGGTTGAAGTGAGAGAACATGACAAGGAGTCAGTCAATTATCAGGTCTTCCTAGACTTAGAACATAAGCACAGAGCTCACCACTGCAGAGAACACCTTCATCAAAACCTGTTCTTAAACATGTCAGAGAGAGATACTTGAAGGTAGTATTTATTTTTTCAGTTTACAGGTGATATGTCATTTACAAAAAAATTACAGACAATGCATCCTTTCAGTGCAGTTTCAAACTAGTTGAAGAACAGGCAAAAGTCTGTGATGATTTGGAATGCTAGTAAATTGACAGCACATGCTTTTTTCCCTTACTTGATTGGGTGGGGTAAGGAATGGGATACAGATGGGGTGATGAGGAGAAAATGCCAATGTAAATAAGGCCATGCGAATAAAAACTCCTCAGAGAACAGGACTCGTCAGTCTGGCATATTTTTGTTCTCAGGTAATTGATGCAGAGATTGGAAGTTGGAGAAGACATTTGACACTTGTTCAGTGCCCCTAGCAGCTGCCAGTACCTTCCCATATCTTCAATTTTACACCAGTGCTATGATTTCAGATCACCTAATGAGCTACTAAAATAATGATTAAATCTTTATGTCTACTCTCCACCATTTGAATACTCAACTGTAGTTGCTGGGAGAAAGGAAGGTCAAATTGAAAAAGCAAGCTGCTGCTGCATGGTGGCACAACTACAGACCAAGACAGTTTTGACTACAGCATCATTCATTTCTTTAAAAGGTTAAATACATTAGACAATTCACCACGAACAAATCTATAATTTCAGGATGGAAAGCAGCCCAAACTAGTGTGTCATAAATTAAGCTACATCATTTGCATGAGGTTTGTCCAGCCACATCAATCCAGGGAAAGGCAAGATGGACTGACTGACTTCCACACCAGAAAGATCAACCCAACTCTTGTGAAGTTCCTAAAAAGAGGAAAACTATTTCATAATTTGCCCATCTGCTGTATGCAGCACAATTGCTTCCTTTCTACAGTATTTGTAATCTTGGACAAGACAGGGCCTACAGAACAAGGAAATGAATGCAGATTGCAAATCCATTATTGGAAGTTTGAGCCTATACTTTGTTCCTTATCTCACTTAATCCTGCCAAGGGGCTCTTAAAAGGAGATCAGAACCCGGCAGTCTCTAGAGACTGAAGAGAATGTCATCTATCAGCTGCTACATTTATGCAAAAGCATCAGAGATTACAAAGAGTATATGCAAGCATGACCTTACCTTTTGGAGCTTGACTCCCAGCAGTGCTTTCTGTTCTTGGAAGTCCCTCTGAACTCTCCAGAACAATTTCCTGTGACATTCAAGTAAGGACTGCTGCACAGGAATACATTCTTTCTTCCAGTAAAGCCTACACTGAAGCAGTGTTACCTGACCTCCTTCCCCAGCCAACCTTTTTCCTAGCTCTCCTATGCAGTATTCTAGGGCCTTCTGGGGTAAGAATAAGGACTATCAAATTAATTCCCTGATAGCTGCCACAGGACTATTTCTAAGTAAGTTATGCAGAGAGTGGAAAGGGATTTAAGGGAAGATTGTGATTGCTTGCATATATTTACAGGGATCCTCTCCATAACTACTGACTTAAAAAAACCCTCTATTATTAAAGTTTGAAAATTAATTTTTGCAAAATTAAAATCAACCCTCAAGGATTAACTGGATATAAAAAGATCTATTTTACAGCACTGACTAGAATTACCTTTAAAATCAACAGGAAAAACATGCTGTAATACTATTTGATAAAGCAAAAATCGCCCACAACATAATCACCCAAAATGAACCAGTGTGAAGTTTTTATTTGCATGGCCAAAATATGTTCCTTTGGTTCCCCTGCAACTTTATTTCCCTTAAAACACTCTAAGGCTTTTGCTGCAGAAGGAACAAGATGCAGCACTGCATACTTCCTTGAACAACCACTCCCACAACACCTAAACATTTAACAGATGTAGCAAATGACAACACCACGAACGGGAAAAAACTAAGTTCCACCATTCAGCATGGTCTGCAACAGCGTCTTTAGGGCTGGCTGAAGTGGGCAACTTCACTTCAGAAGGTCATTGCCTCCTTGTTTCTTTACAGTGTTGGTGGTTTCAAGCCATACTTCTTTGCAACTTCTGTCTGGGCATAGGCAGCATCACAGAGTGAGTAGAGGTGGGCCATTTCCATTTCTGATTTGGCCAGGTTGATAGCTTTGTTGAACATTTCAATGGCTTTATCCAGATTACCTCTGAAATAAACAAACATTTAGCCCAGTTAAGACTGCCAAAGCAATTTTGTCATCTCTAAAACATCTCTTTTCTTTCAGGACTTACACTCTCCACCATTAATAACTTAAGGGGACTTGGGGAGGAACCACCACAAGACCTTGTGGTAATGCTGAGTAAACTCGAAGAAGTTGTTATCAAGCCTAAGCAACTTAGGACAGCTGTTAAACAGCCTTCCTCCTGAGAGCCCCCAGGGGTGGTGGTGCAGGATAAAATACTTTCCACAGGACACCAAGTTCACTACAAAGATAATGCTGGGAAACTGAATGAAGTCTCACGTCCTCTGAAAGGACTTAGTATACGAAAGAGAAAAACTAGCACAGACAGAAGCACATTATTTAAATAGCAAAATGCTTGCAAAATTTCTCATGGCAATAGTTTAATTGTCTGTCCTTTAGAGGACTAGACTATTAAAAAGTGACTTGACTCTACTGTCAGCAACACCCCAAACCTTTGCACAGTTGCAATACAATGTTACAGAGCAGTGCATTTCTCTTTCCCCCAAGAACTGTAAACTGGAGTCCTGTAGGCTGCAGGAGAAAACAGCACAGGATCCTCAGTACAGACAGTCCAATGTCCAAGGACAACATGAGATACACACAAAGCCAGGTAATGATTAAAGAAGTCACTTTAAATGCAGAAGGGATGTATTTAAACATACATGGACTCATCTGCATGTTGTCCATTAAGTATGAAATTGGTGATAAGTTGTGAGATCATAAATCACAGTTATGCCACAGAGAATGGAGGGCTTTACCTAAGAGTTACAGAACAGAAATCAGGACTTTGGCTAAGAGCTGGCCTTACAGGACACCTTACAGGGAGAAGATATCAAGACTTAGGATCTATGAAGAAATTTAAAGACTTCAGAAGTAACTAAGAACTCTTAACACTGCAATTCAGCATTACCTTTGCACTTCAATCGTTCCCATGGTCTCATATGCAAAATCACATTTGTTATCAATTTCAATGGCCTTGCTTATGAGTTCTAATCCTTTGTCTAAATCTTGCTTCCACTGGAGCTGAAGTAAACTACAAGAGAGAGACAATTTCAAACAGGCTTCACATACTCCTCCCAAAACCCTCATCATGGTAAGCAAAACCATCCCAAATGTATAATATATTTAATTTCTAATGCAGGTACACAGTAACTTAGTAACTTCATGACTTTCAAAAATACCTGTGTGAAAGTCACTTTCAATAAGCCACTTTACTGTTTTAACGACTCTAAAAAAATTTTTTTCCCAAGAGGACGTGGTACATGTTGTTCTATAAAAGAAAAATCTTCAACACAAAGCTGAAACTACTAGGGCTAAAGGAAAAGTCAGATATACTTAAAGCAGATACTCAATTAGCAATGAACACTGATGAAACTTTCCTGAAACTTATTTGCAGCTTAGTTAAGATAAAATGCAGAAATACATTTAAGAGCACAAAGATGCTTTCACCAAGTTATTTTTCCTGGCTAAACTTCTAAACATAAATATTTAATTCAGGTTGATTCATCTAAATGCACCACCTGCCCTCAACCAAAAGGACTGCAAATTCAATACATACCCTTTATGAACATATGTAGTAGCATTGTCTGGCTCAAGGTCAATGCATTTATCATACATTTCATCAGCCTTGCCAAACTGCTGTTGATCAGTTAGTGCCTGAATCAAAAGAGAAACCTGTTTGTCAATAAGCAACCAAAGCATGCACTCTGCACTCAGCTCATTCTAATTAAAACTGTATTGACAACGTGAGATTGGATGTAGTTCATTTATGGTACAGCAGGCCAGGCACATCAGTTACCAGAGTTAAGTTTCAAAACTGAGGCTTTTTGGAAAGCTTCTATGCTTTAAGTGCACAAATTACTGACCACACCGTTACCTGTAATGGGAGATCCACAAGCAACATGCTGTGTGCTGTAAATAAAAATCACTCTAAAAGTCTGTACCTGCAAGCTTCAACTCTTCCTTTTTCAAATATACTTCTTTCAGAAGGAAATGCATATATATTGCCAACCTACTTAAAGTCAGAATGTCTCATGCTTCCTACTAAAACCAGCAGTATGTCCTTAGAGAAGAAATTACAGTCTCTGTTACAAGAGTACTCGAAGCAGCTGTTCTAAACCACTACATGCCACTGATAGCAGAACAAAAATGTCACCCTACTTGACTCTCAAATTACCCAGAGAATCCCTGACATTCATCAGCTGAGATGCCAGACACATGAGGAAGAAGGGAATAATGCAGGAATAGCCTCTGTCTCCTAATAACCACCCTCACCTCTCATTAGTTATATCCTGCTCCACTAATTCTCCCTGTACTTCTTCTGCCCCAGAACACCCATAACCATAAATGCAAGCAGCTTATTCCAGGTAGCATCTCTTATCTCAGAACTTAGCGTCAAAAATCTTCGTCTGCTCTTTGAAGAAATGTTACATCCAAGATAAAAAGTACAAGAGAATACAGCATTTTCTTTAAGAGAAAGAAAAACATACCTGAGCATAGAGTGCATAGCCCTCAGCACACTTTGGAAATTTTTTAATGACATCTTCAAAGCCCTTCATGGCTGCTTGCACAGTCAAAGCATTACTTCCTGTATAAGCCTGGCGATACTATGCCAAGGGAAAAAAGTAAAGAAAAAAAATTACACCATCACCAGATTAAAATAAGGCTGATCAGGCCTCTACCCACCTTGCCAAGAGTTGCCTGCATCATAATAATTTAAAGTTATTTTACATAAGCTGGGAGAATTGGGATTGTTCAGCCTGGAGAAGAGGCGGCTTTGGGGTGATCAAATTGTGGCCTTCATACATCTGAAGGGAGCAATGAGAAAGATGGAGAGGGATTTTTTACAACAGCATGTAGTGAGTGACAGGACGAGGGGGAATGGATTCACATTGAAAAACAGTGGGTTTAGATTGGATATTAGGAAAAAATTCTTTAGCGTAAAGGTGGTGAGACACTGGAACAGTGCCCAGGGAAGCTGTGGATGCCTCATCCATGGCAGTGTTCAAGGGCAGGTTGCATGGGACTCTGAGCAACCTGGTCTAGTGGAAGGTATCCCTGTTCATGACAGGGGAATTGGAATGAGATGATCTTTGAGATCCCTTCCAAACCAGGCCATTGTATGATTTTGTGCTAAGTTCCAGAAGGTGACAAGCCTGTATATCCTACCATATCTGGTTTTGGGAACCTACCACATATCCAAGTGTCTGGACTTGGAGAGGAAAACAGGTGAAAGAAGGAAGTCATAAGGACTGATAATTGTGATAGCCTCCCTCTATTTCAAATGCTTAGAAATTCCAAACTTGGCATTCCTTCTTGTTCACAGCATGCAAAACTGTCCTGACAAGATTCTTGCACACTGAGTCATTGTACTAGCTTGAAATAGTTTGTCTCCAATTTTTTGATGATGCCCGTTTTCTACAATAGTAAAGCTTTATTAAAATCAGTTTTAGGTACTCCAGTTAGAATCAATATTTTTGTTCCTCTCCCACAGACCAGAAAAAATGTTCTACTGTTTGAACAATGAGTGTTTCAGAAGGAAAGCAGCAAACCCATACTCCAACTGAAGAAACTGCTGCATTATTCCTTTACCTTATTATTAAAAGACAGAGATGTATGTTGCCCTATTTCCTGTTAAATTGGAATAAACCAGAGAAACACAGTGTTTTCCAGAACTCTTTAAAGCAAAAGCACCCAGACAAACCCCAGCACATTACCTACCAGAGCAAAACATTTCTGTGCTTGCGCCAAGGCAGAATTGGGTCGCAATCGGATACATTCATCAAAGTCTTCCACAGCCTCCTCAATTTGGTCAAGCAGGATTTTCAGCTAGCCAGAATGAAAGAAAATCCTATTTCTCTATTTCATCTGTGCTTCAGACACTTACATAATAATTCAATTAGCAGCAGCAGCTACTTATATCATTTCCAGCTCAGTTGCAGAACTGTCTAGAAACCCACAAAACCCTGAACTAAAAATCCTTGTTATACTGTATTATCAAAGCCACCAGTGAAAGTTTGGCTACCTACACAAGCAGGCAATGACCCTGTGTAGGGATGGAGAATGCTTGCATTTTAGACTGTTGCCATCATTGCATCAGCATTATGACCAGTCTCCAAAATTATGCCATATTTTCTCAAGTTGTTTTGCCTCTCTGTAGCCAGTATCTGTGGACTATTTGGACATTGAAACATTTCAGCTTTTCCAGCTTGTATTTAAACTTCTTTTGTTGGGTTGGGTTTTTTTGGTTTTGTTTTGACATTCTTACTCCTCCACAGGAGCAAAGTTCACTTCATCATTCTCTTACTTAACTGTGAAGCCACTGTAAAACACAGATTTTCAATCTGCAGAAAACTTGCTTTCCATTCAGTCAACACACAGCACCATTTTAATTTCTGACCACTAAAGATATCTAACAAATTCATGGAGAAAAACCCTTGATCCATGGAAGTCTTCCTTACAAATCTGACTTAGCCTATCTGTTCTAGTGTTCCTTTTTTATTTCCAGCACCATTCATCTCACATGTCTGTGGCAGCAGACTTCTCTAGGGCTAGAAATTAGTCAAGGACACAGCAGTGTCACCAGGCAGAGAGAGATGAGCTGAAGTCCAAGTTCAGGCCACAGGGCTGCAGGTGTTATCAGGGACACACTTCCTCTGCTGTAACAAAGCTTCCTGCAGTGCAGATGATGCTCTGCCATCCATACCCCTTCACAGAACAGCTTTTATCTGCTGTAAATGTACACAGATCCCAGTACTTTAAGTCTCAGTTCATACTGATAGAGGACTTTCCTATAACTACAGAATTAAACTGCTTCTGCCTGACCTGAACCTCCAAAACAGACTGTTTATCCCACAAAAGTTCCCAATTAGGAGTTCATGTTTTTCTGCCACAAACACTATAAAGTGTCTCCAACGACACCGTTTTTCCTTTCAGTGCATAATGAAACAGCCAAGTGTTGGGACCAAATCCCTGAGGTTTCTTACTTGTCCTCGGTGGTGGTAAACATCAGCATTCTGAGGATCAATGTCAGCAGCCATGTTGAAGTCCTGAGTGGACAGCACAGGCTGCTGCTGCTGCATGTACATACTGCCCCGTTTGATCAGAGCGTTGGCTCGCAGCTGCAAAACATGGTCAGGGAAACATCAGCCACCCCAGTGCTGCTCCACATTTAAGGCTTTGTTACAATCACAGTAAATTTTTCATTTGACTAGTTTCTCCCACTGGCAGGTTTCAACTATTCTAAGCAGGAATATGTTTCACACTGACCCTAAATGAATGAGTTCTCTTACTTAATTTCAAAAATGTCAGCCTATGCTTCCATGTCAGTGGATTTCCAAGCCCCCCACAAAATCCTTCTCCATTCCTATGTTTACAAATACATCAGTGTTTTCTGAAGCAGCTGAATATGCAAGTGCAATTAAGGTTTTTCATTTATCCACAGTGGATAAGCCTCCAATTCATTCAACTTCCCTCATTTTTTAGTTTCTGCTACTTACCACCTTTAGTTTGCACTACTCACTACAGCTGTCTCAAAAATCAACAAGCCCTTGAAAAAAACAATTTGTCAGTAACAAAACAGTAAATAAACCAGAATACTCCCATTAATACATCTGAAAATTTGGGCAAACAACTTCTTAAAGTATATTGCAAGTATATCATCTAACTTCTCAATCCCAACTACAATCCAGCTGTGATAGATTCTTACCTTCACATTTGCATCTTCCATGCTGATGACCTGATCTAGGTCTGGTTTGGCAGCACTTGCATTGCCAATAAGTAAGTAGAAAGTAGCTCGCAGAAGCAAAGCTTCTGCCATGTATTTTCCCTTTGCTTCAATTTCTTTTGTGCATTCACTGATAATTTTGTCATAGTTCTCTTCTTCCATATACTGTTTTGCTCTCAAATAGCCAGAGCTGTAAATGATGTAAGAACAGTTGTGTATATATATATATGCATTCACTGAACACTGCATTTTCCATTCAGATGTTTCATCAAATCATTACAAATACTAACTTGTGCTATTTTTTTACAACACCAGCATAGTCCCATTGGAACATCCATTCCTGGATGGAGCCATCATAGATGGAAAACAATTTGCACAAAAACTGGCCAAATTACATTGGAAATAAAAGAGAAAAATGTTCTAAGGATTTTGAATGTAAGCTTCATTTGTTCCCTTGAGGTTTTTTTTCGTATGAAGAACAGCAATAATCTCTGATTTAAAACAAGAGGGTGGAATTCATGGACAGGAATGTGAAATATTAAACCTAGCAATGTGCAGCTTGTATGTGGAAGAAATTATTTAATAGCAAAAATTTACAGCACTGCCTTGTTCTCAGCTGTATCCTGGATTCAGTGAATCTGCCTGCAGATCAGGACACTCTCTCTTACTTTAAAAAAGAGTCATAATGCTGTTTGCAATGGTTTCTAAACTGACAGCACTGCTATCTTCCAAAAATAATCCGGAAAGTAGCATAGTAAATCAAAGAACCGTTTATGTGATGTTCAGGTGCCACTAAAAAAATACAAAACAAAACCACAAACCCAAGTTTTTCTATGCCAGAACAAACTTTTCATTTATGGGCAATTTGATGCCAGAAAGATACAACACCCTTTCAGCCTCAGTTGGTGTAAATGCATGTTTTCATTTAAAAATCCCCTTTTTCTAGCTCATCTTCTCCCTGCCAGTCCAAAGGCTATCTTGTTCTTTTCCTTGGAAATGCTCCTTCAGGATAAAATATTCCTTTCTCCCAAAGCATCATTCAGCTTTCTGCAGTTCTGCTGTCTCCTAAGATTTACTGTGATGCTGTAGTAAATATCCAGCATATTTTCCCAGTCTCATTGTCCTTCCTCTGCCTAGTGCAAGTTTGGAACTAGCCAGTCAGCTTTCACTAAGGTTTCACATGCAATATTGATATTACTTATATCAACAGAACCTCCATGCCAAGTACTACACAAACAGCAGCATGTTACACTGAGCAGAATGTCCAAATCACTGAAAACTTAACTCCAGTACCAAACAATTCCCAACTGTACTGTACACTCACTTATCTTTTACTTCAGAAGCCTCTCCCTCCTTGTCTTTATCTTCATCTGATTTCTCACCCTTAAGCAAAGGTTGGGAAATTATATCATCTGTGAAAGAACTGAAGTAGGATTTAATGAACTGTGGTGAGGGCATCAGAGGCTCCCGATTCTGAAACAGAGAAAGGTAATTCCAAGTCATTAGGTGGTAAGATCAGATGATAAAGATGGAAATGGATAGCAAACATGATTTTTTTAAAAAAAACTGATGGAAGAATGTATGACTTTCACTATGTCATCTGATAGCCTGATGTTTTGGATTTGCCATTTTGATGTTTAGGGATTCTTTAAGCTTCAGATCACAATGCAATACCCATCATCAGTGAAAACAAAGTGGTGATATTCGGGGAGGAGGGAGATTGTATCTTTCCACATATGTAGCTAGAAATAAGGATACTCTTTAGGATATCATAGGGTAGATGTACTAAAGCATTGGGTGTGCACATAAACTGGGTGAAAAATGCAAGCTGGTGATTTAAGCATGAGCCTAAATTCAAGCAGATTCTGAACGGCAGTTTTCTCTTTTCTCCAACTTGTCCAAGAGAAGCTGCTGCCATTGTTACAATGAAGACCAATGAGGCAATACCCTAGTTCTGTGTGGAATTTGGCCCAAATACCACACATTTTACTTGAAGTCCCAGAAGTAACACCTCTCAGGTAATGAATATTTCCACAGCCAAAAAATATTTCTTGTTTAAAATAACCTGCACACAAGAATTACAATTCAATCTCTCCTGCAGGAAAGCACTGAATGCTCTCTTCTGAAGCACACCTATCCATGTCCACCACACTCATAACACTATCTGTTATTATCTCTACACTACACATTCATGTGAATTTCTGTAGGAAAGAAATGTAGCATCTCAAAACCAACATGGGATTTCAGTACTGCAACCACCATCAAAACACAAGCAAGAATGCTTTAATAACAAGCAAGAACGTGTTAGTATCTGTCACAACCTTTTTGTAAACCAACAACCACTTAAAATTACTGCTCCTGGCTACCCCTATGCTTCCACAGTCCTCTCTTCTGCAGTTTCCAAACATTCAAGGATGTCTGTTCCAACACACCCAGTTTTCACGGAGTTGCAAGTTCAGAAAAGCCCCATGTAGGGCAGCACACCAACTTAGGGTGTCTCCTGAATGTCGTAACAAATTTCATTCTTAAAGGGAAACAACTGCTAGAAGTAGATCTCTCTTCCCTGCTGAGGTTCCAAAAACTCTGGAGAGGTCCCAAAGGAAAATAACAATGGTACAATGGCAGCTTTGTAGAAACCAGTTTGTGCCGCGTCTTATGCTTGAGCAGATGGAGACAGTGACTTGTTTACTACAACTGACAGAATGCCAACAACTGACTTTTCAGCAACTGGTCAGGTGAAATAACAATTAGTCAGCAGTTATCACAAGTCCTACCTTGTACTTCTCTTTGGCCTTTTCTTTTCCAAGGAGTTTAAGAACTTTGTCAGCTAATAACATACTTTGCTGATTTTGGAAGGCTTCTAAAATGCAGACTGCCGTGACATCTAGGAAACAACGTACAAAAGTGAAATTAAAGGAATTCTGATAGTCATTGAAGTACAGTATAAAATGTGAGTACAATGAGGCACTGCCAAACTAATACATGTCCTGTTCTCAGGCAAAAGCCTCTGTTTCCAGTCTGCTGTATTTACTGTATTTTTCAAGACATGTATTTGTATCCAAAATGATCTTCCTGGGATAAAAGGAATTCATGATAGTGAATTAAAAGAAATTACATTTATTTTTCTGTTCATGTTTTTATCTAGAGACAAACACACTCAAATCAACAGTGAAAATGTGTACCTCTATCAGGGGCTTTCACCATTTTGAAACTTTGAGGAGAGTAATTACGTTCACATGATGTTCGCATTAAAAGTGCTAACACAACTTCTCTTGTGGGACTGGTCTTTATTTTCTACTTCTAAAATTGACATTTAGTCCCATCACATCTCACTTACTCCTCAGTTTAAGAAATCTGCCTAAATTCTATCTCAAATTTTTCTGCTCACCTCTGTGACTTTGGAAGGGAGCAAGGAGACATACCTTGCTGTGCTATTTAAAGTGCCAGCCCCTATCACATGGCTTTCATTCACACAGAGAAACCTCCGCAAAGGTTAACCCACTGCTGCCCAAGTGAAACTTCCCAGTGTGAAATGCACTCTTACCACACAGTTTCTCTGGATCCTCCACTTAATGCAGTGCTAGCACATGTTTTCCCTGTTTTGTTTTCATTTAAACATTAGTGAAAATGGACAGAGCCTGGACTTGAAATTCAAGCACTGTATTGTCTGAATATGCTTGAAAAGTAAATGTCTTGCCCTGGAGTTTTAGTATATTTCTCTAAGTCTACACTTCTAGAGGGACTATTAAGCCATCACTTATACAGAAACTCCCTGCACCTCTGGCATGGTCAGGAAGCACATCAGAGTCCCTGAGAAAATATGGTACCACCACAAAGAACGTGTTATCCACTACCAGCAGACACGCTCTGCCCAAAGACTGCTGCACTCCAGGCTTGGCTGCAGCAGCAACATCTTCCCAAATTATACTGCCAGGGATCACTGGAGGAGTTTTCTGCTGGTAGTGGCTGGGGTTTTGAGATTTGTTTGGTATTGCTTTTGTCCACTACATGGGCATACCCTATTTCCTGGGATTTTACTGGCCATATGTGGTTGACCTGTAAAAGCAAGGTTATAGAAAAACAGTGTAGTTCAAAAAAAAAAGCAAGAAAGCTTCAGATCTGAAAAAACTGCAAGCAAAAAATAAAATAGAAATCAAGGCTGAAAATAATTGTCACTAACATAACTGCTATTAACACTAAAAAGAAGTTATATTTAAAACTGTCCTAGTGTCACAGGGGCACTTGACCTTTCTTGGGGCTTTTATCACCTGGCAGCTACATAAGGCTTAGATTTTATTACAGCACTCTGGAAGTGCAGCTGATACACAGTAGTTGCAAAGGAGTGCACTAAATGAACAAAGTTGTCCTTTTCTAGTCACTATGGTCTCAAAGGGCATAAAGGCATTCTGCCAGCAGATAAACAGATAAAATTTCCACATCTAATTTACCTTCTAATTTGGCAGACCTAATTCTTAGCTGTTACACATAATGAAACTAATTTAACAGTTAGATTTGCCAGTCAAAGCACTGCCTTATTTTCTGTCCTTCTTTGATAATGAGCACAGCTGAAAATTTCATTTGTCTTTTAACCTAACATCAGCAAGAATTATTTCACTTGATGAAATTTATAA
Source organism: Hylia prasina (assembly GCA_013397195.1). NCBI lineage: Eukaryota > Metazoa > Chordata > Aves > Passeriformes > Sylviidae > Hylia > Hylia prasina. The sequence continues at coordinate 702,747 of VYXD01003195.1, forward strand.
GGGCAATTTCAAGCAGTGTACTGTAGCTGAAAAGCGACATGAGACAACACATCTGACCTGCAGTTCTTAATTTCCATGGCTTCTCACTGACATCTTCCTGACAGTTCAAAATGTATTCTGTTTAGGAATAGCACTGGAAGGATTTGACACAGTAATTTCTTCTGAATACAAAGTATTAATATAGAAAAAAAAAATTCAATCTGATCTGGTTTTCATAAGCTATGCACCAGAAAAAAATGCTACTGAAACTGTTTTCCCTCTAATACCTGTCCAATGCATTTAAATTACTGCAATACTTTCATTTCTGACCGTGTATCTCTTCCTGCAAAAACACTCATTTCTGTAGTAGGATAATTTCTCTAAACCAAACAGACAAGAAGAAAGTCTCTTTACTGCATAGAAATAGAACAACTATTATCCTGGTTATCCACTCATCCACTCAAGGTAGATGAATTCTATTCTAAAGTGAAGGAGTTTCCTGGAAAAAGAATACCTTGAGTTGCTACAGTAACATCAATTTCTCAGCAGTCACTTCAGAAGTGAGTCATTTCAGAAGGTTTGAGAAATATGAAAAGGTTTCTTCTGACAAGAGAATAATATGTATTTGCAGAAGCTATGAATGGTTTTAAATACATAATTCTGTATTACTGTAGCTACAGAAGTAAAAACAAAACATTTCCAGAAGCTGCCATCTCTAAAGCTCTCCAAAGCAGCAGAGCTAATTCCACTTTTAAGTATATACAGCAGGAGCCACTCACCTTCTAAACATTCCTTCTTATTGTCTAGCTTCTCATGGGCCTTCGCACGCCTGAAGAGAGCTTTGACATATTTAGGGTTAAGCTCAACAGCCTTTGTACAATCTTGTGCCACTTCTGTCCATTTTTGCTGTGGGCAGAAAAACAAGGCAGTGAGAGCTCCCTGTGTTGGCTCCCCACAGGCAGCTCCGGGGTCACGGGCACCCAGAGGCAGCTGCGGCTCCCGGGCTCCGCTCCCCCTGCCTGCCTCTGCTTCTGCAGGTCCCACTGGAGAAACTGCAAAGCACCTGCACCAGGAAAGGCACACGACAGAAACGGAACTCCTGCAAAATGTCACACCAGACAGGCTACAAATCCCAAGGGAGAAGATAACGAGTTGATGCAAAGATGCTTGCAGGAGGTATCACGGGGACTGCAAGACTTGCGTAAAACAACTAGAAGAAAGAAGAAGGAAATATAATGGAAGCAAACAAGATTTCCAAAGTGCTAAAACTTTGAAAACAGGCTTTTCGAATAGAGGAACCACATACATCTGGGATTCATTATGGCATGAATTTGTGTTAGACAAGAACTAAATCTAACACTAGATTTATGTAAGCACAGTCTCTCACTTGATACTTCAGACTGTACAAAGCCAACTTTTTCACTCCTTTATACAGCTCACCAACTCGACCTCATAAGCAAATCCATCATACCATAATAAGCAACACTGGCTGACTTCTAAAATAACACCAAGTATACTCAGCTGTCGAGTAAATGTTACTTCCCCATGTGCAAAATTTAGGCCTTGGCCTTTACTAGGATTTCAGTGGTTTCTTTGTTTAAAGTTTGAAGTAGCATCCTTCCAAAATATTTGGCATTTCACCTTTTTTTCACGGTTAAACACTCAAGTAGAGAGAAGTAAAATTAATTTATATACAAGAAAATTGATCCAGAGAATAAGAAATTAAAACTTTGTCTTGGAAGAACAGGATGCATAAGAATTACCTAAGACAGACTGAGTACAGTTAAGAAAAAATAATTTTATTTATATGTAGAAAAGAATGATGAGCTGAAAATAGCTGCAACAGCATCTTCTTGTGAAAGCAGCAGATGTTATCACTTGGGACCTTCCACTGGATGAAAGTGACAGAATACAAAATTGATAATGCTACTTTTTTAAATAAATACATAATTATCTTTAATTTCTTACCAGTTGTTCATAGGCAGCAGCTCTGTTTTGGTAGAAGGTAGAAAGATCAAGGTTTTTCTCAGGAGGACATAGCCTGATAGCCTCAGTATAACACTGAATAGCTAGCTCATATTTTCCTGCTTTAAAGTATTTGTTTCCTTTGTTCTTGGCTGCTTGGGCTCTACCAAGAGGACTCTGAAAAAGAAAGTGAGAGGTCAGTTCAAATTAAAAAGGCATCACAGCACACAAGCTATGCACTTTACGGCTCATCTTCAAAGATGTAAAGATGGATCTGAGTTGTAAACTGTAGCCCAGACTTCTGAAAAATCTCACTGATTTCAACTCCTGAAAACACACAAGAATTTTCTTTTGCAAGTGTATCAGATAGAAGACAACCTTTTAACAAGATTCACTACGATGGTAATAAATGATGCGGTGATTTCTGTTTGGAAAGCTAAACAGATTGTAATCTTTTACATGGCTGGTGATCAGAAGAACCAATGAGTAAGTTGTTTTTCCAAAGGCTAGATGTGCAAAGACAACAAAGCCCTCAAAGCAATTCAAACAGAAGAGTTTCCTTCTGAAATACATACAGCCTGTAAGACCAGAGGTGATTCGTCAGACAATGAATTAAATATGGAAAACACTTGTGGAAAGACCTACTGAGCAAGACAAATATAACCTGTAAGGAAAATAAAGCTGGTTTGCCTTTCATGCACAAGGCAAATCAACTTTATAGCTGCCTCCTCTACAGCTTCACACACTCTGCTTCATGCAATGACAAGTGTTGGACCATCACCACCTTAGCAGGGGATGGGAAACTTTGCTGACTGGCCCGAGATCCTGCTAAATGCATCTTTATGTTCTGCACCACATATTGATGATATGTATTTCTGCAGAAACTAACATTGCTCCCTACCTGAAACTCCTGGATTTACAAATCAGTTATCAAATCTTGTGGTTTGTAAGGGATCAGATCTAAAAATGCTCTATCAAAGGGGTGTGACCCACATTCAAGAAATAAGAGCTGCAAAAGATCCTAACTCTGATCTTCTGGATTTCTGCTCCTTGGTCAGAGCCTTGCCTCATGGACAACATTTTGGGGCAGTTCTGCCAGACTACAATGAACAGAAGTATGAGCACACATGCCATACTACCAACCTTTCTGAGGAGGGAAAGGCTGCAGACTGGGGGCAGGAGTGCCTTTAATAATAGCTACAGGATTCACTACATATCACCTGCACTTCAGATCATTGAGGATTTGTTGGGAATTGTCCCTGCTGCTCTTTGACCATACTTCTGCCTCATCTACCCGCTCATCCACTGCCGGACCAAACTGAACAGATACAGACAACCAGACAGCTGTAACATAAATTTGAAAGCAACTTTGCATTTAATTTGCCCATTCCCCTTAATGTCTGCTCCTTTCATTCCAACCTGACCATTTTTTGCATCTAAGTGATTTACTTTAAAACTGAAAACCTGAGGGGAAGCCAGGACTTGCTCTACAACCTGTCTTTTAAGGCCTGGATCCCTATCCTGGCAGGAGACAATCAGGTAATGGGCACTAACCTCAGTTCCTACATAAAAGTCAGCATCCCAATAGAACAAAAGTATCTCAGAGGCATTCTCCTGAGGGAAGACTTACAAGTGAAACCATATAAGGGAGTGAATGTCTTAAATATCCCTACTGCCAGCAAAGCTCTTCTCTCACAAGTCATTAATCACTGGGCTCACAGGAAATCAATCTGCACCATCTTTACTGTTCACAGAACAAGGCACTCTACAAGGCCTTCAGATTTTTCTGTTGTAAAGCTTCAAATTTAGTTTGATAAAAGATTATTAATTTCCCTGCATACACACTGCGTAACACTATGGAAATCTAAGTCAAAATTAGAGTGCAACTATTTTTACTGAGAAAAGTAACTATGCATCTGATAAGTTGTTTCTTTAAAACTTAACCAAAGTCTCAAAAGGTTAAATGTATTTTGAGTAGGTCCTAAATTTAGCTCCAAATACAACGTTTTTCTTTTAACAAAGGTAAGGGTTATGCATATGCTGCAAACTTATATGCATACTAGTCAGCTTGAATTCTTCCTAGTGCATTTCCAGAGCAAACCACATTAAAAATGCCTTTGTGTAATAATCTTACAAAATTCAGTGCTGTTCCTATTAACTTGGGTCGAAAAAGAAAAAATACATGATATGGGCCATGTAGTAGCATTTATACATGTGTTCCAGGTGTGAAAATTATTTAAGACTGCAGAGATTAAGCCTAAAGGCAGCTAGATTACTACTTTATGATCACTGCCAATTGCTTTGTCCCAGGGATGTCCCATCCCAGTATGTGCCCCAGGCTGAGCAGTGGGTGTGCTCCATCCTTGGCAGGCTGAGAGCCCTGCCCCACAGCCTTGAGTAGAGACACAAGCTACAGATGAGGACTGCTGGATACCACCCAATGCAAGGGCTGCCCAGTGTCAGGTGTGGGAACTGTAACTGGAAACAGGACACGTGCAGGTCTGGTGCTCTGCTGGTTTTTGGGAAGCATCAAGCCTTCAGACAAGCCTACAAAGGGCACACAACAGTGATCAAAAACTTCAGAGACTACAGGCATGAAGCCAAAGTTATTAACATCAGCAACTCTGTTATGTGAGCAAACTTTTCTTAACAGTTGCAGGATCACAGACCACCCAACCAATCACCAGAAATGAATCCTGGAACATTTGCTGACTCCTTGGTGACCCCCTGCTGCACCCATTGCTTGAGGCACGAAATGTGGGGGTAAGGAGTCAGAGCACAACATGCTCTCAGGAAATAAAGTCAGCAGTAGTGCCCAAGGCAAGGAAGAAATCAGCTTGTTTATGCTGCCTTAAACCAGACTGCTTGTTCTGAGATGTTTTATCTGCACCCTTACTCAAACTACTCTGCTGTAGCCCTCGGTATGCACCCAAAACACCACCAAATCAAATGTATGCTTTGGTTTGGTTTGGTGGGGTTTTTTGCTCTTGTTGATTTGGAGGTTTTTTGGTAGCTGTTTATTTAAAAAAAAAAAAAATTAAGGAACTCACGTCACATTATATGCTGCAATACCTTTTTGTGATAGCACAAAAAAGAAGATGAAAACTAATTCTTCACATAACATCAGTTTTTGAATGTTTATCAAGCCTTAAATTTAACCCTTATGAAATTTTTAACCATATTTTTAAAAACTTCTCAATTTTTTGAAAAGCTTTCAATTGCTTTTTTTCAAAAGTTTTCAATTTTCCTTTTCAATTGCTACACTGCACATTCACAAGATGTGTACATAAGAAACTGATCATGCAAACAAACTTCATGTACCTCATGCACAAGTAATCAAAAACCTCATTCTTCTATTTTCTTGCTAAACTAATAATCATAGACTTTATTTTCCAATTTCACTGCTTCTCTTCACCTGACCAATTCCATCCTATGTGGCACACTGGACATTTTTTATCCCCAAAGTGAAGGTCCATATAGAGCAAGAAAAACTCTCCAGTTTGTCATCCTCTGGTCAAAGAATCTGTGCAACAACCAAACCAGCTCAATAAAATGAATGCAAGTTCATAACAGCTCAACAAACAAATAACTCAGAAGTTATTTTCAGCTACACAAAATATCTCAGTACTTAGGACTGCTCTCAGCAACTGTTCATTAACAAGTCTTAGAACAGAACTTAAGCCAAAGGACACTTGTGAAATTGAGTTATCAGTTATACAGGCACCTGAACAAGCAGATTGCTAACTGACTAAAGAACAGACAACACTGACAAAATTTTCTTAACTTCCATTTTAGCCTCAGCCAATGTGCTTTCCTCACAAAATGTTCAGAAACTTCATGCAAACAGCAACAGACTGCCAGCTGCAAGATTAATAATGCTCATTAATTCCCAGCAATGGCAATATTGTCAAACTAGTAGTTCAGAACTACTGATATATTCTATATTTCAGGGAGACTGTTATTCAAAGCAGAACAAGAAATTTCCTGCCAGCCAATGATGACAGTGCTTCACAACAGAAGCACGAGCAGAGTTTCAGTGTTTTCTTTTGGCTGAAAAGGCTTTGCATGAGCCCTTGTCTGACAGATGACATGGAGGGCAACTACTGTTTCAGCCATCTTAATTCAATCTGCAAAAAAATACTGCCTTGGTCTAGACCTCTTGTTTGTCCTTTCCAAGTGAGAGAACTCTCTTAATGAGATGAAGTACCAAGAAAAAAAAATCCTGTTCCTTTCTGAATATCTATCTTTCCACTACTTTTTTTTTTGACTAACGTTCATCTCAAGTCTTTTTTGAAACAAAGGTATTAACTGAATATAAATGGTTTGAAAAGTCACTTTAGCACTAAAACCACTATGAGAAAAAGTATGTTTACATGAGCTTTAGAAGTAAATTCAAAGCACAAGCAAGGATGTATTTTACTCAGAAAAAATAAAACTAAGTTTGCACAACAAATTCACGGTGTTCTGAGTCAGGCACCTTCCTGCTAAATGAATTTGCCATCCACACCTTCCATGAATAAGCCAAGAGTCTAACAATTGTTTTACTGCTATTATACACACATTTAGGAGTTTTCTACACCTGTCCCCTACAGCTAGCATGAAACAGAAAAATTACAGTAAGCTGATAGTGAGATTTATTAAGCAACAGGTGCACAGAACAATAGAAATGATGTTTTAGTTCCTTTGCTTAGATCAACTTAGAGTAAGTACCAATGTGAGCGTGAGTGTATCCAGACTAAGGGGTTCAATTCCTTCATATCCTGACCTGATGCCTTGGCAGTGAGAGAGGCAGCATTCAGCAATTGCCACTAAAACAGACCCTGGAGAGAAACCACGCTAGCTGGCTGCTGATTCCATACGTGGCACCACAAAGGCCGAGGAGCCTGTCACGTTCACCCACCCAGCTCCCAGGAAAGTGTGCGGAGACAGGGAACTGCTGTGGGCCCCAGTGGCTTTGTCTGCAACACACAAGGCCACCCAGCTGACCTCCTCTCGCACCAAACACAGGGTTACACTGTCAACTTGCGGAAAGAGTTAAGGGGTGAGATCTGGACTATCACAGAGCTGCAAAAGGAATTGATTCCAGCTTCCAAGGAAAAATATACTGAAGCAACCAACACATTACCTCACTGACTGACCAGCGCTCACTCCTGTAAGACAAGGAGGGTATAAAAACCTGCTAAGAATTTATCATGGCATAAGTTAAAAAAAAGATGAATCAACTGGGCACCAACTAAAGCAATACATACAAAGCACTTTGTTTTAGCTACGCAGTACTCCCTACAAACCAGGAGGGCATGTAAAAAGCAACTGCTACTGAGTGACTGAAACACATTCCATCTAAACTATAAGAAACAATGACAATTGTCATTAACAGATGCAATATGGCTTTACGACCTTTGAGCTATCCATAGATGCAGTTTTATCATCACTTAACTGGTCCAATAATGCCAGTTTACTATACTGTTAAGGAGCTGTGCTTATGGGAGAAAGAATCTCAGAAGTAGTTCAGCTTTTCCCAATATAGCACCTGTGCTAAGGGCTTCTGCCAACACAACGTCAGTCACACATTACACACTTGGCCAGTGCACTGATATCAGGAGAATCCTCTACAGCAGACACAGCCTGGGAAAAAAATGTGAGGCAGGTAAAAGAAAACCCTGAACTGCATGCAAAATAGTAACAAATCTGAATAAAGAACAGGGAAGATATTGGACCTTACATATTTTTAAAGAACAAAGAAAAAAAAAATCAAATTTGTGTCTTCAGAAACAGTGACCAGAACATCAAATGGATAAAGGGGCTAATTTAATGAAAAGCAAAAAAGTATGAGTCCCAAGTTACATTTATGAGTAAAAGAATAGTTAGCTGACACCACTGTTGGTAGCAGGTTCATTACTGACCTATGTGTTTACCAAAAGATTTTCCTCTTGTATTTCAACTGTGAAATGAATTACCAGCTCTTATTCACTGTGCAGACTTGTATGTGAAATCCAACTGAGTTTCAAAAATACCACATCACATTAGAAAGGCAGATTAACACAATATAGGCAGTTCTACAAGTGAAGCATCTGCAGCGGTTTTATTTTCAATCATGGGGCTTATCACTAATATCCATATCTAATAAAATATGAGAGGAAACATGAAATCTACATGGCATCATTGCTTTGGATATGAATAACAGGAAGACAATCCTCCACACACACATCAAGCAGTCCTGGGAACTTGCAGCCACATTTATTTTCCTATGCAGCCATACTTTGACCAGTGAGAAAATTATCTCAGGTAATCAAATCTGGTAACTTCTGCAGCTTTCCTAAGCAGTATCTCTCATTTCTTTACAGTGTAAGCAACGACACTCTTCAAGAAACTTTGCATCAGGTCATACCACTCAACTTATTCTTAAATGCACGGAGCCTTCTGGTAATTCCATTTGTGGAGCAACACACAATAATTTAAATCAAATGCTACCTAAGTGTTTTAAATGTTTTAACTGCTTCCTTCCTACAACTGCAGAATGACTACAAACCCCTGGATTTTGCTGGAATGCAGTAACACAATCAAGAAACAGAGAGTGAACGAACTAACAGGGAAGTCACTGCAGCAAGACAAAGGTCACGAGCAGCCTGCAAACCAGAGCTCACACGCAGCAAGCACACTCCCATAAATACGCCAGATGCTTCTTGCAGCCACGAGCCAAAGCCACCACAGTAAGCAGTCTGAATTCATCCTCTGTACACAAGTTGTTCAGTACTCTTTGGTGCCCAGGAAGGAACAAATCACTGCATTGAAGTAACTGCCTCAAGGTCCAGCATAGGTTTTACAGCTTCCTGTGCTTTCAGGAATGCCCGTGAGTAGCTATGATTCACTAGCTGGGGAAGCTGCCACCTTCCTCACCCACCACTCCCATGTGCGCCTGACACTGCCTGCCCAAGCGCGTCAACCTTCGTCACTCAAACCAGCAAGGTTAAAATTGACTTTTTCCAGTCTCCAAGAGGTGATTTTTTTTCTCTCCTGACCACTTCAGATGGGAAGCTTAAACTGTCTGACAGTTCAAAGCATTTTGGGTGATATACAAGAACAGAAGAAGAAAATGCAGTATGGGATATTCTTATCAAAGCAAATCCGTTTGTCAAATCCATTACTTTAAACATGCTTGTCAACTGCAACCTCAGTAATGCTGCGTGACTGGCAAGGTACATCTGGGACTGCAGATGTGCAGAAAGTGCATCTTAAGAGGTATTTTTTCAAATGCACATACACCAGAGAAGCACGGATCTGATCTGGACTCCGATCTTACATGTTGTCCTTGAGGTTTTGCACAGACCGTTTTGTCTGAAAGTTCTCAGAACAGTAATTTACAACAGGATAAATGTATGTTTTGAGAGCACACCTATTCCAGCAAATTATACACATTAAAGTCTCTGCTGCATAAACTGTGTGGCTTCTATATTTTCATGAAACCTATTCCATTTTAAAATTATCTTGGTTGTGTTTTCTTTCCACTCTGCTGTATCCAACATCTCACACACAACAGATCATAGATTTCCTTTTCAAAACACTATTCCTGGAGGAAACTTACTCACAGCTATTCTGGACCTCACAGGCAGAGGTACGTTCCCCCCTCAGCAGCACAGATCCATGTTCAGCCACTTGATGAGAAGATGCATTTGGCAATGCCTGATCTTGGAACAAACTACTCCTGATCCCTGTGTGGCGAGGGCAGAACCACTACCACAAATGCCCAGCTAAGAACTCTGTGGGTGACACAGGCTGACCAGAGACACATGAAGCGCCAGGGGCATGTCCAGCCAAGGGTGCCAAACGTGATTTAAGGGACTGGAGCATCTCTTATAGGAGCAACACCTAAAGGAGAATGGCCTGGTCAGCCTTGAGAAGAGATGGCTGAGAGAAGACCTCATCAGGATCTATCAGCATGTGGAGGAAATGTGTCAGGAGGATGGGTTCAGGCTCTGTTCCGTCGTGCCAAGCAATGGGACAAGAAGCAATGGGCAGAAATTGATGTACAGAAGTTCCACCTGAACATGAGGAAGAACTTCTTTACTGTGCAGNAAGACCTCATCAATATCTATCAGCATGTGGAGGAAATGTGTCAGGAGGATGGGTTCAGGCTCTGTTCCGTCGTGCCAAGCAATGGGACAAGAAGCAATGGGCAGAAACTGATGTACAGAAGTTCCACCTGAACATGAGGAAGAACTTCTTTACTGTGCAGCGATCGAGGACTGGAACAGGTTGCTCAGAGAGGGAGTGGATCTCC
>VYXD01003195.1:713277-737137 GCA_013397195.1 Hylia prasina
CGGGGCCGGAGTGATCCGTGCAGGAGTTCGGAGCCGCTCGCACGAGAAGTGCGCTCCACATCTGGAGCGCTGTGTCCAGTTCTGGGCTCCCCAGTACCATAGGGACGTGCAGCTCCTGGAGCGGGTCCAGGAGAGAGCGACGAAGGTGATTAAGGGAATCTTTAAGAGGAAAGGCTGAGGCTGTTCCGCCTTGAGAAGTGACGGATGAGAGAGTATCTCATCAATGTCTGCAAGTACCTAAAGTGGGAGTACCAAGAAGATGGATCCACGCTCTGCTCGGTGTTGCCAAGCAATGGGACAAGAAGCAACGGGCAGAAACTGATGGACAGAAGTTCCGCAAGAATATGGGGAAGAATTTCTTTATTGTGCAGGTGACAGAGCACTGGAACACGTTGCCCAGAGAGGTTATGGAGTCTCACTCACTGGAGATATTCCAGACCTGTCTTGATACAACCCTGTGCCATGTGCTCTGGGATGACTCTGCTTCAGCAAGGAGGTTGGACCAGGTGATTTACCCTGTCCCCTTCCAACCTTAGCTGGTTGATTCTCTAATTCTGTGAAGTTTCAGCTAATGTGGCTGATTCAAACTTTCTAGGACTTCGTACTTAAGAGTTTTGGAGCAAATGTTGTTATAAATGAAATATTTCTGTTTTCTTCACAGTTATTTGTTGAATCTGTCATAAAAATGATTTAATATGTAATACTGGAATTTTGTTCATATGTGTGTCTATGCCTAGTTCAAATCCTTACCTGTAGGCAGAGGAAGCTTATGTTCCTGTCTCCACTTATTTCCATGGAGTACTCAGCTGAAGATGAAGAGGAGTCATTTTTTTATGTGTTTTCACAATCACCTCCAGTCATCTCATGCCTGGAAATTTCATTGTAGGTAGGAGGGAAATGTGAGAAGACACATATTGCTCGGAAGAAAAAATGGCTGCAAATAAAAACAACAATAAGATTGCAAAGCAAACACCTCATGATCCCAATTAAAATTTGCCCTGCTGCTCTCTGAGTCAGTGTATCTGTGTGCCTGGTAGTAAACAACCTGAAAAATGTCCTTTAATTGATGGATTATTACTATTTATGTAAGCATGTTTTGACAAAACTGTGGGACAAGCTCTCTCCCCATTCTCCCTGTCACCTCCCAATAGAAAATATGTATCCAACAAGTCCAAAGCTTCCTGCTGGGACAGCCTCAATTCCACCCACATCGTGCTTCCTGTAGGCCTTCAAATGTGCCTTGCCTGTACAGATGGATGGCCTCCAGGATGTAAATCAAATTCAGGTTGTTTGAATATGGGTCAGGAGTGTCCTTCCCCACCTGGAAAATCAGCTTACACATGCTTTTCATTGCTTCAGGTGTCTTCTTACTGTACTGTTTTGCAGGTATTCATTCCTCTTGCTCCTGTCCAGGCTGCTGCATGTGTGGTTGTGTCTCCAAGTTCTCATACAGAACATCTGAGACAACACCATCTGCAAACCCATGTAATCAGGTCCCTCTGCTAATCATGCTCTTGCCTGCCCTGGGCAAGGTAAAATTGGGCCAATCATCCCCTTCACCTGTATTGTTCAGAATGAACACTGTACTTACACCTCACACCTGCACCCCCATGAATGAAAGTGGCGTTTTGTAGCTTCATCTGTAGTTCTAAACAGGTTGGGAGAAATGTTTAATGCTGTACCACTGATCCTCTAAATTACCAGCTAAATTACCAGCAAGCTTTTTGGCATATTTCTGTCCAAGACCAACCAGCATATCCAGAGCAATGCCTGGGTACCAGAAGAACACCAGCACACACCAAGGACCGCTTCCAGTAAGAACTTTGTGTTCTTCCTCTCATGCAGTCTTTGAACACCATCCCAACAGGCTCCAGAGCCTTTATTGTCTTCCTGCCAGGTCCCAAAGCATGTAACACATCTCCCAGTTTCATACCATGCAGACAACAGTTTTTGGGGGCCACAACAGTTTTTGTGTTGTATCAGAGATTTTGCAATAAAGGAGACACAAAAATGACAACAAAGTATTACAGCCACAGTGCAGTAATTACAGTACAGAGCCTCGAGGAGACCCTCAGCACAAACACCACGCTGGGTACGTATGGTCAGTTTAGACACTTGGTCTGAGGGCCAGAAGTCATTCCCTGGCCCTATTCTGTTCTGTGGTATAGGCAGGGCATGTATGGCTTACACCCAGGGCTGGTGAGGAGGAACCAGCACATTTTTACCCTGAGTGCATTCAAGTGAGGCAGGGCCTCCCATACCCCTGATAGGGCAGATGATGTTACTCAGGTGAAAAGCAGCAGCTGCAAGCTTGCACTGTCTGTCATAGCCCAAAAATGAATGAGCAGTTGCTTCAGGGAGGGTTTCTACCTAGACAGTTGACCTTTCTGAGATACTGAAGGAAAAGCAGAGGCAACAGAAGTCAGGAGAGAGAGAGCAACAGGGGAAGAATGGGCCATTTGTGCTCCCTCCCACAGAGCCAGCTAGGTCTCTGCAAGCAGCTGTGCCAGTTTCTGACCAACATCAATATGTCAATTCTGCTTCTCAAAAATCACAAGCCTACTTTGGGTCTGCCCCCCGCAGGCATGTAACTGTGGGCAATCCTGCATTGGTATTGACAGCTGGGGCACTCAGCAGCAGCACAGGGAGCAGCCACAGCCCTGCCACCCACCCCCTGCAGCAGTGTCATATTGGACATCGCTGCAATGGAAAAGTTAAAGGAAACCTTGTTGAAAACAGATGAGATAGGGCTGGCTTTATGTTTAGACAGTGCCCAGGGCTGCCGTGGGGCAGGTTTTGGGGAGAGAGTGCAGAAAGAGTGGTTGAAACTGTGTCTCTGCCTCCTCTTGTTGGCAGAGCAGTGTGAAGCTCCTTGGCTTGGTGGTGGAATTTGACCTTGCTTTCCCCTGTCTGGTTGGGAGACCCCCCCAAAGTTTGGAGCATCTGTACATGGAATATGATGAGGATGATGATATTTTCTTTGCAAAATGGATGAGCAGCTTCTGGGGCCACAACTTGATCGATGAGGAGAAAGAAGGCAGAGGCCACAAGAAATGTCAGCCACGACTCTGTAGTGAAAGGAGAGCATCCCTACCGGTAAGAGCCATGTGCAGCTTTCTCAGTGTGTGCACATGGTGTATGTATAAATATAACTTCCATCCCCAGGGGCACGGCCCCAGGCATGTATGAGGAGTATGGGACACCTTGCCAAGTAAGTTCAGTTTCTGCTGGAAGCTGTTAGTTGCTTTTTGAACTTGGCTGTCTGACAGGGTCAAGCCTCTGGGGTCTTGGCATACAGAAAACTAGCAGACTGCAAGATAAGTGATGATAGGACCAGAAATGTAAGGAGAAGTGTGTAACAGCTGCCTACCTATGTATTATAGTGTTGTTCTGGCTGCTCAGTACAACCTGGCAGAGATCAAAACATTTTGCACCTGCATACATAAAGATGGTCTGTAACAAGTCTGTTCTCATGTGAAAAACTGTATAACTCCATATGTATTAAAAAGATTTGGACCTAATTATGCAACTGTATTGTCTCCAGGAAGTTTTGCCCTTTACCCCTTGGGACTTACTTGTTTTCAGGTAAGTGTAACTTCTATTTAAATCTAGAGGATGCAGTCCCTTCTGTTTTAAAACATCTGACTCTGAAAACAATGATACAACATGTAACAAAGCTTACTAAACTGTGAAGTAAGATTTTAAGGTAGAAGTACATTCTTTATTCTCAAAACAAAATATTTGGGAAAGGGGCAGGTTCATGTGCAAAAGGCAGCTCACAATTGTCTAAGTGATTATCAAAATTTAGGTTAAACTGAAAACAGCTGTTCACAGGCTTTTCTTTATTCAAAGATTGTTGCTTTCATTGCAGCTTTTAAAAGAATGTTTAGGTGGTCCAAACCTGTCTCCTTTCTTTCCAACTACATAAGTTGTCTTAACAAAGATACTATGTTTCCTTACAAACCATTTTTTACTTATATCCTTAGATCATTATGGCTGCAATGGAGCAAATGTGACTATATTGGGGAGGAACAGCTAATCTTTTTCAAACTTTTTTTTATGCCACTCTATGTTTCCACTGTGCAAGTTCTTCTCCTCTACAGCTGTCAGGTTCTAAGCTGTGGGATATTTCATTTCCAAAAAAATTGGCTAAGAAAAACAAACTAGTCCAAAACCACTTCCTCCCTCTTTGAATTCATGGACAGGCTGGAGAGGTAACTTTCATTCATAACTTCTGATCTGATCAGCCACATTTGTTATTTACTTTTATATTTCACCTCAGCCACAGGCTGTAAGACAGACCCTGAGCTAGAGTGTTGCTGCTGGGTTCCATAAGAATGCTGAATACATAATACTTATTAGTGGGAGGGGAAGAAGGTTAATTAATTTTACTGTATTTTACTTTTTTCACTCAGAGACCCATGCAAATGTGGTTTCTTTAGGCCTCGAGAGAAACTGGAGTGTAAGAATGTACTTTAAATCTCTTTCCTTTCAGCAAGGTGCTGAACACATCTTGTATGCTTGTGTCTGTATTTTTGTGTGCTCAGGCATTTCATTTGAAGCATGTTCTTATATTCAGTTTGTTCAAAAACTATTTAAATAATAGCTATTTAATAGCTATTCAAATACTTTGTTATACTTGCATTCCTGAATCCAGACCTAGAATTTACATTAAATTAGCTGACAGAAAGCTAGCTAGAAAGAAATGATCTTTTGATGTTACTGTTTAACAAGCTAAAGATATTGTGTACACTTAATTATATCTGGCCTTCACATTAATGCCTCATACAAATTTGTCTTACTCCACTAGTTTCATATAGAGGATGTAATTTTAACTGCTTTATTTCTCAGTGCCAGATGTTGACTGGAGAAATGAGACAGGAAGATTTGTCTGGGGATTTTATGATTTAGGGATACAGTTTGAAAGGAACTCTTGATTTGGAAGTTGAGTAGTTGGTAGTAAAGAGCACTAGTATGTGTTGTCTAACCAAAGCCAGAAGTTAAACTAGTGATGCCTTAGAAATACCTCCAAAAAGAGCATCTCCTTGTTGAGAGCAGTAACTTGAGATCTTTTGTACCTGGATGTGTGGGGTTTGCACAGTTACTCCGAATTACAACTACTGTAAGATTCATTATTGCAAATTGTAACTGTTGTAAGATTCAAAACACTGGTACTGTTATTTAAACATTGTCTTTGTTTTATCAGATCAGTGCTGATTATCAGGAGGAATAATAACTGAGATTAGCGTGTATCTCTTCTGAAAGCTAATACCTCTATAGCAGGTCACAGTGTACCCTTTCTTCTGTCTCAACATTGAAAATTGAGATAACTCCACTGTCTAGATGAAAATCAAGTCAGCAAGTTCTGACACAGCTGCTGGGAAAAGCTCCTTGTGCAGGTACAGTGGTACTGCCAAAAGAGTGCTGCCAGCTCACTTGGTCTCATATCTAAGGCAGGTATTCAGGGCATCAGCAGCAGAGCACTCCTGCCCATGTGAACTGCTTCTGCACCACAAGATACATAGCAAAGTGCTCTCAGGGTCGCACAAAAGGTGGTTCTGCTGGAAAATCACTTTCAGCTCCAAAGTGGTGTCTTGGTCTTTGTGGTTTTTCCTGTGCTGTAGTTAGACATTCAAGTCACTGCTCCCACCTCAGAGACAAAAGTAAACTCTTGTGATATCCTATCATGGTACAGTCCCCACCCTAAATATGGATAAAGCTTTGAATAATAACTCCCAAACTAACAACAGTTTTAATATTTTTTTTTTATATCTTGGTGTACCTCACAAACGCCACTGAGATGAGCTTTGCAAAATGCTTTTGCTCTTGTCATTCACACTGTGCAGAGGGGAACACAAAATTATGTTCATCCTTCACTGGGTCACTTGCAAGTCAGGCTAAAACATGTAACTCCAATCTGTCAGGCTAAAACAACATGTAACTCCACTCTCCTGAAAAGCTCAGAGCTGTGTATGTTGCTGTGGGCCAACACTGAACGTAAAAACTGCCTGGGGATAATTAAGTCAGCTGTTTCCATCTCCCTTATTTAACTTGTTCTCCCGGCAAACTTTAGACAAATTAACTGTGATGCCCTTTTTGAAGCCTCCAGCTATGACTTTCCTTGACACACTCTAGTTACCCTTCATAATTTTGCTTCAGAACACATCTTACGTCCCAGACATTTTGTTGTAAGGAAAAGATTGGAGGCAAAGGAGAACTGATAAGTTTACAACCCTACACATGTATCCACGTTCAAATAGACATTGTTGCTCACAGGAGAAAATTGCTAAGAGCAGCTGAGAGTGGGAGCAGAAGTAATGACTGCTGTTGAAGTTATTGACATTTAAGCTAAACTTAGACTGAACATCTACCACAGTATTGTTACTAAAGACCAGTTGAAGGCCAGACCAAAACATTTTTAAGAAATATATGCTTTTCTGTAAGCTTCTTGGAAGGAAATGCAGCCATAGGAGAGCATCTGAATGTCAGATGTTCCAAATTATCCCTAAAATACTCGAGTCATTGTGTAAACTCCAGCAAACAATGAACACTTGTGCTGACACACTGAAGATTAATGTTCTTACTGACAGTTGTGCAAGCTCTCAGATCAAGCCCAAAAGATGTAAACAATTAACTTGTCTACAACAGAAACTGAGAAAGAGATAAGGCAAATTATACTGACAACAATTTCTGTTGTGTGAAGTATTTTTGTTTGTATACCTTTTGTATGTTTGAGATGAGCAATTAGCAGATTGGCTGCTTTGTAAATAGATACACTGAACATGAGTGGCCTCTACCCAACACAGAAAAAAGGAATGAGGGAATAAAGGGAATGAGAAACAATCACTGAGATTGCTCCGTGCTTCTGGCTTTCCCAGCACTGGCAAATAATCCCCATTTTGATAGTGGAGAGTTTAATGTATCATGCAAATGCACTGCAAAGCAGTCACAGTAATATGATTGCATAGGCCTGTCTGTGTAGCTTTACCCTTAGCCCACTGAGGCAGATGGGCATTTCAGAGAAAAGCTTGTCACTTTTCTGGACCATTGCTGCCATATCAGTAGGTAAACTGGAGGGTTTTTGTTAAGGGCTTAACTGTAACTCTATCTGTGAAGGGAAATTAAAAGGCCGTGTCTTAGAAAAAGAAAACATTTATGGACTTTGCAAAACAAGACTGATAGAATACAATCCCCCATTTCAGCTGTCCTCCTGTATTTGGTTTTGTTTTTTTCCCAAACCCTCTAGGAACAGATACCGGTGATTTTTACCATGACACAATTTTTATTTCCAGGAAAGAATATATGTTGAGGCCATTAAAATGACAGAGAAGATATTTAGCTTGTTGAGCCTGGCATGGCCTATGTGCTCCTGTCCCTCGAGCACAATGCGATTGCTTTGATGCTTTCAAAAGTAACGATACAATATGACCTTACAGAACTTGCAGCTGTATTGACTGGTTTGAAACCAAAGTAAAGATAATACGGCAGCAATCATTAACACTGCTCTCAGAGGCAGTCCATAATACTGGACATAGTAAATTTATGCCTGGAAAAGAAATGGAACCAGTACCATGTATTTTGTAAACATTCTTCAATGTTAGGTACTTCTGTCAGGTGTGAGATTTATTGTTTTTAGCATCTCTCATCAAGCCTGTCTAATGTGATGTAGCTACAGCCACATGAATGCACAGCCTCTCTATTCAGAGAAAGGCTGCATAGGTCACTGTTGTGCCAATACATTTATAGTAGCATCTGGGTGCCTTGGTTTAGAAGACGGGTATCCGCTAGGGAAAGATGGAGTTTCCTTGGAATGGAGAATGTAAACCCCCCTCCCTCCAAATTATTATAATTGTGCAATTATGGGCTTTCAGGCAAAGATTTGGGAATAGGAATAACAGTTCTTTTACTAGAAATATTAAAAATACAAATGTAATAGTACAAAAAGACAAGCAAACAAAGAAAAAGCCTAGAGAACCCTGACAGAGTCAGGGAGACAACCTGACACCCTGTTGATCAGAGTGTTTGGAAGTAGTCCTCCTGGAGAAAACAGACGTGGTTCTGTTGGAGTAGAGATGATCCTCTGGAATCCAGTGAAAACAGGATTGCCTCATGTTCTGAGTCTCAGTTTTTATCTAGGTAGGGGCCCTGGAGTCCCCACCCAGTGGGTGGAGCATCTCACAATGGGATGATGTAAATGTGTCCTGTCATTGGTGAGCCTTGATGGCCCATTAGCAGAAGATATCCCCCTGGAGGGAGGATGGGTGGTGAAAGAGGTAGAAACAGTACCCCACCCAGTTTTAACAGCTGAGTCATTATCAGAAAGTCATCTGCCCTCCTCCCCCCAGAGTAACAGATAAAAGAAAACACACACACAAAACCCCCAAACAAACAAACAAAAAAACCCCCACAAAACATTTTCCCGACTACTTTCAGCAGATGAAAATAGAATACACATTTTTGGTTCCATAACCCAAGACACTGGGCCAGAGTGAATGAAGTTGTGTGCAGGACATATTTCAGGTCCCTTGCAGTCCAAGGTTTGTAGATTTCTGTGAACACTATACCAAGTTGGTTTAGTTTCCTCCATTTGCTAAAATAACAAAACAACCAACACACACACAACAAACCCTGCGCTGTGTAGGGTTTTCTAATGGATTTTCTTAGAAAGCATTGCAGAACCAGTGGGATCAATCTTCCTTTGTTATAAACAATCACAGCTCCCTTAAAGCAGAACTTCTTGGGGTTACTTAGTAACTGAAGTCTTAGCAACAGGCTTATATAAAACAGAATCACAGAATCAATTAGGTTGGAAAAGACCCCAGAGATCATTGAGTCCAACCTTTGACCAATGCACCACCATGTCAACTAGACCATGGCACTGAGTGCTATGTCCTGTCTTCCCTTAAGCCCCTCCAGGGACAGTGACTCCACCACCTCCCTGGGCAGTCCAATTCCAATGTCTAGTCATCCTTTCTGTGAAGAAATTCCTTATAATGTCCAAAACAGATATGCATTCAAAAACGTATGCAGCAGCTGAGTGTCTGGAGTGTTTTAATCTGACACCTGCAGGAGTGTAATTTTCAGTACCTCCCATCTCTCACAACTTTCACCATCTGCATCTTACCGGTGTTCAGCTACTCATCCTGAAAATGATCAACAGCTGGCAGATTTGGGGTATTCTTGGCTCTGTGTGGTGTCCTTCTCACTCCTCTCTCCTACACGTCTGTCCCTTTCTAAAACCACCAATACATGACTCCACAGGACACAGCAGTTCTGTATCAGTTTAATCTCCTTTGCAGACATTCAATTAAACACAGCTGATGTTGATCAATAGCTTTTATCTGCATGCCAGGCCTCAGAAAATTGAATAACATAGAAACTAAACAACTATCTACTCACTCTCCACTTCAGTCTTGCAAATACAATTGTACAAGTCTGTTTCCTATCGCTTCTTTGGTAGGGATGTGTCCCTCAGTACCCTGAAAGTGTTCCTTCATTAGTCAAGAAAAATGTGCCCAAGAAAGCAGCAGAAAATTAAAATCTGGGCAATAAAGCATTTTGCCTGCATGTAGGCCATGCTGAAAACTTGACAGAGCTGGGTGAGAAATGGTTGCTGTCACACTCTAAACTCAAACAGCTGATAAGACCTGCAGCACTCAAAACCTCTTATCTGACTCATCTGGCCACAAAAGGCTGGATAATGCTTTTTGAGAGTCCTGCCTAGAAACTGCAGCCAAGTGCAAGGCCTGAGTTTTTGAGGTTATGAAGAGTCCAAGTTCCTTTTAGTGTCAGTGAACACTAAGAGGACCCAGCACACTTTACACTTGAAATGTTCATTGTGTACCAAAATTTATAGCCTCAAACCCAGGAATAAAAGGAAACATGCTGCTGCTGCTTTCAGAAAGCAAGTTCTTGGCAGTGTGATTCTCCTAGACTTAAAAAGAAAGATACAGAATTCTGGGGAAGGTCATTCACTTTGCACCACTTTTTGGGAGAGTGCCTGTGGCAGAAAAAATCTGCCTTTTGTGTTCTGCTTTACTATTCAATAGTCAACAAAGACCTTTTGTTTTTCAGGCCCAGCTTTCCTCCCTTCATACAACACGACTTCATGCTTCTGCCAAAGGCTCATCTTCAGGCCACCTCAGGGGCTCCAAGGAATTTCAAGAAGACCAAGATGTCAAGTGCCACTGCCACAAGAAGGCAAGCAGAACACCTTCAGCAGACAGCTCATGTCCAGAGACAAACTCCATTCAGGAATTTGCAGAGTCCTTTGAAAAGCAACTGCATCTCAAAAGCAAACGCTCAGTTTCTTTGGTAGGTAACAACCACCTTAAGATCCCTACACAATAAAAAAACCCAACCAATCAGGTCAGCTTCATCCTTTGTGTAATTGTTGTGACTTTGCTGGGAGATGTGCAGAAATAAATTCCAATTGGAATTTCTCATATTATGTGGTCTCAAATTACTACAAGTAGCACAAACAAGATCAAAGCTGTATCATTACTGTGACGATTCCTGATGTCATGTTACTGTCTAGGCTTATTCAGGAATGTTTATCCTCAAAACGAGACACTGCACTGGCTCATGTGGCAATGTTTTCAGAGGTTTCTATGGCTGTGGCCACAAAACATGACAATACAAACCCAGGTTTGCTTCACTTCTGCTGCAACAGCCAGCTCACTCTTTCACTGCTGCTGACCTGACTTAACCTATGTGGAATTATCTGTAATACTGCCAGACATTGCAGTGTTTGAGAGGCTTCTCATTTACACCTCAGGACTCCATCCATCTGCTTTCTGCAGTGTCACCACGCAGCTGCAGCAGCAGCGACTGCTGTAAGTAGCAGAACATATTTCACTGAAAGGGCATGCAGGCAGCAGGGATTCTGCCCCCATTTCATCCTCCCCATCATGCTGTCCAGAGCCAGGAGCACTTTGTCTGGTGTGTGTTGATGAAGTACTCAATAACAACTTTTTGTCTATGACACTTTAATAATTTTTTATTATTATGATACATAGTATCATAATAATAAAAATGCTGTATCATGCAATGGAAGAAAGGGCAATAAATCCTAACTCACTTTTAAGTATCAGAAAAACACTATCAAACTGTCACTCCATTCAAAAAACTGTTTGAATAACAACTGACATTAGCATCAAATAACCACAGAAGGAAGTATCCTTTTTTTCCTTGACACTGACAATTAGTATAGAAAAGTAATTTTCAACTCTCTTTGCACAGCAAAAGAGGGGGAAAAAAATCTCTTTTCAATAAGCAGCATAATTACATGATCAGTCCCATAATTATAGTGCTTGCATGACCAGTCCTCTAAGAATATGCAGAATTATGATGACGACAGCACTGTTACACCAGTCAAATTTTCAAGTGCATTCCCGAATCTTCTTTTTCCTCTTCAGGAACTATTCAATTGATTCCATGTGGAAATGTACATTGCCTCATTTGCCAACATTCACCAGTGGTTGTCTGGTTTATCATTCATAATTTCTCAAAAATGCATGTGGCTAGAAAGTCTGTGAGTGTGTAGTTGATGTATGATTAGGTTTAGTGAGCATAATGCATTAAATATGTCTTTGGTTCCAGTTAAGAGCATGGATTCCAGTGCTTCTCTGTAATCAGCAGTGAGGAGTGCTGACCTGTATTTTAATCTGTTTTCCAAGAAGACCAAGTTGTTGTCATTCCCTCAGTCACAACTGCAGTTTGGGAGATGTGAAGGACTTGTGAATCTCAAAGAACTGAGCAAGGTCAGAGATCTGAAAGGAAATTTGGACTTAAACCTGTGTGTCCAAATGGAGCATTTTTTTGCATTCAGAGCTCTGTGGGTGCAATTCAAACCACTGTGATCAGACAGGTGAACAGTGTGGGAAAGGTAATTCATCTCTTTTCCTGCATAGTGCTTTTCTCTTATAAATGTGTCTTTGAGAACCATTCAGACATTGGTTTTAGTGAGGTCTTTGCAGCTAGCACTGAGCAGCCTCCAGGGACTTAAAGATGGATCATATGAAAGGATATTAACATGAAGTCTGGGCTGAAATCTCAGAGCTCTTCCCTTTCTTCCTCCTGTCTGCTCTCCTCTTCAAGTCCACTGAGCCTGTAACCCTCCTATCATATAGAGAGTAAAATCAAAGCATGTGTGTTGCTTCTTGCTGAGTTTTAGGGTGACTGGCTTGGGCCTTGAATTTGAGCCCATGATGGTAAAGCTGATCTTGGTGAGGCAGGTGACTGGAATATTTTGTTACATAGTGAAATAAAATAATGAGGTTTTTTGTTGTTGTTCTTGTCAGAGTATCTTTTAATTCCCTGCTATTTTTTTCCCTGCCTTTTAGCAACCTGAAGGTGCAAAAGAGAGACGAGAAAGAGAAAAATTGCATTTGAGAAAAAGCAAGTCTCATAAGAAAATGGGAGAGAAATCAGAAGCAAGGAGAGAGCGGGAAGAAGCTGAAAGTTCAGAAGTACCTGTAAAACACAGTGAACAATTTCCATCACAAGCAAGAATTCAGAAAGGTTATGTATGCACAGGCAGCTAGAATGCATTGAGATAATCAATCTTAACACTCCCCCTGAAGAGCAGAGGGAGCATTCTTGTTCTGTTTCCACTAGAAGAGGCCTATTAGCTAGAATAACCCCTAAGTTGTAAAATAAAAGTAAAATTCAACTGCATCACTGGCACCATGTTACTACCTTCCTTTCTTTACTTTTGTCATTAGAAATGTGATCTTTGTCATAGGAGTGTATCAGTAGCCAGATCCAAGTTAGAGATTAACCATCCTAAAAGGATTTCAGGCATATTTAGCATTGCAGAACAGTAGTGGATGTGCTCCTTTTAGAGGAGACCACCATCTATGTATTACCTGTGAGCCATGTAAAGCCTTATGTTTCTTTTTTAATTGAAAACAGGCTTTTTGGTAGGTTTGGGGAGAAAAAAGTACACATAAACAGCCAATTGCTTCCTGGCTCTGACATGCACTTAGATTTGTCTTGAAAACAGGTATCTTTTTGCTCTGACAGTCTTTCAGCACCAAATTTAT
Source organism: Hylia prasina (assembly GCA_013397195.1). Lineage (NCBI taxonomy): Eukaryota > Metazoa > Chordata > Aves > Passeriformes > Sylviidae > Hylia > Hylia prasina. The sequence continues at coordinate 726,324 of VYXD01003195.1, forward strand.
GTAAGAGAAGCCCATGTTCTCTTCTACACCCCCCTGATGTCTCACTTTTCTCTGCTTTTCCTATCATTGTGCAGTGTGACTTTTTTCACTGGCATCTCTCAGCCCTCTCCCATATCCTCAGTCCCATTTCCCCACTCACACAACTAATTATTTCTCCCAACTTCACCCTCATTACCTTGCTTCTTTTGTGGCCTTTCCTCTCTCCATTTACTACTTTACTGCCTTGTAGCTGCCAATCTCTTTTGCTACATCTCTACTTTTGCTTCATCAACATCTGAGCCTTGCTGAAAATTCTTCAGTAAAACCAGAGATGTTCTGTCTCTCATATTTCCATATAATCTCTTCAAGGGGTTGCTGAGGCATTGCAAACCTTTTTCCTTTTCCAGAATTTGGGCTAAACTGGCTGTCTATGCTAAGCAGGACCTAGGAAAACTGTGTTCCTCTGGCTCAGGATCTCCTGAACGCAGGTGTAAATCTCATCTCCACATGCTCACAAACATACACACTCTCAAAATTCACCTATGCCCCACTTTCTTCAAAGTGCCAGTGTTCTCTGCAGATACAGCCCTGCTCTCTTTGGGAATAATCTCCCAGGACTAGTATGGAGAAAGCCTGATTTGGATTATATGGTTAGAGAACAGTGAAGACTAATGAAGTCATGACTGAAAGTCAAGGTCCGATGGATATACTTCCTGTGATTTTTCTGTAATTAATGAAGACCTTACTAATTTACCTTAGAGCCTTACTTTTGAATATTCAGCCCTTTTAAAGCTTAGGGCACCCTTACAACTCTGTAACACTTATATCCATTAAGGGATTGTGTTGTTTTGGTTTTTTTGTTTAGGGCTTTGGGGTATATATAAGAAAGCAATTGAACCCTTACTGATGCTTGTAAATTGCTTCTTGCCTGGTAACATATTATAAACTAATAAATCTAACAATGGAAAAATGTTGTTCCTATGCATAGTTCCTGTCCTTCCTAATCTAGATTGAATTTTTACGAAGTTCTTCTGTCAGCCAAAACTTAAATACAGATGACTTTTGTTTTACAACCTTAATCTGAAGACTGCATTATAGAAGATCTGGATAGAAAAGAACATGGCCAGCAATGTCTGACCTCCTCAGACAAAACCTCTCACATACATTCTTTCTGGTAGCAGCCTGTCCTCACGTCTTGGGAGAGCTGAATACCGTGGCTGCATCAGCTTTTCCTGGAATTTCAGGCCATCAGCTTCCTCCTCCTGTTTTACAGGCAGGTTAACTCAACAGGCCCCAGAAGAATTTGCTTGTGTTCAACAGACCAACGTGCTAGTTGTACACCACACCAGAGCTAAAAATAGGGGAGAGCTGAAATAGGGGAGCCCTGTGTGGCTGCCTCTGACTTGCTGGTTGCCATCTCCCTGAAAGCACAGAGAAACCTCACTGCCACCGGGGCAGCCGGGCAGCTCTGCCTGCAAGCAGCTCCCCTGTCTTCCACCAAATCCCATCTCCCTGATGGGAGAGTCTGGAAGTGCTGTGTGCTTTTGAACCGGCCCATCAGTCCCACTGTGTGACTCTGGAAACAGAAGCTTTCACATAATGCCCTCTGTTTACTCAAAAGTGTTCTCTCTTGCTTTGTATCATGGCTGATTAGACCAACAGCCCTTTCCAGCTCAGCCCCTTCCAGTCTCAGGCAATAGTGGTACTTAGATGGACTGAAGCTTGCATGATAGAGTGAAATAATTCCCCACATAAATTAACCAGTATTCCATAACAAATCAGGCATTTGGGAAGGCAGGTAACCGTCCAAAGAAGAATCTGATTGCAATGGCACGTCTGATATTTCTGTTTCCAGAGGAAGTGGAATATACAGGTAGGCAGAAAGACCCCAGAGGGTTCCATTCTCACAGTAGGTCACTAGTTCTGTTACAACTGACATAAAAAATAGTCACTGCCTTGATTCCATCCTGAATTCCCAGAGCAACAGGGCTGTCTGCAGGCAGTTTCTGCACAAACACCCATTCCTGGGCAAACATTGTTTGCTTTTTGTGCCCTTTCCAAGACTGGGATGGCTGCAAGTTGTATCAGAGTCTAAACCCTGGACATGAAGGAGGTCAGGCTTTGTGGGAAGCGAAGACAAAGGGATGAAAAAATCCATCATAAGATTTATGGATTCTCATTAATAAGAATATTTATTCTCACTAATAAGAAATAATTGAAAACATGAAACAGAAAGAGGAACAAGCAGGAAAACTGTGTGATTCAGGGACCCATAAAGGAAATATTAAACTTGCTGTGTCTCACAAGTGGAAGACCATGGTCTGATAAAATGCTCATCCCTGTGAATTGTTCCAGCAGTTCAGGCCAGCTGGAAAGTGCTCCTGTGGAAAGATGGGAGTACATACAACCTTTCAAGAGCAAGAGAGACTTATACCCCAGCGTTTTCTGAGAGGACTAAGAAGAGGACATCAGTTGTGGTTACCTCATCAGTCAGGTGGGCATTCCCAAAGCAAAATATTTATGCTTGCTTCTCAGGAATTGTTTAATTTCAGCATGGTTTGGAGGATGAATTAAATTTTGACTGTTGATTAATTTATCATGTATACCATTCCTCACACAGGTAAAATAATGTAACAGCTGTATTTATGTACATGCTCACAACAGCCCTTTCTGGGGGAAAAAAAAATAGGAAATATTTAAATACATGAATAAAATAAAAACAAAACAACCGTGATGTATAACTGAAGAAGAATATAATACCTATTAAAAAAGGAAACAAAATATTAAATACAAAAATATTAAAATATTCACCAGCGGGTTTTTGTTCTTTAGCACAAAAATGGTATTAGGGTAAGCACAGCCCTTGCTCTGAATGCACTCAGTACATGTGAATAGTGTAAAACCATGTAGAGATATAATCAAGCTTGATAACTGAAAGTATTCACACAGCAATGAATCATAATCATGGGACTTTGAGCTTATCACAGCTTTCTGCCAAAACTGTTGTAAACAAACAGGTCTTGAAATATTTCCAGCCAAATCTAGTCATTCAATGAGAGAACTGAACACTGAAATACAACAAACTTCATAAAGAATGCCCTGCCTGCAGTTGTGCCAGAGCTTTAGATAATTGCATGAGAATAAATGTGAAAATAAACCCACTCATCATAGAAAACATTGCTCATAGCATGTTGATTTTCATTTTCACTGTTGTTTTAGATTGGCTTGACAGATGCTATTGCTCCTATTAGGAGGATCCCTCTGAATCCCAGCTCAGTTCCTTGGAAAAAGATAATTTCTCGCAGCTGTGTCTTGTCCCTGAGGTCAGACAGAAAATAAGAGAAAGAGGTGAAACAAGCAGCATCAATATTCTGTCATACTGGATGCATTCTTGTCCTTCCTATATGTTTGTCAAAATCCTTCAGTTCATACAATTTCTAAACTGAAAAAAGTTTTGGTGTGTTGAGAAGACCAACCAACTGGTGACAGTTGTACATGAATTTTCATCAAAAAGCCATCAAGGTCCCTACAGAGAGTCCTCAGACTGGAGAATTAGTCCTGTTCCTGATAATGAAGTATCAAAAAACCCTCTTTTTTTGCTCTAAAGCTTGAGCAGAAGGATTCATGGACATGGTTGCCTGCAGCCATATCCCATGATACAAGGTGAATGCTAAGGTTTGGTCCTTTGAAAAGCAACCCTTCCTAGACCATTATGCAATGGCTCTCTGCAGTTATACTGCACTTCCTGTTTACACAAAATACATTTTCAATGTTTCTCATAAGCTTTTTAAATATAGTGGGTCTACTCCCTGAGGACTCCTATACATAGAAATTTGTCTGTCATAATGTAGCTACAGTGATTTTAGGTTAGCACAAGTTTGTCTGGCAGAGAGGAATGATTAGAGGGCATTTCTTTGCTCTAGTTGTCCCAGCAGCAATAAAAGATCCTCAGGGAGAACAACTTTGGCCTGCTCTCACCTGTGCAGGACTGGCAACCAGTTTAGCCCAGGATTTGGGATATATATAATGTATATTCATGAATTCCTTCTCCATTGTGCCAAGTTCTACATGCCCACAGCTGCAGATGAGGCTACTTCCGATAACAGATCTTCCATTCCTGTAATGCCTTTTGCATGGAACAAAAGGACTCTCACATTAGGATAATCCCGGTCTCAACTGGTCAATGGGCATCAACCATAATGTCCATCACTCACTCAGGGTACTCACTGCAATGTGATTTCCAAATCCAAAGCAATTCTAAGATGAGAATGCTTAAGACTGATAAAAATTTATTTGCAGTTGAAGCAAGATTTGGATCCATGTGCAATTTCTCATGGTACCTTGGGGACTGACAGGAGCACAGAACTTTGCTGCACGTACAGCTGTCATAAAGAGGGGTTATGTCAAACTGTCAGGGCCTTATTTTCTGTTACTTGCAATATAGAGAGTAGAGGAAGGACAGATCTTGACTAAACCCTGAATGCTGGTGACTGAGAGGTGATGCATCTGTGTGTTGAAGCTGCTGCAGTGATCCTGTATTACCAGATGCTACTTAGAAGGTAGGAGAACCTTCAGTATTATCTTTAATGGCTTTTAACAACGTTTTGCACTGATGGAAAGACCAAAGGTGAAGATGGTGGGCCACTGAGGCTGCTGCAGCCAGAGCGTGTCATCCTTTAAACAGCTGTATGAGTGGAAGAGTGGAGCACAGCGCTCTAAAAGAGCTGCAAGCAGCTGGGTGTTTCAATGTGTGCAGTTCAGATCTGGCACTGCAGAGAGGGAGCAATCAGTTCTCCTAATTCCCAGGTAGTTGATGTACTGTGTCCAGCTCTGGGGAAGACATAAAGACATTGACCTGCTGGAATGAGTCCAGGGGTGAGCCACTAAACTGATCACAGGCCTGGAGCACCTCTCCTATGATAACAAGCTGGGAGTTTTGGGACTGTTCAACCTGGAGAAGAGAAGGATCCAGGGAGACCTTAGAGGCCCTGCCAGTATCTAAAGGAGACCTACAAGAAATCTGGATAGAAGATTTTCACATGTGCATGGGTGTTGTGGACTCCACATCATTGGAAGTGTTCAAGGCCAGGCCTGAGTAACCAGGTCTATTGGAATGTTCCTTGCCCATGGCACAGTGCTTGGAACCAAACAATCTTTTTAACCCAAACCATTCTGTGATTCTATGATGATAGAGATAAATTATATGGTATAGTTGTTGCCTATATTGATAACATCAAGAAAGGCACCATGTACCAAGTACTCCTCTCTTTGGAGGTTCTTTCTGTAGGTGGCATCCGAGACACACTAGTGAGGTGGAGTGAGAGAAGCAGGCATAACTGCTGTGCTAGAGTGGCACTTTAAAACACAAATCTTATCTTAATACTCTTTGGTCTGGTATCAAATAAGAAAAAACAAAAAACCAAAAACAACAAAACAAAACAAACGAACACACATACCCCCACTGGATCTTCTAGATAAAAAATAAAGCTGTGTCTGACCTGGATCCTGCTGAAGTTATTCCGATGATAAGAGGACTTCATCAAACAATAGTAACCTTCCTTTCCTTAAGATCAATGATCCAGTAAATAATTTGGACCAGGGATCTTAATTTCTGATGGGAATATATCAGCTCCATCTCTTAAAATTCCTGAGAAATAACAGGAATTCTTGCATTAAAATCCTGTTTGCAAGTGCTCTTTTCTGCTTGATTTTAACAATGTATTCAAAAGTTGCTGCTCAAGAAACCAGCCTGTCCCACATGTCATGTCCTGGTGCGTCTGTAAAGTCAGTGGCAGGTTCTTGTCCTCTGTGATGAAGAAGTGAAGAGAGGGTCCTTTAGGATTACAGAGGGGAACTATTCAAGGTTTGATTCTAGATACAGAAGAAAAGAGAAACCAAAACTTTACTCAGGTTACTGTAAGTGGTGTGGATTTTTACAAAGTTCAGAGATGAACTTTGAAGATAAAGGCTTCTAGCTCCTTCCCAGCGATTAGGAAAGAAGTCAAAATATTTTTACAATTCCTTGGACAGTGTAAATCAAAATTGCACATTTGCTACAAAATACATGGTTTGCAAGTTCTTTCATTTACTATCATTTATCAACTAGATAAGCCATTTTCAATTTCATAGCCATTTTCCAGCAGAGGGAGTCTGTCCATACCAAGTGAGAACATGCACTATAGTCCAGTGCAAGCAGGAGTTTGAGACTAAAGCAGTTACAGCGCCAGGAGGAGACAATCATCATCAACAGCATAGGTCAAGTGGTCAAACTTTGCCCTGTGTTGTTCATATATGACTTTTTTATGCATATAAAGGAAATCAATATACACTGAAACCCATGGCAGAGCTTAGTCTGGTATTAGGGACTGCAGTATTTACCCCATGGTCAGCAGAAAACCCCAATCCAGCTCTCTCCTAGTCCTTATTATAGGAAAGGTAATACATTTCTTGCCCCCGGTTTACTCTGACAGAAATTTCTCAATGAGAAAAAGCAATAGCATTTTTATTCTTCTAAGCAGCACAAGTACTTTTCACAGACAACATAGCTGAAAATAAGCTATATTTTAAAATACATTTCAAAACACCTCTGTTCATCAAATGCAATCTCTCCTCTACAATGGGTGAGATGGGTGGCATGTCCACCTCAGTTTTGGCTGGTCTGGTTCAGAGTCTGGGATGTGGGGAGCTTTGTGCTGCTTTTCTGGGCTGAGAACTCCCGTGGCAAAGGTCAGGGACACGCTCCTGTTGGACAGCTTTGCTGTGAGGGTACATCTGGCAGTGGGACAGAAATAAGCACCTGGGGAGCAGCAGGACTCTTAAACCACTCAGCTTCTTTGCGCAGGCAATGTGAGTTACAGTCCTGGGCCTCTCACTGTTACTGCAGAGGGAATCTGGACATACAAAGCCAGATTGAACTTCATTCTCCAAGCACATAAAAGTACGCTAATTGCAGGGGGATCATTCATGGTTGTGAAGCGAAGCATAAATGGACACATTGGCAGGATCAGTTCATATGTCCTGTCAATTAAATGTGTATATTTTCTCAGAAACAAAAAGCAGGTAAAACTACTGGATTTCATAAAAGAAACAAAGCAAGTCACAGGGAAGTCAAAACAAAGGTGATAGTAACTGAAAAAGGATGATTTGGCTGCAAACTTCAGCAGGAGACATGGAACCAGAACTGACCTTCTTTCCCTTTTACACTTATCACTGGCTTACTAAATCAGTAGGTAATTTCATTTTTATTATGCCTGTTCACCAAGCTACAAAATAACATTTTATGTATACTAAAACAACATATGCACTATACATATATACATATATACACACACAGAGAGACATGTGCTGGCAATTAGGTATTTGTATATCTGCATCTGCCAGGAGAGCTATGCTGTACTGTCCACCACTCCTCCAGCCTGGCCACAAACTATTACTTTTCAAGCTGCCTCTGGGTTTCTCTGCTTTCCCTCAACTTTCTTGCTCAGAAACAGCCTTCTCCCTGTCAATCCCCAGCTTCCTTACAACAGCCTTTTCCTATAGAGATGCTTAGCTGGCTGCCCCGTGACCTTATTTGTATCCAACATCATCTTGCAAGTTCAAACTCATGTTCAAGTGTGCCTGTGCTGATAAGGTGTCTGTGTCAATAAATTCTAACCCATGGGCAGATGGACATTCCCATGTGGGAAACCTCGTGAAAAGGCAGGAACAAGTGGGAGCCTGCACTGCACTGCCAGCTGGACTTCTGGATTGAAGCAAAGAGGAGGAAGACCCTGGTGAATTAATGCTGAAGTACCTCTGCAGCTGTCACTTGGTGCCCGGCTTGGGAGCAGAGTTGGTGATGCCAGGGGTGACAGGCTCAGGCTGAACTTTTTCATGGGGTTGGGATGATTAGTGCATCCCTGGGGAAGAGTGTGGTGGAGACAGCCCAGAGCTACCTCCCTGCTGGGAAGGAGCTGGTTTGTAAGACATGTTTTGGGTTCATAGGCGCTCTGTAAATTCAGATGTTTTGGGAAGCCAAAATTTCCCAAAGTGATAGGCAGCCAGAAGACCAAAGAATCCATTACCCAGTGACATGGGACACATGCCTGTGTCTGTAATAACCTGGCTGGGAGGAGAGTGGCTGAGGGGAAAGTATTTGTCTCCTGGGAATATTGCAGCTAGTCACAGAGACTTTTGTGATTGCAGTCAGTGTTCTCTGTGCAAGCTGAGTGCAGTCAGTGCTGTCTGTGCATAACACAGCTTTTACTTCCTTACAGCCCTGACATGGAGAAGTAGCAACTAGCCAGCAAGGCCTTTGCTCTAGCTGCTGCAGACATGGAAAACTCCAACTGTAGCAGAATGTCATCCAGTGCTGGAAAAGGCAGGAAAACTTTTGTAGAAGCTTCTTTGCTTGCTGGGAAAGCAGAAAAACAACAGAACTTCTGCACTGAGCAAGAGCACAAGGACAGACCAAAAGCTGATTGCAGTCAGTGTTCTCTGTGCAAGCTGAGTGCAGTCAGTGCTCACTGTGAGGAATATTGCTTTTAGCTCCTTACAGCTCTGACATGGAAATGTAGCAAATAACCAGCAAGGCCTTTGCTCTTGGTGCTGCAGACAAGGAAAACTCCAACTATAGCAGAATCTCATACGGTTGCTGGAAAAGGCAGGAAACTCTCTAGACTACCTTTTTTTCTTGCTGGGAATACACAGACCAAAGGAGCTTGTGCACTGAGCAAAGCAACAGCACAAGCACACAAACCAAAAGCCGATTGCAGTCAGTTTTCCTTGGGCAAGCTGAGGGCAGTCAGTGCTCTCTGTGCAAAACACAGCTTTTAGTTCTTGACAGCTCTTTCATGGAAAAGTAGCAACTAGCCAGCAAGGCCTTTGCTTTAGCTGCTCTAGACATGGAAAACTCAAACTGGATCAGAATCTCCAGTTCTGGAAAAAGCAGGAATATTGGACATGAACTGTGGCCCTTTTCCATGGGAAAAACCCCTCACTCACCACGATTCCTGATGTCAGTTTTGAGGAGGCGTTTGGCACTCCAAAGGCAACCAGAGTCCTTGGTTTTGGCAGCTTTGATCCACAAGAAATCCTGCAACATTTGTAATTTTAGGAGGCAGAAGCCCATACCCATCCACGGGCCCCTGGACACCAACAGAGTGTCCGTTTTCTATGGGAAACAAAACTCACCCTGCCAGGTTCCTCATGTCAGTTTGGAGGAGGCCTTTGGTACTCCAAGGGCCACCAGGGTCCTAGGTTTTGGCAGCTTCGATGTGGGAGAATTCCTGCAATATTCATTATTTTATGAGGCAGAAGCCCACTCCCAACCACAGGCCTGTGGACATGTATGATGGCCCTTTTCCATGGGAAAGAAACCTCACTCACCTCAGTTCCTAATGTCAGTTTGGAGGAGGTGTTTGGCACTCCAGTGTCAGCTTGAGTCTTAGGAGAAATCCTGAGATATTAATAATGTTAAGAGGCAGAAGCCCACTCCCAGCCATAGGCCTCTGAACACAAACAGGTGGCCCTTTTCCATGGGAAACTAAACTCTCTCCCCGTGATTCCTGATGTCAGTTTGGAGGAGGCGTTTGGCACTCCAAGGGCAGCCAGAGTTCTAGGTTTTGGCAGTTTTGGTCTGGGAGAAGTCCTGCACTGTTTGTAATTTTAGGAGGCAGAAGGCCACTCATGGCCACAGGCCCCTGGACACAGAGATCCTTTTCCATGGGAAACAAAACTCACTCCCTCTGATTCCTGATGTCAGTGTGGAGGAAGTGTTTGGCATTCAAAGGGAAACCAGAGTCCTAGGTTTTGGAAGCTTTGGTCTGTGAAATCCAGCAGAGTTCATAATTTAAGGAGGCAGAAGCCCGCTGCCGGGCACAAGCCCCTGGACATGAACGGTGGCCATTTTCCATGGGAAACAGACCTCACCCCCTCCAATTCCTGATGTCAGTTTTGATTAAGCATTTTATACACCAATGGCAGCCAGAGTCCTAGGGTTTGGCAGCTTTGGTCTGCAAGAAATCCTGCATGGTTCATAATTATAGGAGGCAGAAACCCACTGCCAGCTACAGGCCCCTGGACACAAACTGTTGCCCTTTTCCATGGGAAACAGACCTCACCCCCTCCAATTCCTGATGTCAGTTTTGATTAAGCATTTTATACACCAATGGCAGCCAGAGTCCTAGGGTTTGGCAGCTTTGGTCTGCAAGAAATCCTGCATGGTTCATAATTATAGGAGGCAGAAACCCACTGCCAGCTACAGGCCCCTGGACACAAACTGTTGCCCTTTTCCATGGGAAACAAAACTCACCCTGCCAGGTTCTTGATGTCAGTTTGGAGGAAGCTTTTGGCACTCCAACGACTGCCAGAGTCCTAGGCTTTGACAGCTTTAATATGGGGGAAATCTTCTATTGTACACAGATAAGAATCTGCGTCATGCATCTCAAGGGCTGCAGCCATTTTCTGTCCTGGCATATTTGGGTTGGAAGCATTACCTCGATTCCTACCAGCATGGAGTCGGTATCANAATTCCTGATGTCAGTTTTGATTAAGCATTTTATACACCAATGGCAGCCAGAGTCCTAGGGTTTGGCAGCTTTGGTCTGCAAGAAATCCTACGCTGTTCATAATTTTAGAAGAGAGAAGCCCACACCCTGCCATAGGCCCCTTGACACAAACTGTGCCCTTTTCCATGGGAAACAAAACTCACCCTGCCAGGTTCTTGATGTCAGTTTGGAGGAAGCTTTTGGCACTCCAAGGACTGCCAGAGTCCTAGGTTTTGACAGCTTTAATCTGGGGGAAATCTTCTATCGTACACAGATAAGAACCTGCGTCGTGCATCTCAAGGGCTGCAG
>VYXD01003199.1:16187-47810 GCA_013397195.1 Hylia prasina
CAGCCAGGCAAGGGAAGGGATTGTCCTGCTCTGCTCTGCACTGGGGCAGCCTCACCTCCAGTGCTGGGGGCAGTTCTGGGTGCCACAATATCAAAAAGATATTGAGCTGTTAGAGGGTGTGCAAAGAAGGCCCCAAGGATGGTGAAGGGTCTGGAGGGGAAGCTGTATAAGGAGTGGCTGAGGTCACTTGGTCTGTTCAGCCTGGAGGAGACTGAAGGGAGACTTCATTATGACCTTCAGCATCCTCACAAGGGAAAGCAGAGAGTCAGGCCCTGATCTGATCTCCTCACTCTCGTGACCAGTGATAGGACATGAGTGAAAGGCACAAAGCTGAGTCGGAGGAGGCTTAGGCTGGATATCTGGAAAAAGTTTCTTCACACAGAGGGTTGCTGGGAACTTTAACAGGCTCCCCAGGGCACTGAAATGGACTCCCCAGAACCAAGTTTGACAGAGTTCTAGAAGCCTTTGGACAATGCTGTCAGGNAGGCCCCAAGGATGGTGAAGGGTCTGGAGGGGAAGCTGTATAAGGAGTGGCTGAGGTCACTTGGTCTGTTCAGCCTGGAGGAGACTGAAGGGAGACTTCATTGTGACCTTCAGCATCCTCACAAGGGAAAGCAGAGAGTCAGGCCCTGATCTGATCTCCTCACTCTCGTGACCAGTGATAGGACATGAGTGAAAGGCACAAAGCTGAGTCGGAGGAGGCTTAGGCTGGATATCTGGAAAAAGTTTCTTCACCCAGAGGGTTGCTGGGCACTTTAACAGGCTCCCCAGGGCACTGAAATGGAGTCCCCAGCACCAGGTTTGACAGAGTTCTAGAAGCCTTTGGACAATGCTGTCAGGCACATGGTGTGATTCTTGGGGTGTCCTGCAGAGAGCCAGGAGCTGGTGATCCTGATGGGTCCCTTCCAACTCAGGATATCCTATGATTCTCTGAAGTTTTAGCTATCAGGTAACTGATATTCAGGAGGAAACACTTTCATTCTGCAGGTAGATAGGGCTGCTATTTATTTCTCATTCCCTTTTTAGTCTCCAATTATTTGCTCTTTCTAGTTATTTATTTGTAATGGAAATAAACATGGAATAGCTTTCTTTGCAAGAAGTAGCAATCCTTAGCAGCAATTACTTGGTTGGAAACTTAGACAGATACTTAGGAACCTTGCTTAAGTGGAATCCAGGATGGAAGACATCCAGGAAAATCTATTGGCGGCTCAGATTGTACTGAATAGTGTTAGAAGATTTAAGTCTCTCCAGAGATGCTTAAATCTCAACTAGATTCGACAACTGCAGCATCTGTTGCAGCTCTTGTTAAAATAAAATAAAGTAAAAGAATAAAATAAGATAAAAGTCAAATAAAGTTAAGATACTAATAAGCCATGCTAAAGTGCAGTATCAATACTCAAATGAAAGGTGAAACTAGCAGCATGGAATCTAGAAAAAGAAATGTAACTGGAAGTATATCAGAAATAAATTTCACCAATGTCAGTCACTAGGCAAGATTTTCAAATAGCAGGTCTCTGTACAGGTGCATGGGGTATTGGCAACAGAACAAGCAAAGTTCAGCTGTGACTCAATTTCACTGGAAAGGAGAGAAAGTTACTGATATAATGAACATAGTGAAAACAGTTATGTTTCAAAACTGTCATTCAATTTCTTTTGTGCATCTGGAACATATTTTTCTTGGAATACAGGTAAAGATAAATCCTCATTTGAAGCCCAAAGAACTCAACAGAATTCTTTAAATTGACTTGAGTTATTTTTTCACCACATCTGTGACTTGCATACCATGTAAGCAGAAGCCATAAATGAGAATCAGATGAATACTTTTGCCTTGCACTGTTGTGGACACCATTGCTATCATTCTGGATGGGGGAGCAGAAACATTTTTATTCAAGTATTTTGCTTTCTTGCAATGTTCATTTGGCACTGGTGACAATACCAACACCAGAACCTTATAAACAGCAAGAAACAATAGGGCTCTGGAGGCACGTAACACTACCAGAGCTATCCCATCCACTTAATTTAAACCTGGCCCATTTGCTAATCTGGAGCCAGAGTGCCCAGCGCCAGGCATTAATAAACCCTCAATGCCCAGTCATCAGGAGGTTGCCACAGGGACTTAAAATACCAATTTCAGGAGCTCAGAGGTTTCATGGTATTTTCCACTATAGTTTTACCTCATTCAGCAGTGCTTAAGTTTCTTTTGGGCTTTCCATAAGTAGGCACTGACCCAGTATTTATCCTTTAATGAGGAACAGAAGCATTAAATGCTCTAAAGTTTTCCAATAAAGATGCGAGCCATTACTGAAATTCACTCATTTTATCCTAATAGCATTGCATTTCCTGCCAATAACTTAAAATATGCTGTTATTCTGCCTGAAAAGAAAAAAGATCTTAACTCTAAAATAAGACTGGAAATTATATAATATAAACATGTGCTGACATTAATTACTGTAGTATTTATGTATAAAACAGATGGTAGTGCTTTCAAAAGCGTGTGAGCAATGATCAGAATGAATTCATTAGGCATTTATACCGCTGTCATGTACTCACATAGGTGTTGCCTTGGACCCTGCTATATGCTAAGGGGCTCTTTCTTTTTAAGTGAGGTTTTACCAAACAGATGGAAAACATTATTAACTACTGTTTTCCTTTCTTGTCAAAGATGTTTTGTCTAATCATCACTATAATTACACATCCACATTGTAGTAAATCACGCTGTATAAACATTTAGAACAGAGTGGATTATTAGGGTGAAATGCAAAGTATTCCAGACATTAAAACAAAACAAACATGAACTGGGCTGTGCTGAATAATAACAGTTTTCAACATCGAGGACAGACAAAACATAATTTAATAGCTTTAGCTTTTCTTTCTTCCCTTTATGTCCCATTATTCTATATATAGTGCATCCTGGGTGCTTTCAAGTGCCTCCCTCCCCTTTCTTTGTGTGAATATTTAAACGAAGAGACATTTTCCTTTATACAGAAGCTTCCTTCCATATCTTGGTGTCACCATTTTCTTCTTCCAATTTAATATATAACCACAAAAGCACTCAGGGAGAAAGTGGAATACAGTGAAATCTGAAATCTTTGTTTCCTGAGATAGCCATGAAATTTCCATTCTAGATGAAGCAAGTGTGTTTGATGAGGGTAACCAATGACTGCATGACCAGAGCTGCAGTACTCAACTTTTCCACCTGCAGTGTCAGGTTCAGAATCACAACATAACAGCAGAACAACTGCCTGTCTGCCAGTCTTGTGACTCCACTCAAAGGCTGCCACAGCCCTCTTTGGGTCACAGACACAGCTTGGAAGTGGCTGGCCCGGGTGCTGCTTCGGTGCTGTTCACACCGTGTGGACAAGCTTGGCCCTACCTGGCCCTATTTGGCCAAGCAGTGAGTGCAGTGGGGATGGATTTGGTGTAACATCTCTGGTGTAGGTGCCAATATTTGTGCTAGTCATCCTCTGAAGCCAGTGTAAAGAAATGAGCTTTTATGGCACTGGACTAATTGACTGTAGTAGAACTAGCAGATTCTGCTCTGGTGCCCACTTCTTTCTGCTTCAAGGCTCTCTGAACTTCTAGGATTTAAAAGATCCTGCTGTAATCCCAAAGGCTTGTGGATATTGCCTTACAGTGTCAGAAAACTGAGTTATTCTTATATAGACATCCCGAAATTCAGATTCCATCAGAGACTGGAAGAACATTTATTGCACCTTACATTTGGTTCCCACTTGGAAAACAACAAATACCCTGGCACTGTATACAGTTCCAGGACAATTTTTACATCTTCTTTGCTGGGAGTCAGACTGTATCAATATTTTCCCTGTCTAACCTATTTAAATATTATTGCCCCAGCTGTTCCTTGGAAGATCAAAAATTTATGATATCTATAGGAGCTATGGCCAGACACTAAAATACACAAAGGTTTCATTTGGTTTAGATCTTTTCTTCATAGTTCATTTTCTTTACATCCAAAATAGAATTGTGCACTGTCCTGCTATTTCTGAAAAGACACAATGGCTTGCTGTAGAACTAGCAGACTACCAGTGATACTGGTTAAATGAAGTTGACTTAGAGGGGAGCTGAAATAGTGGAAAAAAACCCCCTTGAAAGACAGATAGGAGTACCTCCTATGAAAAGTGAATTAACTATTTTTAAAGATAAAAGAATGTCTGTACAGAATTGATTCAATAGCTTGATCCCTTCGTCTTCTCTAGTTCAGTATCAAAAACTATTTAAAGGATAAACATGGTGGTGTATTTAAAAAAACAAACAACAAGCCAGTGTAATTTTCCTTTGTGTATCAGTGCTGCTTTTATTACTATTAAAAAAAAATAATTAAGCGGTACAGAGCAATTTTTTCCTCCTGCAGATCAATATCTTTTTATCTACAAACATTTACATAGAATGATCCAAGTTCATCATGCCTTAGATTTTATCAGCAACATTCTCTTTTTTGTAATTCCATATGTTGCCTGAGAAAACCAAGGGTACAGAGCTGGCTATTTCTACAAGCTGATTACAAAGTCTGCAAGAAATTGGGAGTGTTAGAGCTTGATTAGTATCTGCTACAATCAAAAACTCATGCAAATTGTTGCTGCATCAAAACAGGTTGATAATGAGTAAATCTGTTATACCTTTCCACAGATACATTATTTTATAATTTCTTTGGGGCATATCTCAAAAAACAACCTTCTCACCTGTCCTTGATTGGTGGCAGAGGATTTCAGCTTAGTTTTGCTGTGTTGAATGACCCTGAAGTCCTACTGTGCCTTTAGCTGGCAAGGCAGTAGGTGTTTAATGGTGCTCCTTCCAAGCAGATTAAGGCTGCTGCAACTTTCCTGGCTCAGGAGATGCATTTTCAGCTGCTGCTTCACCCTGCCAATACTGGGCAAGGACTGCCCATGTGTTCACCCTCTGTGTCCAACACTGCACCAAGGTATGATCACAGAATCATGCAGAATATTCTGAGTTGGAAGGGGCCCACAAGGATCATCGAGGTGAGGCTGACCAGATGACAGCTCCCACTTAAATGCAGGTGCCTGGTTAGAATCAGTCTGTTTGCAGTGGCACTGCAGGGCTGTATCAGAGCACACTCAAACCTTTCAGTAAGCTGTTAAGGACTGCCATGCCTCTTATCTCTACTGACAGCAATGTAGGGGCCTGGCACATTTTGCGTTCTGGAAAAAGTGGATATTCAGGATGTCTTTGTGAAGAACTACAGAAGTCATGAAAGCAAAGGCTACACAAATCTATGCCACATGAGGGCTCTCTCATGCTAAGAGAAAGACAAAACAAAACCAGACCTCTGGCTGCTCTGAAGCCACCTGTTGGCATTGGAACAGGCTGGAGAATTCGCAGAATGATCCTCATGTCACATTTGAAATCTGACATCAGTGAGCTGTCAAAGCTATCAAGGGCACTGGGACAGACTGATAACAGCAGGAAGTCATTCCTTACCAGAACATCTTTGACACAAAGTCTACAGCAGAAGGCAAAACCAGCCCTAGCCCCTCAGCTGGGCACTTTGATGGGGAAGCCTCCTCTGGTAAGTACTGTTTGTGTATCACATACTGGAGCAGATAGGCTGTAGACCCTTCTGGAGAACACATCGAGCAGCAATTTTCCTGGTACTGTGGGAAAAGGATTTCTAGGATGCTCCTAGGTTTTTCTATTAATTTGATCTTAAGGGATAACCTGATGATATATGATGATAAATATTATAATATATGAATATATGACTGCTGTTTATAGTTAAAACTTTTTTTTTTTTGGTGCTACCTGGGAGCAGATTTGAGCCACTAAATAGCCTTTCCAATGTTGAAAGTATATAATGGAGTTATCACTTTAAAAAGGGCTGTGAAAATGTTGTCTGGCTTTTTCTTTCTACAGACTCTCTTAATTTCTCTCAGTCAGCTGTCAGCAATAGTGAACTCTTACCACCAAAATGTAGCTGGGGAGGTGGTTCAGAGGAAATTGTGCAGGAAGGAGCTGTTTAGGACACTGCAACTCAAAGAAAGCAAAAGTCCTCAATCACCCAGCCATGTGTTCCTCTCTCAGTTTGTAATGGATGATACAAAATGGCACATATATTCCTCTTCTCTTCAGTGCACCAACTTCAATAATATGACCTTATAATAAAAAATATATTAAAGGTTGTGGTAATGAGACATTTTCAGCTTGCTCGTTTAATAGTTGGACCAGTGTCCAACTCAACAGAGAAGGACAGGGAACTAAGTGTAAAAAGCCTTATCCTCAAATAATGTTACAGATGACATCTGTGGCCCAAGCAAATGTAGGAAAGAAATGGGAGATACTGAGCAAGGTCCTGGACTCCCAAGGATACAAACAGCCTTGACTGAAAACATGCTTGGACAGCACCTTCCTGCATTCATGGCACTTGCTTTACAGCCTGCAGAGTATAGGTGCTGTGATCAGCTTCTTCCCACACAGATTATGGAGTTTGGAGAACAGAGGCTCCTAGGGACAGGCCTTTGAATTTCCAATCCTACAAAAGGTCTTATGCCTTGTCATTTGACTTTTTGAGTTTCCAGACAAATAGCAAGACGGAAAACCTGGAGTAAAAGTACTTGGTGTGCACACCTGAAATTGGCTGGTTCCTTTGTGTAGGGAGAAGAACCTGGCAAAGTTTATTTGGTAACCAGAACTATCTGAGCAATAAGGGTGGATGCATCCACCAGTGGATGCTGCAGAGGTGAATTCAGCACTTGCTGCAGCAGAGTGCCTGTGCTTCACTGTCATCAGCCATGCTGCTCCTGCCAGGTCAGCAGCAGAGTCCTTTGCTGCCAGCTGAGGACCTCAGAAGTAGGACTACAGAAAAGGCAAGTGAACTAAAAATTGTTTCCATACTAGTGTCCAGTCAGTGTGCACTTTCCTAGTATTATCATTACTATTTTCGTTACTATTTTCCTACTATTCCTGCTGCTGATGGGGTATGGACAAGTACCACTGAAAAAACATTACAAACCTCAAACCTGGTAGGTTTGCTCTATTTGCAAAACTTTTGGCAGACTGTCAAATATATTGCTAGAAACTGACAGCTCCAAGACTATTTTCTCCATGCTAGCCAGCAAGAGATCAATAGCAATGCTAATTATCAAAGCAAGCAGAGATCATAGGAGAGCAGTAAAACAAAGGAAACTGTGAGTTTCACCTGTCATTCCTGTTGATTCTGGATGGTTTCTGCTAGTAATTCCATAATGCACCATGAATTTCCATAAGGCAGAGGGCCCAGCATGAGCATAAAGTACATTTGGAATTTTTGCCCGTAGGGTTGAATGCTTAATAAAGAGAAAAGATTTGATCTATGGAAATACAGACTGAGATTGCAGCAGGGGACAATTAGCCATCTGGACTCTGGCATTACAGGTTTTCTGCTAAGCCCCAATGCAGTGCAGATAAGTGTAACCTCCACATGGGAGCAAAAAGGTCCTGTGCCTGCTCCAGTAGCCTTTTCAGCTGCTGTTTAGTAACTCCTTAGCATCAATAATTGACTCCAAGCCTCTGCCAGTGTGAAACCAGGCACATGTCCTGGTAAATGAGTTCAGAGGTTATCTGTACTTATACTGCAAGTATGCCATGCTTGCAGGAGTCTACCTCGATTTGCAGACAAAAGGAGATGAATTACATTAGACAGGGTTAGACTGCATTTCAGTATTGCACCAGCGTCTCATGATGCACTGCAGAGACACTGATTTTTCCCAGATGCCAGCCAGTGGGAGAACTGCGGGGACAAGGACACAGTCAGGGAGAAGAAAGACTTCTTATTGCCCCTCAGCAGCCTCCTCCAACCTCCTGTGCTCAGCATGAAGTTGAGAGCAAAAGGTGAAAGACTCTTAAGTGTTTCTCTGCTGGAAGGACACTTGTCAGGAGATGGGGTTTTTGCCTGGGCTGAGAGGAAGCAGCAAAGAAAGAAGTTTCTAGACAGCAGTTATAACACAATCCCAAAGAGCAGACTTTAGACAGCTCAATTTAGGTCATAGGAAACAATTTATGAACCTATCATGTTCTGTTTTTCACTAGACTGAATGCTGAGTACATAGACAGTCCATGGTCAGGTTTCTCCACCAACGCACGTATACACACCCCTTGCTGCGATGGAAGGGGATGTGCTGGGCAGCCAGGTTTCAAACAAAAAAAAGGGATGATACTGTTCATACAGTGAAAGGTTCATGAACTAGGACTAAATTTCACACTTTTAAAAGACAGAGTAGGAAAAAACTACATTATAATGTTTTTGATAAAAGGATGTAGCACAGACTTTACAGAATTAAGAGGAAAATCTCATGTTTTTTCACTGAAATCTCTTCTGTTGCATTTAATCTGTAGGGAAACTAAAAGAACTATGGAAAAAAAGGCCATTCAACCCTTGATTGCTTTCTAAGAATTTATATACAGGCCATGTCTCATCTCAGACATCTTATCTTTGTCATGATCAATATGCATGTTGAGCCAGCTTTGGAAGAAAAGTGCAAGGTCCAAAAGCTCTAAAAACAATAAATAAAACGTGACACTACCAGAATATGACAATGCTTATTTTACTTGTTATCCATTCCTCAGTTTTTCCCTCAAGGATTCAAGAAGTCCAAGCAATTTCTATACTTTTAATACTTTTGTAGTCCTGCTGTAGCAGAAAATAATTTGTGATCCTTTAGAGAGGCTTATTAGTTCAAACTTTCTGAATTCCGTGTGCCTCCTAATCTTAAAATATTTAAATATTCAAATATTCAATGTGAAATTCTTCTTCTGACATCTTTTAGCAAAACAGCAGTTAATGATCTAGTTCACAGTGGTGAGAAGTATGTGTTCTTACCAAGCCATCAGATTTTGTCAGTCTTCGAACAATTTTTATGACAACTTTTTTTTTCTTTCTTTCCTTAAACAATCCTGTATCAATTTGAATTGTATCAATCTCCACTCAGGAAAAATTAAAAGAGACAACAAGCTTAGAGTTGTATATAACCCCCAAGCAATTTGAAAGCAAGGGAAGATTGTATCACCTGTGGATATATGATCTGCTTGTTATGAACTCCCAGGACACTGCAGTGAGCCCAGTAGTGTATGTGATGTCTGGAGAAGATGTCAACCACTATCCAAAGCTGCTAGTTCCTGCTTCATGTACACAAGGGTATAATTAGGCAATATCATTTTGATGATGTAATGTTTGCAATTTTGTATCCTGTTCCCACAGTGTTGGTGGGTGGAATTCCTAGACTGAAATTACCCTTGAAATTAATATCTCCCATTAAAAAAAGGTTGGTTTCATCAGTTGTCTGCAGAATCTATAACAGTGGTACTTGAAGCAGATGGCTATATTCTTTGTTACAAGCCAGATTCTGAGTTACAGGTTCTGTTTATGAATCAAGATAGGTCTATTTGCTTGTAAAAATATATTCACAAGTTTTCTCAGAAGTAAAGCTAAACAAAAATGAAAGAAAACTGGTAGAGATAAAAAGTCCTTTATTTTCTGCTTCATTGACATAATTAACATGAAGAAGTGCAAGCTACTTTAATAGTAGGTTGCTATAGAAATGAAGGTATTTTCTTATCGACATAAAGCTTATCAATTTCCTGCACCTGCACCTATGCCAGCTCTGCACATATAATGCAGTCACAGGGAAGGGAGAGCAACTTGGTCACCTGACAGAAACCTTGCTTCTGCACAGTTTGTTTTCACTCAGGACTTGGAGCTTTCCCACTGCTCATGGCCAGAAGGCAGTGGGGCCATGTAGCTGTGAGTGGGAAAAAAGAAAAAGTATCTGTCTTTGATGGCAGCGTGGAATGCTCAGAGAGGCTTCTGCAGCCTGTGGCAATGCTCCCTGGGTGCCTGTGCTGTGTTTGAGCAGCTGATAAAGCCACCCTTTAGCTTTAATCAAAACAAGATTGTAGAAGCTATGCAAACTCTTTTCACCATGTTGCAGCCCCTCAGTCAGATATTAATTATTCGTATTGTATATTTCTATCCTGAAAAAGTGCTGCTGAGTGTCAATGGATTAGGAAGGAGGCCTTGATTTTGAGAGGTGAGAATAATAACAATATTACATACTTCCCAAATTATAGATGATTATAATCTGAACTTCTGCCCTGGACCTAATCAATCTCTTTTACAGATTAATAATTAATTTAGTTTGTCTTTAGAGTCAATAACCCTTTAAAGCCTGTAGTTCCCTGTAATATCCAGGCAGAGCATGCCAGCTCCTTTAATGGTACATAAGAATATCTGAATGACAAAGCAGCAGGCTTTTGTTTATACCAGTTGAATCAATAGGATATTTTTGCTAATAGCCACATATTTTAATTTAGCACACTTTTATGAGACAAAGAAAAACTCCTCTAATTTTGTTTATTGAAAGGACAAACCCTGAAAGCTGCATTCAGCTTGATTCCTCGTCCTGGTGGAAGGGCCTTTTCATGGAAGCTGTGGGGAAAAAAATGAATCTCTGCTATGTTGCTAATACAGTCTCGGGATTACACTGGTTTGTGCAGGTAATCTATTGCAACTCCATGGAATTAATGAGGGAAAGGATGGCAGGCTGGGGCTGCCCTGTTCTCCATGCTGGTAATAACATCTAGCAGTGTGCCCCTGCACTGTCTGCTCCCAAAGCACAGAGACCATGGACAATCTCCTTTGCTGTTCCTTAGATGTTACAGGCAGCATGGCAGCACTGTGCCTTGAATTTGACTGGAATATGATCTTAACAGGCAATGCAACTTCAGAAAAACAGGAAGCTATGAAGCTGTGGACAGTACTGCTTATGTTTGTAATATGGAATTGCCTTTCCCATGTCAGCCTGTGGATGTGCCCTCTCTTAAGACATCTACAAGTCAAAAGGAAGTCTTCCAATATCACCTTTCTTTGCTGTTGTAGTCCTTTTAAGATGCAATGCAGCACACAGAGCTAAAGTTTCACACTGTTTCTGCCTCACAGTATGGTTCTATAGCAATGTCTGTCTCTTTCATGACTCTTGCCGTCACTAGAAATGTTCTGTAAAGGAGCTTATTTTCTTGTACTGAATTTACAGATGAAGAAAGGAAGGTAACAATGACATAAATACACAGTTTAATGTTTCTAGATTATCCAACTAACTGCCTCAAAATTGCACCCTGGTCACCAAGTCACTATGGTGTGACCTAACTACGTAACAGAGCTTTGCCTGCGGTGTACTCAGCCAGAGTGATACACCTGTTATTTGATGGGAAGTCATATATCATGAAACTTCCTGCAGCCATGCTCAGGGAGAGATTGTTTACATTTAACACAAAGGGTAACATAATAAGCTCTAAGCAATTTTAAGAGCTGTTGGCTTGTATTTTATATAAAAGGTATTAGTATAGAAGCCATGCCTGTTTATTTGGTCAAACATCAGGCTGTTGCTAAGATTTCAAGGCAGGAGGAGTTTCTGATCTGTTCAGACCCTTCTGTGTGACTGAAAAGCATCCTCTGGTTTCCTGACTAGTCTCCTCTGTTCTGTCTCTCCTCCACAAATTAATCTCCACAGTCACTCTTGTATCCTGACTTCAGGTCACAGCTCTCCCGTTTTTCCAAGATCCCTTCCTCAAGGTGAACTCTGTCCCTGACAACAGCTCTACACTCTTTACCATGTTCATATTTCTTTGTACTAAGAAACTGACATTTGCTGATAAATTACATCTTTCCTAGAAGAGTACAGGGAAATATTGGAATATCTCAAATAACTCAAGATGCTGACTGTTGGTTATTCCTAATAAATTCATCTCCAGTCATTTCTGCCTATACAAGCCCATGAACACATCCTGAACAGCAAAACATTACATAAAAATACTTCCTTTTGTATAACCCTGAACACTGTCCACTCAACACAACACACCAAATCAGATCAAATGAATAAAAACTTACAGAAAATATATGCTTGCAATTGCTTGTTCAGTGAGTTTTAGGGATGTAAAGTGATGCACAAAGAAATCACAGTTGAGATAAAATTGAAAAATAGGAAAGAGACAAAAGCAACAGAAGACTAAAAACATCCAACAGCTCTATTCAAGGAATCACTGCAGAGTGTGAAGGAAGGACACCATTATGAATCAGTTTGGATTATACTAATTATATAAATTAGCATGACATTGTAGTTTGCAGGAGTAGGACCGTGCCCTATATAAGTGGGTAGTGAATGAAAACAAGAGGTCTGGTACTGAACTGGTGGCAGTTTACATCCTCTCATGCTCAATGTCTGCTTCCAGATATTGCAACATGTATAGATTCAAAATAACAAAAGCTCATGGTTGAATAGCTCTACGAAAAGTTGCCATGTTTCTGGAAGGCAATTTAACATCAAAGGTTGTTTGCCCCTATAGGGAAAAAAAAAACCCTAATAGTTTCTTAGTACTATCTGAGGAATTTCTCTAATATCACAAACTACACTTGCATAAAAATGTATTGAAGCAGACTGTAAAGCTCAGAAATTATCTGCAATTAAAAAAATCTATATGAACTTTATGGTGCTGACATTTCAGTGAAGATGAGATTAATTTTACTGATCTTAACAGGAGCTGAGAAAAAGCTAAAATATGAAGTGACCATAAGTGTTTATATTCAGCAATAAAGATGAAAAAGCAGCCCTGAGTTGTCTACTATTAACTAATAACTCTATGGACATGAAACTCCTGAAAAAACCAACAGCCAAACAAACTCAAAAGTTCATGGAGGTCCAGATCCCTGACTGCCCATGGAAATGCCAAATAACATGTTTGCTGAAATGCAATAGTAATAGGTATTTGTGCATTGTCAAGTATTAGTCAAGACAGGGGTACAGGTATTGCATCTTGAAAAACAATTTTGTTTGAAGGTGTACAGATTACTCAAAGGCCACAGAAAACAGGAAATTATTGCTCTCATGGGACTTCAGAATAGAGGTGAACATACTGTGACTCACCAATTCAAATACTAATGGAGGTGATTTAAACCAGTATTATCTTGTCAAAACAACTGTGAATGCAAAGGATTCCAAAGATCAAAGGATCAAATATATGCAAGATCTGCAAAAGTGCTTCTGAAGTTCAGTGCTCTTCTAGGACCTGAGGTGGAAAGCTCAAGTGACAAATGGAAACCAAAGGCTTTAAAGTCCTTAGCAAATACTAAGTATCACTTCATAATTGAAATGTCTGTGGGAAAAACTACTTTGACACAATGGATGGCAGATGATGGAACAAAAGATCTTAAGGGTTGAATACAAGACCTTGGGGCCTCTAGTAGTCTATCCAAAGTCTCAATGACAGATCTGAAAACTGTAACTTCATTCAGGTTACCGGACGCTCCATAAACAGATTTGAGCAGACGAAACCAGAGAATCAAGGGGAAGTATTACAGTGATGCAGGAAACCCAGTGGAAAAGTAATCTTTTCAAACTCCTGGGGAAAAACCCCCTATGTGTAACTATATATATTATATAACAGAGGAGAATTAGGAGAAAGACAAGGAATAATCCCCTCATGCCAGGAAAATGCAGTCATCTAATTCAAACTCCTGATCCAGAAGAAAATATTTTGGTTTATTTGCAAGTGTTTTAGCTTACATGTTGTCATGAGGAGATGACAGCAGATTATACTTAATGTTGCTATGCAGGACACGTAGCCTGATCACTATCATGAGACAGATATCACCACAAAAAACTGTTATGTTATAGGAAAAATTCCTGCCTGAACAAGTAGGGATAGTTTTCTCTTTCAACAATTTCAGAAGTCTGTGATTTTGCAGAAATGAATACAGTTGGGCTCTGTTCTAATGAAAGTCTCCAGGCAATCACGCAGTGGAAATATAGAAATAACAGGAAATCAGTACCTCAGCTTGATATTAAGGAGATTTAATCATTTACTGGCACTGTTTCGTATCAGATGAGAAATAAGAAAAAGGATTATGAGCATGAGCTGTAGATTCCCATCGCAATTTTTGTAATAGTAGAAGGGTACTATTAGCATCACTACATTTTGACTGTGTCCACCTATGTTTTGGCTTCAGTTTCAAATGGACATTGTGCTTTGCCTTGCTTTGTCTTCTAAACTGGTCTTCAGGGTTGATGTGTCCCACAGATTTTGGCTTCCACCTCAAAGAGCTTTTCTTCAGTGGATGTCAAAGATCCTCCTACAAATTTTACATGTAACACTTAGGGAAAAGGTATTATACAAATATATAATCACTGTAATTTTTTATTATAGATTTGATACCAGTAAGAACTGACTACTGTATCTCTTCTTGAAAGGGAGGTGCAATAGATTGTTGCAGCAGGGAAATGGGCAACTGAATAATAGAACCAATATGATTTTCAACAGAAGTCAATTTATTGTTTACATTGAACCCCAGTTATAGTTTCTAGCACTACTGTCCACGTGTACAGGTGTCTCTCAACTGGCTAAGCCACTTGTCCACGAGGCAGGCACACTTCCTTTAGACACCTAATTGTTCAAGCGTCCATCATCACATCCTGTGTCTTCTGTCTAGGTTTTGCATCCTTTGTAAGCAAGTTCCCAGACTTTCCGTTCTATTTTTCTGTCCTATTGTTGTCTCAGTAACCTTGAGAACCCTGAAAACAAGACTGCAGGTGGCTTGTTATCTACAAACAGTTTGGCTGGTACACAGAATGGCCTAAGTTGTACAGATACGTTGCTACGACGTCTATCAGCACGTCTCAGCAGAATGTCTCAAAATATTAGCATACTCTAAGTGCAAGAGGAACCTGATGAAAGTGCGAAAGAGCTACTCAAACACGCTATCAAATCCTTCCCAAACTCTGATGGTGCAGTTTGTATAAGGGAAGACCTAATGATGCACAATGTTTGTTATCATGCTGCCATGGCCACCTAGTAACGAACGTGCTTCAACCAAAGTCAAATTACACAAGACTTGGCATAAGCCCTCTGTTGGACAAAAAAACAAGGCTCCTCTGCCAAGTATGTTGGTGGATGAAATGAACTGCGCTCATAAAGGAGAAAAGCATGTCACATACTTCATGCTGAATTTCTTTCTAATGCCCATGCATTCACAGTGAAGCCCAAACTTAGAAGGTACTCCATCTGCTGGAGATATTGCCAGAGACAGCCCAACCTCTTCCAAATGGCCATTCCCACTGCCTCCCTTTGCCACATTCCCCATGTACCATAAAGGAATTGTTACGTGGCTTCTCTCCTAGGTTTGTAAGTTCCTATCTTATCAGCTGTCTTGGGTGTTAGAACAACCTTTGAGCCACATGGTTATTATGAATATTAAAACTTTTCCTGATTGGAAACAGATTACTTAACAGTCAGACAACAACCATGTAGGATTACGAGTGTGCAACATATTGCCTGACCAAGGTAACCACAGGGACAATGAAGTGAAGAGCTTCTCAGCCATGTGGAGAGGACAAGAAACTCAAATAATAATGAAAACTTCAGTTAGCTCTAAAATATAATGTCTGGACATGGTCCTAAGAACAAAGGTCTGGATTTAAAAAAATAATTTCTTCACTTCTTGGGAATGACTGGTTTAGATCCCTTTAAGAGTCAACATCAAAAGAATTAAAAAAAGTGGGTTCAGTAAAAATTTAATGAAAGCATGACTTTAAATAAAGTTCAGCGGCAAGGTTTACTCTATTACTTGCTACGTGGATGAAAGACACAAAGGAAAATTAGATTATAATCAATTTAGAATGGTCTACCTGGTTTACCTGGAGACCAGAGATGCAAAAGGATAAAGGAGACCGTCCCACTGAATCATGAGGTTCAGAGGGGACCCCTTGCTTCCTAAACTCCTGTTGGAGTCTAAGTACAGCTCGGTCCAATCTTAGTCTCAGATTGGGTAAGTGGTTTATATTTAAAGGATTTAGAAGCACTTAATCAAGGATTAATTGAATGTTTACAAAGTGACTCAATAGGATTTACTCCAACCACAACAGTGATTTTATTACAGATCTCAGATGGCAATATTCATTCTATACTTGCTATAGGATATTTAAATCAATTCACACACACATGCACCCAGGCACAAAAACATATATACATAAATATATATAAGGATATACCTGTTAAAAATTCCTTTTGAAATACATCAAATGCATTGTTATTTCTCAATGGGCAAGGGTTGAGCCTTGAGGAGGGGTTGGGAGTATCAGCCCAGGACCTGTCCTTGGCTTTCAGTGGCAGTCCTTTGAGAATTGTAAACATGAGAGTTGGTGAACTTACAGATGTGTCCGACTCGAAGGGAGATTCTGGTAACAGCCCACTGTGCTTTGGGAAAGCTCAAAGGGTGTCCCCTGGAACCACTGTTTATAGGCTCCCCAAAAAGTTTGCTTTAGTTATCAGTAAATTTCCATCCTGGCCTCAGTACAGGTCAATAATTACTGTAATATTCAGAAGTCCAGTCACAATGGTACCATTCCACTCAGGCTACAAATTGGGTAGGGAATGAACCAGGCTGTCATGGGGTGATGGATTAGATCTTTTTCCCCACTGTGGTCAGGCAACAGGAGTACCTGGTATGGTCAGTGCTGCCCCCACTGTAGCCCTGTGAGAGTTCCTGCTGT
This sequence comes from Hylia prasina, assembly GCA_013397195.1. NCBI lineage: Eukaryota > Metazoa > Chordata > Aves > Passeriformes > Sylviidae > Hylia > Hylia prasina. The sequence continues at coordinate 32,738 of VYXD01003199.1, forward strand.
GGTCAATGGACACTTCTCACAACTCATTATACAAAAACCAAGGCTTGAGGAGAATTCCTGAGATCATTGAGCGGCCCCAAAGAGGGAGAAAGGGAATGCATCACCACATCTCTAAACAGATAGCTCAGCACAAGAGGAAGAACAACTATTGATATTGGTCTGGATGACAGGAACAAAATCATAGAATAATAAATTCCTGAGTTGGAAGGGACATACAGTCAAAATGTAACTATGAAACAGATTTAGAGTAACAATTGTATTCAGTAGTCTTGCAGAAATAGCAAGAGGAGGAAAATCCTGCGTCTAAAAAAAAGCCTAAAAATCTCCAATGAAGAGCACCTTAAAGATGATTAAAGGGTAGAATGGAGGTGAAATGCAGACTATATTAAGGACACCATACTTGAAGTTCAGAGTATCGGTAAGCCACCTGTCAGTAGCAGCTTTTGAATTATTGAAAAGGCCAACATTGGTAAAGAGCAAGATAAAGGACAGTTTTGAATCCCTCATGGCGTTCCTCATGGCTGTTTAGCCTGGAGAACAGATAGCTCATGGTGGATCTTGTCAATGTGGATTGACACCTGATGGGAGTGGACTAAAGATAGAGCCAGACTCCCCTCAGCAGTATCCAGTGACAAGTGACAATGAGCACAAATTAAAATGCAAGAAATTCTCTCCTTCTGCTCTGTGATCCTCTTTTAAAAATATCCTAAAAGTACATTTGTGATGAAGAGTACTGACCAAGCTGTTACCACTCCAGAATGAATGGGAAGGCAGGATTTCAGACAAATACTCTTTAAACTGTAGGAGTGAAAGGACAGGGACAAATAGGCAAAGGAAGGATTTAGGAAACATTATAATGTACAGATCTATGAAAATCTTAGCTCAGGGCTAATTGGTAACCATTAAAACAAACAGACTGATTGAAAATATTAAAAAACTCTCATAGAATAAACCAGAAAGTTTACTTTAGTTTCAGGCCTAAGGACACTACTGTTTTCTCTACTTTCTCTAGTTTAGTCTTCTCATCTGAAAAATGATACATCAGGAAAGCAACTGTACAGCAAAGTGAAAAGATGATAATTAAAGTTTTAATGGCTTCCATATGAGGAATGATTAAACAGATCATGATTCCTCTGGCTGAAAAATTAGAACTATGGGAGGGTATGCTAGAGATCTCCAAAATCATGTGTGGTATAGACTAAGCAAACAGACAGTTGCTCACAGTTGTGCCTTGTCAGAGAAGGGAAATCAAATGAAGGCAATAGGCAGAAAGAATAAAACAAAAATAAACATGTATATGTAAATTTGTGCAACTCTGCCACAGGAGGCTCTATGTATTCTTTTGAGTTAAAAGTACATGGATGAGAGATTACCCTATATGAAGAGAAATGCTGCTATTCTTTAAGAGGAATACTAGCTATTATATATGAAGACACCATTGCAATGGGCTCAAAAAGGCCTGGGTTACAAGCTGCTCCAATCTGCAGTAACATTCTTGGCAAGTGCTATTTCATGCTCGTCCTGTCTGTATGCTGTTTCTTAAGCAAAGTTACTATCACTGGTGACAGATGGACTTTGCTCTGACCTGATAAAACTGTTGCCATAATAGGCTCTGATTTGCCCCCATATCAATTTACACTTCTGTGTGCATTTCCTACAATGACCATTATAGATTTAACACAAATTCTTTTTCAGCTTACTTGGCAATCCCTGCATTGACATTGTGTCTCTGCACTTTGCCCACCAGATTCTCTGATTTACCAGAATTGCTTCACACAATGTTGTGCAAAGAGCAGGATACTGATGGCAGTGGTTAGTCAATCCACCCTGTCCCATTCTCACAGCTAACCCTGCAGGTGCCTGCAATCTAATGCTGGATGAGGTATGTTATCCCTTCAGAGGGGATTATGGATAAGATGGTCTCACAGCAGGGAAGGGGTTATTCCTTCCCTTCCCCCTTAACATTAACCATATTGAGTACTGAAAGCAACCGGAGAAGGAGAAATAAGTTCTTTATAAATGCAAACTCACTCCATTCCATATTCCCCCCCTGAAATGACGATTTGAAACCCTCTTTGAAAGCAGAAAGAGTTCTTTCAGAACAGCTGCTTTGCTGATTCCTGTCACAGCCCCAAGGCTTTTTTAAACTGTGTTGACTATAAGCAGTGTATTTTAATTGCCCAGAGCTAATGTGCTTATAGTCTTAAATCCCCCTTACTGTTCACAGAAACCATGCAGACACAGAAGATCAACAGATGGGAGTGCCCAGCTCTGGCTGCTGTTGGAAGGGGGGAGAGAAAGATTATTATGTAGTTTCTTCATAAAAATTTGATAGGTTCTTTAGAAAAGGAGTGGCCAGACATAGCAGAGTCATTTACATTGCAGTGTGGTCTCCAGAGGAATCCTGCCCAGAGTTCTGGGACTGCTGCAGCACTTTCACTCCTTGCTTTTATTCACAGAATGTTGACACATAATGCTAAGTGTGTTTACAGATGTCACACAGAAAAGGAACCTCCCTTAATATGACACATATAGTGCCAGTTTTACAAACCTTGCAAATTACTTCATGAAGCAGCAAAAAAGAATGAGCATGTGTATGTGTGTCATCTCTACAGGGAGGGACTGGTGAGTTTAGCAATCATGCTTGTTTCACTGTGAATCATAACTCTTGACTCATTGCCACAACAACATATGGGTCAGCCTCACAATGTGGAAATGGGACAGCAGGATTAGTCTTTGCAGCAGTAGATTGCTTTTGACTTCTCTCTGAAGTGGCTGAGCTTAGCTTGTGCTGCACACTGTGCATGATTAGCCTAACTGAGAAAATCTTTGAGAGTGTCAATGAATTAAGGACTTTGACACCTAGAGAGGTGCATGCTCCTGAGACTTGTGTGTACCTAGAGCCTAAACAGAACCTATACATTTCAAGGCCTATTTTCACTTGTGATGGCATAGAGACAGGAGGACAGCCACATAGTTAAGGGGACACTCTCCCATCATGAATTTCAGAGCTCATGCTAAACAAAGCAGTGCTGGCAGCTTAGCTCCCTTGATCCATTGCTCTTTCAGTAGTCTTCTATAGCAAATACCATTATCCCCATATTTAAGCTGGGGAAGTAAGGCAGATGGTTCAAGTGAACTTACCAAAGGCTCCCAGGTGTCTTTCAGACACAGAATGCAACTGAGGGAGCTCCTTGGTTTTTATTCCAGATTGTCTCTCACAGTAATGACTGATTATTACTGACACAGTCATCTCTGTTGCCAAGGTTACCCTGCAGCTGGCTCAGCAGGAACAAACTGGATGAAGATCCTTCTCACCTTTACTTGCTCTCTGTGCCTGCATAAGGGCACTGCACTATGCAACTACTCTATGGTCCCTTGAGGGTACATGAAGTGCAATGGTCCTTTCATTACAGATCCCAGCCCTGAGGGAGTGACTATAAATAGTTTCCCATCTGTTTTCATAGTCAAAGATACAGCCAAGTCTGTAATACGGTGGACAGGGAATTTCAATGGTGAGAGTACACAATATCATTGTCAAGATCTTTCCTTCTTTGTCACATCCCTGAAGCAATCAAAAGCTCAGGAACACTGATCACATACATTTGCACAAGCTGAGATGGACCTGACATTTTTCTACTTGTTTGAGCCCTGTATCACACCAGGAACCAGGCAGACTTCATGCAAGACTGTAAAGCATGAGGGGAAACTCTGAAGTGCAAAGTTGATGTCTGTCTGTCTGTCTGTCTGTCTCTGTCTCCCCATAGCAGTGACCTGCCTTTGAATCAGATATGCTAGTTTTGCACCATCAGACTGCTTCCTTAGTGGTGTATCTAGAATAAGGAAAGTATATATGCATAATTATTTATAAATATTCTTTGCAGACAAATTGATCTGCTCTGTGCCATTCTGTCAGAGATCATTGAGAAGAAATCAAGAGGAAACAGGATAGCATTAAAAAAAATTAAAATCTCCAGTGTTCTTCTAGGAAGATTGATTATCAGGAAGGGCTAACCACACTGCTATGGTTTGACCCTTCCACATCTCAGGTCAGGATCAAATGGGAGAATAAACGATAAAAAGAGAAACCCTCCCAGACTTATTCAAGAAATTTGGGTTGTTGTTAGGAGTAAGCAAGGACTCCTGTAAGGTCTGAAAAGCAGGCAAGGAAAAAGACAGGCACCCATGAATTAGAGCAGGTTAGATGTCTCTCCCAGTTTAGAGATGGCTTCAATGAAGAAACTACACAACAAATTGTTGAAAGATGTTCTGATCATTGCACATCTTTCAATGAATAAATAACATTCTTGTTTTGAAGGACTGAGACACCTTGATTATCCAATAGCTGGTTCATGCAATAGCCATGGTTTTCCAGAATTAAATTAGCAGACAGCAAACAGGCTGACTGCAGCACTCAAATCCACTCTAAAAGTGAGACATTACATAGTTCCACCTGAAGAAGGACAGCCTGGAGAAACACCTGTTCTCAAAGGGCATGCCTAAGAAGGTCTAAAGCATCACATCCATAAATATGAGTTATGGAACTGTTCATTTGGGGTAGGTTTTCCCTCTTTTCTTGCATATGTTCATCATTAAAGTCAAAGATCTGAATGCCATCCTGACCAACCCTTCATTCTGAGTGAGGTATAGGATTATGATCTGAATCAGGACTAATTTTCACACTGAATAGTTTAATTCTATGGCTGCAGTGGGAAAAAACCCAAATCCCAGAATACAAATACTCTCTGACTTCAGGAGGTTCAATAGATTTAGTGGAATACTTTGCTCTTTGGATATACCTTCCAAATTCAAATCCTCATCCTGATCCATGCTAGGAGCCCGCAGTTCCTGTACACTTCCACCACAATGAGAGAGTATAGACATTCTGCTTTCTTGCATGACTGCAAAGCACAATCCAAACTAAAAAAATTGTCACACCAAATTTTAGATTATTAATTGCAAACAGCCACAGTGGTGTTGTAAACACAGCCGGCCATTTGCACATTTAATTATAGAATGTTTCCATAGTTTAATAGGATAATTACTGTTATTGTACTCATCCTGGGATTTATTTTTCTGAGGTGAAAGTCAGGAGACCAGATCCTGAAAGTGGAAGAAGCCAGGCAACAGAGAGGTTTACCACAAAACACAAGAGAATGATTTCTGTGTTTATCCTGGAACTCAGGTGAAGGCAGAGTCAGGACTCTGCTGGAAGAGCTGTGCCCTCTGCAGCCATCGTTCTGACAAGAAACCACGATGGCCTCACAAGTGCACCTGCCTTGTGCAAACTGCTGACATGGCCTGATTTCTTCCTTTAGAGTGACTGGTTGTGTAACTGATTGATGTCATTATGGAAGAGCCTGAACTTGTTTATATTTGATGGAGTCAGTCTCTGGCCTGCCCAGAGGCTGCCCAGCTGGGCCAAGGACTACAGCACTGATCGAGGAATCTCAGGCTCACATCTGACGTGTACTCTGTTAATTTTAGAAGAGCTGCACTTGTTTACACACGGCCTGAAGTAGGTTTCAAGCCATAATAGCAGGTTAGCTGAATTGGTTATAAAGAGACTTTCTCATAGGAATCGGTTTAAAAAAAAAAAAAAAAACTAAACATTTTTGGCTTTTAATGCACAAGATGCTGGTAGAAAATCCCGTGGTGTCAGGTACCAGCTGGCCTCCAGTGCTGGTTTGTCCCCAGACGAGCCCGTGTTTTGGCGGCTCCGGACCAGCTGCTCCCCGCGGGAGGCGGCGGCTGCCTCCGTGCGGCGCCAGCAATCACAGAGTCAGCGAGGCTGGAAAAGACCTCTGAGCTCACCGAGTCCAACCGATGACCCATCACCACCTCGTCAACAACACCGTGGCACTGCATGCCACGTCCAGTCTTTCCTTAAACACCTCCAGGGGCNCCGGGGGCGCTGCCGGGATGGACGAGGACGTGCTGACCACCCTGAAGATCCTCATCATCGGCGAGAGCGGCGTCGGCAAGTCCAGGTGAGGGGGCGCCCGCCTGCCTTCCGCAGCGTCTCCTGGCCGGCCGGCTCCGGCCTAGGCCCCTTGTCGGACGACGCCGTCTGGGCGCGGCCGGCGCCCCGCAGGGCCGGGCCCGCGGGGGGAGCTCCCTCGCCCCTTCCCGGCCAGACCTCCGGCGGGCGAGAGATTTCCTCCCTCTCTCCTCCTCCTCCGCAGCGCTCCGCCGGCCCCGAGCTGGTGTCTGCCGGGCTCAGTTGCAAACATGAAGCGGAGGTTCTGTCGGGCTGCCCAGGGTCACCTGGGCCGCCCTGTGCCCGGGGCAGCGTTGCGTCGTGGGGAGATAGGTGCCCTTGTACATCTCCTTAGCGCTTTGGGGTTAATGTCTAGTCCATACTACGTATATGCAGAGTCACAAGTGACCCGGCACTGGGTGTGTGCGGGGGAGCACGGGAACACAGCAAAGTAGTTCTAACACAGGGGCTTTTTTGCTAATTACAGGCTTTATCGAGTAATTTGAGGATGATTTCTCCCTCCCTGCCGTATTCATGGCTTTGGCTAAGCTGTAGATCCCAACCATAAGGAGTTGAGATTTTATTTGTGTGGTGTTTTAAACCTTTTTTTTTTTTTTTTTTATATTAACGTAGTTCTTACTGAATGGTGTGGGATATAAATGCAGGAGGGCCTCTCAGAATGTCCCACACCGGTAATTTTATATTTGATATTTTTATGGCAACAATATGTGTCCTCTGCCATGACCCTAAATTACATCCAAGTTGCTAATTAGGGGGGGGAAAAGCACCCATATTTGTTAAAAGTCTGTCAGCTACTCATTTGAGTTAGGTACTAAATTGATAATTAGTACAGTAGGCCCCTGGTGACAGACACAGACATGATCTGAGCAAATTTCTTTTAGTTGAGGTCATCTCTTATATGTGGGTGGCCATATGGAAGAATTTTTCCTGGGGCAGATAAAACACACAGTGGTTTTGCATACCTGTTTATATACATGTTTCTTTACATCAGAAAGCTTGTTAAAAAGGGGCATCGTGGAGGAAATAAAAATGCAATTAAATGATAACAATGCAGTTGTTCAGGTACAGGAGCTTAATATTGAATTATTCCTAAACTTGTCTCTCTTACCTATTGATTGACTAGAAAAAGTCAGATGTTAAACAGGTATTAGCATGGTGGAGTAAGTGGTTGCAGTCCTGACTTCTGAACAAATGCTGTCTTAAACATGGCCCTTGTGAGGGTGCTATGCTTTGTAGAAGATGATAGCTACATATGAAAAAAAGGTAGAAGTTGGGTGGGCTTGGTATGCAGAACTGGTAAAATGACAGTTTTATTCTAGTAGCAGTATAAGGGTTCCATGATTTCTTTGTTCTGAATGAAACTAGTATTGGTTGTAATTAAAAATAGCTGCTCTTAAATAACATCCTTATACAACTATCTGAAGGTACTGGTAAAAACCTGCGTGCCTTTATTTTTAAAAAATTATTATTATTTTTAATAATTCTTAATTTTTTTTTTACTCTTTAATTATTCTTTAATTTCGTTTTGGGGTTCTGGAGTAAGGAGAGAAAAACGTTGGTCTGTGATTAACTTGGAGTTGTCATCCTCGTTGAAATAAAGGAATTTCAGTGGTCACTGTTTTTGTCAATGCAGGACTGTGTCCAAATGTTAAAAACCACTTGACTTCTAAATTCACATACAAAAGGAGGAGAAAAGAACAGGGTGATGGGGAAGACCAAAAACTAAATAAGGCTTTGTTTTCTTTCTCTGTCCTGGAAATGAGTAGAAGCTGTGGTCATAGCAAACAGCTGCCTGCTACAAGCACTTGCCACTGATGTATAAGACTGTTGATTTTAGAAACTGCACACTCAGAATCTTTGTCTCTCACAAAAATATTTCCATTTGACACTGGTAGCATTGTGGACGCTTCTTTAAGGCACCCTGCAGTGTTATGGTGTGATGTGCTGTTAAATCTTAGCTGTAACTTTTTTTCTTGGTAGCAAACACATTCATCAGGCTAGGGGGAAATGTTGTGTGTGTGAGTCGTTATATCCAAAAAAATACAAAATCATAAAACATTGGGGAGTTATTTCTACTCTTCAGCTTCTGTGTCTTTATTTCTCATGGGTATTGTCTTTGCTTCTCCTCTGTGTGCCCAGTCCAAGGAGTTATTTCTGGGATGAAAAGCTAACTTGGAATATATTTCTCAAGCTTACAGAAATACCATGTGAAGCAATATTGAAACAAACCAAAAATTACTACTTTTGTACTGAAAAATTCTAGAAGAAGAGAAATAAAATAAGATTGAAGTAAAATGCTTTGCAAAGCAGATCACATGACTGTTCAGGCAACTGATTTGAGAACTTGTGTGGTACTTTGTTTTCAGACGCATTCTTGGTAATACATGCAGAGAAGGCTCAGGTAGCAGAGCGTGTCTGCTCTATTCTTTCCATGTTCTTTTCTTTTTTCCATATATTCTCTCATACAAAAAAAAAAAAATTCAGATGTGAGTTTATTGAGCTATGTGATATTGCTGTTGCTTTCTGACTTGTAATTTATAGACTTCCAGCAAAGTCTGAATATGCTGCAATAATATCTCTTATTTTTCTTTTTTCCCTACCAGCCTTCTGCTGCGGTTCACAGATGATACATTTGACCCAGAACTTGCAGCAACAATTGGTAAGTATGTGCTGATACTACCTTAGAAAAATTGATAATATTTTCAGTGTAAAATGGTGGCTTGTTCAGACTTGTCTAACAAGTGAAGTTCAAACGTGTTTGCTTTTCTGTAAGAATTGCTACTCTCCCACTGATTTGTCTGTGCAAAATAGCTGTGGGGTTTTTGACCAGTAACGTTGCTGTCCAGACCCCGTGTCTGTGTAATACGATAGTTAGTAGCTATCTTAAGAGTCTGTAGCAGGTAGTGTTAACTCTTCCAGCTTCTGACAAGTGCCCTTGGGCTCTGCCTGGCTTCTGCTTTTCCTCTATAGGGAGGAAATTACAATGTGGCTTTTTTTTCTTCTACTTAGCAATCAGTTGCTTGGCAGTTAGAGGCCTGAGACAAGTGAAACAGAGCCAAGACTCCAGAGCTGCTGGGGAAAAAGGCAGTGACGTGTCGTTGCTGTGCTGGTATTACACCTACTGGCATGGGTCACTTGTGCTGGGGGAGAGTGACCCAGAATGCAGGATACACTAAGTAGATTGTTTCTCAAAGGAAGCAGAATGGAACTTTTAAGGCTGTCATGCATCTCTGTGCCAAAGTAATAAGTGAAATTATGGAAAAGAGATAGTTTTTCACACCGTAATTTCAGTTGCGTTTTTTACTTTCCCTGTAGGAAGAGTTCTGTCTAAGAGCTTATATAGATTTTTTTTCCTTTGAATTCAGCTGTTGGTAAACAAAACCAGCTCTAATTTATTAAGAATTAAGTAAATTGATTTTTTTTATTAACATTAATAAGATTCAGGAGTACTATTTCATATAAAATACTGACGAGCCAAGGGGAAGAACATGGCCTGTTTTTGCTCATTCCATTGCTTATAAAAAATGAAGTAGTGCAAGTAGCCCCACCTCAGTTTATGAGGGAGGATAGCGTGGAAGGAAACAGAAATGAAATAGATCAGGTGGTGAAGATGGCAATCTTGGATTCTAATCTAGTAGTTTTGGCACTGTATATATGTCTAGTCCTGTTACTTTCTTGATATGTCAACCGTGCGAGCCAGGAAGTTAGTGCAAAACAGCTGCTTCAGCTTTCATGATGTTTTGGATACCAAAACAGTAGTTCAGTCTCTGAGTGGGCATCTTTATTGTTTGGGGGGGGTTGGTTTTTTTTTTTTAATGGTGAGGTTTCTTATTTTTGTTCTGCTATTTGTATCTGTCTCAAAAACTGGCACCAGTTCCCTATTTGAGAAACTAAGGAATTATTTCCTGAAGTAATTCTTCTTCCTGTTTGTCAAAATGCACAACAGCATGTGTGGTAGCTAATCACTGGTTGTTAAATAGTAACAATTCAAGGTTTACTGCTGGCCGATCCTACCGGGCAAGTCCTACTCTGCTCTATTTCTGATGTGGAAAAGGAGGAAGAGAGCTCAATGTAAGCATTACTTCAGATAGAGTTTGAGTTCTGAAACGAATAAAATAATCTGGAATGAATGTGATCATTTGGCAGGTAAAGTCAGTTTGTAGATCACCCTGTTAGGCCCATCTAGCTGATGTTTGAGGTAGTGCTGTGCAGTAGAGCTATTGTGACTCCAGTTGTGCAAGTCCTACAGCATGGTATGTGGGGCACTCCTAGGGGATGGCAGATTCATTGGAAGAGGACAGAATCTGGATTCTTATTTGTTTTCTCATTTTTCTTTTTAAGCTACTAGCCAGTGGCACTGCCACTTTTCTGGTGAATGTATTTATAATAAGCAAAATGTTGGCTTTAAATTCAGGGCGTGATTTGTTGTTCATATAGATAAAGCAGCTGGAGTGAGTTCCTAGAGGTAACTATTCTGCTGCGTGAAGACAGACCCTAGATGCCAATTTCAGGTACTTACAAGATGGTGAAATGTCAAAACACTTTGTGAGTCTTGGCTTGGAGTTCTTTTGGTGCTAATTAAACACTATTTTATTTTGAGTTAGGGGACAGAAGAGGTTTTAAAGCCTTTCCTCTTGAAACTGAAGAGTATGGTGCTTTTTCAAAATGAATGGACTATGAATAATATCTTCTTTCAATGTCATCTGCATACTGACTGCTGAACTGGCAAACGTGGCTTTATTTTTTTATTTGGATTAGAAAGTGAGGAGAACTTTGGTTGGTTTGGTTTTCTTTAAGATCTAGCAAGAACTGTGCACAAACCCGCAATACAAAGCCTTGACAGCAGTACAACTGGTCCCCTGTGATGACCTGATGACTTATCTTACCTTCATAGATTACACAGACCTGTTGGTGCAATTTAAAGGAAACCCTAAATGATTGCTTCATGTGGGTTATTCTTCAGAACTTAGTAAAAATCCTGTGATATTCTTCAAAGAATAAGCTGCTTTGGGCAAATAGTTCAGCTTTAGTAGCTTCAGTTGGATTAAACATGTTGTATTTAACCTAGCAGATTACCTGTCCTTGTATTCTCTTGAGGCTGGCTTGTTTGTTGGGCTTCATCACGTGGGTCTTACCAGACTACATGTACCCCAGTATTTTCTGTTGTCCTTACTGCCTGTGCTTGTCTTCACTTGAGTGTTCTTTGTATGAGAGATGCTAGATAAGTGTGCAATCTGCATTTCGCAAATTAAGTGATGTATTGCACAGATCTGATGACTCTCAACTTTTTAGCTTTCCTTGCATTTGGAGTCCTCAAACTTCTAAGCTGTCCAACTTGTCACTTACCTACAACACAAATACTACACTGCAGCTAATTGTGCACTTCCTATAAATGCAGCATGGCATTACTGGCCTGACTGTGAGAGCAGTATTAGTGACAGAGCTCCTTCTTGCAGATTGTAAGTCCATAGTATGTTAGTGTGTAGTGCTGAGGCAGGAGGTGTTAACACACAGGAGTGCAGTCTAGTAGTGCAGTCTTGTCTCTGGATGCCTGCCAAGGCACGATGGAAAGCACTGTCAGCTTTCTGCTGTCAAGGGTAGACACATCACTCTTGCAAGGTCAGAACTGATACCTGGCACACAAACATGTTGGTATTTCACTGTTGGCTTTAGGAAATGTAAGTACCCTGCTTGTTCAATTCAACAAGGTTTTCTGAAGCCTTAAATTTTTTCTACTTCTCTTAGGACAGATTGGCAACCAAAACCCCAAGTATTTAAAAGTTTTCTTTTGTCAATTGGCTTTTATATGTGTTGAGGTCCTTTGTTTGTTAGAATTCTATTTTACGTGCCTCAGTTACTTTAAAGAGTGTATTTTGATGTGTTGGTTCATTTTCACACTTTTGCTTTTCAACAGTCAGTTGAACACATGGAATTTAGTCACTATTTTAGTTTCTTATTATACTTGCATTGCTCTTGCAAAATTTAAAGTGAATTTTAAACCAGTGGCAAGGCGAACGTAAAGGTTTATATATCCATTTCCATTAAAAGAAAATTGCTGAACTGTGCAGGCACAAGATACTAAATCTGTTTACTGAATGGGAGAAGGATATTGTGGCTTCATAATACGTATAATATGTTTATCTTAAGAAAGAAAGTTTTCTTTCTTGAAATTATTATGATGTATTTTAATTTGTCATGTTAATTATCCAATAGACTTGTAGTATCTGCAGTTTCAGGTTTTGGTGGCAGACTAATGGATTAAAGAATGCACTGTGAACTGTTGGACATGCTGACTGAACTGCAGATGGGGCTTTTTGGAGTTCAGAGGAAGAAAAATGCAATTGCAGTGGAAGAAAGATTCTTTTAGTCTGAAAGTTACTGCTGAATGCTGAAAGGCAGACAGAACAGAATGTTCTCTAGGATTAAATTGAGTCAAAGTGCTAGCATAGCAGTCTTCTGTGAACTAGGTAAAGTTCTAAGAACTAATGTTTAAAATGAAGTTAATAACAACTGTTTTCTGTAAGCATAACTGTAGAATAATGTACCATTCTTGTGCATAATATTGAGCATTATATTACTGCTAAGTTAGGGCCTAGAAGTCCTATTACCTGAAAAAAACTAAGTTCTGTTCAGTTACTACAAAAGTTGATGTACTTGGGGAAAATTTTGCTTGAAAGAGGGGATGGGCTTCTTCCAGTGCAGAATGTTTTCTGAAAAACACCTGACACTTCAGGGGACACTTCAGTCAGATGAAGCTGTGAAACAGTGGAATGAAAATTGTGTTTATCTTTTTTGAAACAAAGCTCTTTTAAAGTTCAGTGCAATTGAAGTTTAAATCTGTTTATAATATCCAGTTTCTTAATCATCCTATATATCCTTTGTGACTTTAAGTTGAATGTATTTTGGCAGCTGTTTGTTTTGTATTTCTTTGTAATCTGCATGAATTTGGGAATGAAGGTGCAACACACTCATCCTGAGGCTCTATTCATTTTGTATTAAAATAGTTAAATTCTTTTTCTGGTAGGGAATGTGATGATTGACGGTTGTAATTCCAAGTACAAAAGTTACTGTTGCACTTGAAATTGTTCTTGTAGAAGTATCAACTTTCCATACTGCTACTTCATTTTAGAGCTGCTGCCTGGTGAGAAGTGAAAGTCGCTCCAAAATACTTGAAACGTATTTCTAGTTAGTTACTTGCTATTAGTAACCTAAGGGTTAAATTAAAGCATAATGGATCATAATTGTGCTGAGCCTCTCAAAGAGATGTGTGTCACTATATCCTTTAAATTTGCAGTCACTAACATGTTGTTCTCCTTGGCCTGGGTTTTGTGCATCTTGTCCTCGAGCAATTGATAGGCTGCTAGTTCCTGAGAGTGGAGGACACATGAAGGGGGAGGAATTGTTACATATTGGAGTACATGACTGAGCAGCAGAACCATTACCTTGTTGTCTGTTTGGAGTAATGAATAGAAAGTTAATCCATTTCAATTATAAAGTTGAAAATTTGTCCTGGAATATGCGCTTTAATACAAGAGATGTAGTATTTGCGTAGTATTTGCCTTACGATACTTAAATGTTTTAAGTCAATGACTTAAAAGGCACTGTCAGCAAGAAAACCTTGCATTTTGAGCAAGGTTCATAAATAGTTAATGGAACTTATTCTTCCTCCTCATGTCAAAACATGGGGTACATTTGAGTTTGATTTCTTTTCCATTTCTCTTTATTTTTTGTTTCAAAGTTACCTGTAATATGTTTGACGAACTAAAATATTTTTCCTCCTCTAGGTGTGGACTTCAAGGTGAAAACTATTACCGTTGATGGAAACAAAGCTAAACTGGCAATATGGGTAAGTCTCTCCTAAGTTCTTCATGCTTTGCTTAAGGAATAGCTAGGGTTTTATAATGTATAGTTTCTATAGAATCCTTTTCTGTTAATTATGAAGGTGATTTGGAGAAGTAGGAGGTTAATTTGGCAACATTCAGAAGGTGCAGTGAACTATGGAACAACTGGCTGATGGGGTAGTTCTGCTGCCTTTGAGCTTCTGCAGTACTAATTCCAGGTCTGGTTGAGATAGAAGTAGAGGAAAGGAGAAACTAAATGGTATTAAATCAGTAGAAGGGTGCACTTCTTTACTAAATTTTGCCTGTAACACTGAGGTTGCATATTAATAGGTTAAGAATTACAATTGTGTGGTCATATGTTACCTCTTTAAACCCATCCTTTGTCTAAATTTCATAGCCATCACATGAAGGCTTTTATAGGCTCAGCGTCAGAATTATTTGTTGCAGATGCATTTCAAAGAGAGAGGGGCAGTGTTTGTAATGATACTTTAGTGTGTTCAACTCCTGCTCTAGTTAAAAATAGAACTTCCATTACAACAAGTGAAGAAAAAGTGCTTCCAAGCTTTTAAAAAATTTTCTCCATTGCATAAACCAGCCTTCACACTTCTGTGAACTTGAAGCACATTTTTGAAGAGTCAGACCCAGTTGTGCCTTCTTCTACAAGCAAGATTAAAAATTTGTTTCTCAAGCAAGATATCAGACCTTTGTTTCCTTGGGAAGTAGTAGTAGTAGAACATGAAATGTGTATTGCAGTGTTTCTGTAGCTTGGAGGGTGCTTCATATCTCACTTACGCAACAATTATATCTTAGTTACAGTAGTAATCATCGTGAAATAAATGGGTTTGACAGGGAAAATAAATGCTATAGCTTGACAGAAAATAAAAAAGATATACAGGAGGAAAACCAGACTGATAGCAGAACAAGGAATGGTAAGTTAGGGTTTATTTTCTTCCATTTTGATAAATAGAAAAAAATAATCCTGAGGTAAACTGGAAAAGAGAGGCTTGTGAAGGTGCGTCATGACACAAAACCAGTTTTAGATGTGTGACATTGACTGAGTGGTTTGTAGGATTTTGAAGTCCAGTTTCGTTATCCAGGTTCTTTGTCAGGGAATCCACAGTGTTTCATGTGTTACTTCTAACCTGGGTAAATTGAATAAAGTTGTTTAAATATTCTGTTCATAAAGTCTTCAATGAGTATGCACTATAACTTAATCTCTGATAAGAAAACA
>VYXD01003199.1:47901-159762 GCA_013397195.1 Hylia prasina
GCTATTGACCCTTTAAATCTTAGGATGTAAACTCAACTTTGTTTAAAACCAAGAAAACCTCTGACTTATTCCTGCTTCTGCTGTGTTATAGCATGTTAGTGCATTTACCCAGATACTCAGTCAAATTTAATTGGACCACGTGATTGAAGTGAAGGAACTGGTTTTGTTCCTTCACTGGTTTTGTCATGGGCTGTGATGCTTGTTAGAAAATCTTAGCACTGCAGCTGTGATGCTTTCTTGCTGGTTGTTGCAGTACCAGCTGCAGATCAAATGCCTTTGCAGAAACGGCCATCTTACTGTTGTTACATAATATAGTTATATATTATGTCTAATAGTTCAAAGTTGTTTCCCAGGACAGGCTAAGTAAAACCTCAAAGTTAAGGTGTAGTAAAGCAGCAGAAGATGGAATAAACTCAGCTAATCTGCTACAGGAATATAGTTTAAATCATACTTTCTATGTTCATTAGAATACCTGAAAGCTAAACTACATTCTGCTCAAATTCTGAATAATGGAACTTTTTGAATGGGTTATTAGGATACTGCAGGTCAGGAGCGGTTCAGAACGTTAACCCCCAGTTACTACAGAGGTGCACAAGGTGTTATCCTAGGTAAGTGTATCTTTGCATGCTAGTTCAAATGTTTGTGGTTTCCTCGTGCATTGGAGTTACACAAACTCATATAGCCTTTATATAATATCTGATTGATATTAAAAATCTTTGTGTCTGTATTGAGCAACTCATATTAAAGCATCTAGGTGTCTCAACCTCTTTCTCATGTAGTCAGTTTGATGGGTTTGAGAATGTCTGTCTGATTTTTGTATGAGAATAAAAGCTACTGCTACCTGAATGAATGGTTTGTCCTTGTGCTGTCATGAATTTATCTTTTATTTATTGCTTTTTATTTTTGCCTGTGCTTACTAAGTGCAGAGTAAAAAAAATTCTCCTTGGTGTAGTCTCTCTGTATCAGTGTGATGCAGCTTTTTCTTATCCCTGTTGTTTTTTTCCTAATGACAATAATATAAACAGTGTGGAATCTAGCTGAGTTTTTTTGTTATTTGTCTCCCAACTGATGGAATGTTATGCAGTTGGAATCACTTAGAAAAGACCAGCTGGGCATGTCGAAAGCACCAATCTGTGTGTGAGAAACTCAGGCAAAACCCATAATTTCAGCTGCACACTGAAGTCTCATTTGTGCTTTTTTTGGTGTATGGAAGCCTGTTTGCTAGGCACTGAGCTCTGAAGTTCTGCTTCTCTACTGCTTTGAGTGAGGAGCTGACTAAAGTAAGGGCAGGGGATGTACATTTAATTTTCTTGAAGTTGCTTCTGACTTTACAGAACCTTGCTAAGCTCCTGTGTCTAGTTAAATTGTTTAACGTGGATTAACATCTGTCATGTGACCTGGTAGGTTTCCCAAGTCCTGAGTTGCATTATCTCCCTGGTATAGGAAGGTGCTGTCACAGCATGTCGTGTCAAGTCCCTTGATTGCACTGAACCTACCATTTACTGGTGGAAGCTGTAAACAAGCACTGTTTGGGAGATAGAAGGTTCTGCTGTTGAGATTTGCTTTCCCATTTTATTGAATTTATTTATCTCCTGACTATTTCTTTGTTACTTGTCTTCCAAAAGAAGTAAGGTTTTTCATGAAGTGAAGTTACAGATTTGATTGAAGGAAGCTGTTTATGCCTGTCTGTACATGGGATGTGAAAACAAAGGAAAAAAACCACTTTCATAGCTTCAGTACTGAAGGTGGTGCCATCCTCTTTGCATAGCTGTTGTGTAGTGATTTTGGGTGTCCTACACGAGGGATCTGCTAGTGTAGAGTTCCTTGGAGAATGATAGTTTCTAGCCTGTAAGCTAGGATGTATCAAGGAATAATAGTCTGAGAACCGTAGGTGGCTGAAGCTTGGAGCTGTTCTGCATCAGTGAATTGAGCTGGTGCATGTCCTACTTTTTTTGTATAGAAGGCAAATTTGAATCCTCAGAACTTCAGTTTTCTGATTCAAAACCCCATCATTTTTGCTCCTTTTGTAATATAAGTTGCAATTCTTGGAAAAATATTGTGGAATAATATCACTAATATCTTTCAGTTTATGATGTCACGAGAAGAGATACTTTTGTCAAGCTGGATAACTGGTTAAATGAATTGGAAACATACTGCACAAGGAATGACATAGTGCAAATGTTAGTTGGAAACAAGATTGATAAGGTAAACCACATTCAACTGCACTAAGTAATCTGCTGGTGTAGTTTGTTAATAAGGAATATTAATGCTTTGTTTTATTATAGGAAAATCGTGAAGTTGACAGAAATGAAGGCCTCAAATTTGCAAGGAAACATTCCATGTTGTTCATAGGTATGTTACAGATATTTGCAGAGATCTTTCTTGGTCTTTGTTACATAAAGAAAAATACCCCTTCTGTGGGATTGAGAGTCTTTATGTGTACAGTCCAATTAATGATATTTCTCACGTGCACTAGGCACAAAGATAATGGGTATTCCTGTTTTTTAAAATTATGCCTATGTCCAGATATCTGTTCTAACTGTGAATGATTATGTAGAAATTCTTAAGAATGGAGGGCAGAGTACAGGCTCTCTGTAGCCTGATGAAACCTGTTTTGGGTTTGGGGTTTTGTTCAATTTCTTTTCCCAACTGACTTGCTAAATTAATAAGAGAAGCAAAATGAAAGAGGTAAAACCGGTGCTAGTGGCCAGCCTTCAGTACAGTAAAATAGCTGGTACCTGAGAGAAATCTGTATTAGAACTGGGATGTAAAAATAGATGGGTTTATAATTAACTTTTGGGTGGGATTGAACAATGACATAATTCTGATTGGAGCAAATATATTGGTCTCATCTTGCTGCAAAATGAAGTGGGTCTTGTAGGCAAAGCTATGTAATGATAATTTGAAAAGTGGGTGTTGAAGTGACTCTTTATGCGTATGTTTATGTGCTTCACCTAAGGATCAGAAGGGATTATTTTACAGGATTATTCCAGTAGCAAAGCAGTTCATTGACATGTACTCATTCATTCTTGTACCTAGACTTATATTCTTTATCTCTAACTGAAGACTTATTTTTTAGTGTCCTGCTGTGTTTCTTTTTAGCTACAGTGTCAGATGTGGAAATAAAAGTTCAAAGTTGAGACACAAGTTACTAAATGCATGGAAGATGAAAACAAAAGTGAAAATTAGACTATAAGTGTGCATATAAATGTGTGCATGCTACATATGTTAAGTATCTGTGTGGCTGTGTAGATGAACAGGGCAAGCCCTTGTGGAACTGAACAAGTTCTGATGGTGTCTGTTGTTCTTATAACCTGTGGGCAGATTTCTTAGTCTTGTTAAAGTAAGGATCCTGAGTGAAATTACCTAGCATTCTGCTGACTGCAAAAGCAATGAGATACCTTATTGCTTTTAATCAGATGAGTTTTATCATGGAGACTGACCCAGAATCCTGCAGTATGGATCCTTGATTCATGTGTTCTGGTGGTACTACAGTTATGATTATTGTACAGAACTGAAATACAGAGCAGCAACCAGGTTTTTCAGACAAGAATCTTAATTTTTCGTACTGGAGTGCTTTCCACAGAAAAATAAAGCTAAGCTATAGCTGTCTCCATATCTTCTGGTGAAGTTCAACTTGAAAGCTCTTCTATTAAAAATATTTTGAGGTGCTACCTGTGTGGTGACAAATCCGCATAGTTGACAATTTTGGTACCGTTATATTTTTAAAGAATAGGTTGTAGAAGTTTTAAGTCTGTTGTAGGTTGAAAGTTAACTGAAAGAGAAATATTAAACAAGTTATCAGAAGTTATGCTAACACTTGACTTTTTGTGTCCCTTATCCAGAGGCAAGTGCAAAAACATGTGATGGTGTGCAGTGTGCCTTTGAAGAACTTGTTGAAAAAATCATTCAGACTCCTGGACTGTGGGAGAGTGAAAGCCAAAATAGAGGTGTAAAGTTATCAAACAAGGAAGAAGGATATGGAGGAGGAGGAGCATGTGGTGGATATTGTTCTATGTTATAAACTTTGGGAAGCTTATTCTTTGCATATTTAAACAGATAGTTACATCTTTCTGTACATAAAGTCATTAAATGCTATTTTTAGGGACCTTGCAGTTTGCACATATTTGTTTTGTATCATGGCAGTGAACACTTGTAGGAAAAATGTTCTGCAGCTTTCCCAGTTTGAAAATGTTATGGTAAGCATGCCCAGTTTGCAATCTTCAGGTTTTTATAAGTAGCATAAATAATGTGCAAGAACAAATGCACTAAAAATTTTACAACTGTATACATTAATTGTGTAGCTATTCTAAACAAATCCATCTTACAAATACTGCATTGTCTGCTCTTTGTCTTATTTTTAAATTCTGTTGAAGTTATAGAACTATATAGTGTGCACAAATCTTGGAAACAGTATGAGCTATAAATGTTACATTTCATCTCTTCTAGTAAATGCTTTTTTTAAGGTATTTAAAGCAGCAGGAGTATACGGTTCTTAGACAAATCTGCTAAAATTTTGTCTTTCAGCAGTGCAGTCTAAAACCCAAATTGGCACAGGCCCTAGTTGGCATCAGCACTTCCTTGAAGAGATGCTTTGAAAGCTTCCTTTGCAAAGCTGGGAGACGCCATATTTTCCTTTTAATCATCACTTCAGTGATGGCTTAACTGGAGTTTTAATCCTGTCATATTTATATACTAAATTTGTGGTACTCTTGCACTCTAGGTTTTTATGATGGTCTGCTCTAGACTTGCTGCAGAAAGTCTTCATTATTGGCGAGGGGTCTGAGTGATGTCATTGTTCTTTCATTGTGAATCATTTTGCCACACTTCAGTATGAATTCTTAATTTTCTGAAATGTTTGTAATAAAGTTTATCTCAGCTGTAGCTCACTGTGACTGTGAGATCTCTTATCACGTCTGCTTTGTGCAGCTACTTATTCAGAAATAAAACCTCTGTCACAGACGCTAAATGGGAAGCTATAGGGCTTCTTGATCTCTGTATGAAAAATACTATTGCAATGAGTATTCACTTGAGTTTACTGTATCAAAGCCAATGGTTTGTTTCAGAAGACTTGTATAGACTTAATAAATTTTTTCCACAGTATTCAACTTTTTTAACCTCTTTCTATTGCAGAGTTCTATATTTTCTAGCACATATGGTTTAAACAAGGTCATTTCATACCTACAAATTATTTCTAAAGGACAAGACAAAGATGCTGTGCTGTGTGGGTTTTTTAAATAATCACTATAGTGCAGTCAGTAAATGAACTATTAGGCAGTTTCTTGTAAACACAGTGAATGGCAGCATCTTCTATTACTGCAGGGTTTTGTCTAATGTCAGCATACATGATCTGTGTTTTGCCACAGGTCTTGGCTGCTTCTGTTAAAATACACTTTCTTCTTCACGTGCAAACTTTGTTTTCTATTCTGTTTTATGCTTGATAGAAAACTACCAAAATGTGAAGACTTAACCATGCTAGTTGTTTTTTCAAAATATTGTATCTAGTATTGTTAATGTAGTAGGATTAAATATGTAAATGTAATTAATATTAAATCTGCATAAACATTATATTAAAATCTTAGATTTGCATTACTGTTGCATGAGGAGGATGTGGGCTGAGCAAATCATGTTTGTTAGCGTTGAGGTCAAAGGATTTTGGCTCTTGCAGACTCACAGTAGAGGAAGGTTGTAGGTGAATTAAAACTCTGAATAACTTAATTTTGTCAGCAATAGTTGGCAAGTATAATGCTGGCAGATGCCTGTAATTTATTTCCATATTTGTTTCCCCCCTAGTTTGGGTGCATCCCTATGCTTAGAGGAGACTTAACTTTTGGTTTCTCACAGAAGGTCCTTTTATCACAGGACCTGGATTCATCTTTTATTCTGCCTTTGCCAGATCTGACAGCTTTTGTCAGAGGGAGGGAATAGCAGGGCACTCTGAATGGTGGGTATTGTTCTGCAAAAGAATTAAGTCATTTATTCCTTATTGCATTGCAAAACATTTCTGGGAGAGAAGTATCCTGAAACAGCATAATTAGTGAGACTGAGAGCAGTTAGAGGTGGGGTTTTTTTGAAGTAGATGTTTTCTAATTGACTTGCAACTAGCTTTTCTGTCTTCATCTTTTAAGCATGTTTAGTTATGTCTCTGAGGAACGTTTTTCCTAGAGTGTTATTTCTTTTCATCATTGCTCTATCAAGAAGCTCTGCACTGGAAGGCTGAGTTCCTGTGCTTCCAGTATTTGTTAAAGAAAATTTAGCAACAGATACTGTGCTACATTTTTAAGTTTTTCCTCTCTTTTTATTTTTTTTTTAGGGGGGTTGGGTTGTGGAGCTGCCATGTTTCAAACAAATCTGTTCCCATGCTTCCCAAGTTTTTTTCCCCTTTGTAGGTTGAGTTATCCACTGTTGTGGTTGTAATACAAGCGTATCTGAAAGTACTTCAAGCTGTACCATAAGCTCTGCTCAAAACTGATGTAGGCTTATTTGTGGAATAGTGGGTGTATTGCATCCAGAGAAGTATGTGCAAGAGGTCCTTAGCCTACTTCAGCAGGTGGCAGAGGGATAATGGAGGGAGCTGTTTGCTCTTCATCAACTAATGAGAATGTGTCCATTTTATACACTAAAGCACTAAACCACAGTGAGGTAACTAAGAAATCTTCTGTGATTGTGAAAGGCTGTTAAAACTGAAGTTGCTTCCAGTTCATTTACTCCAGTCAATAAAGTACAGATTAGCAGTTTAGTACTCAGGCCTGGCAGGTGTTTTTTGTAGGCTTTACACTAGCCTGGAAGAATATGGCACAAGCACTTGCATCTTCCTAAATTTACACTTGAGAATACTACTAGGTGTTATGGTTTTGTCTTGTATTTCTTCTGGTGCTGTTTTAAAAAGGGAGGTGGGGCAGGCTTCTGATGCAGGTTTCAAGATGCTGAGATTTTTATTGGTAGTAGGGCTTTTGTCCAAACTACAGCATCACTTTTCCTGTTCTCCTGCTGCAATAATGAGATCAACAGCTGGCTCAAAGTAAGTCATAACTAAATGAAAATGAGAGTTCAGTCAGTCCCCAGACAATAACAGTGACTGCCTCATCAGCCATGGCAGAACTTCAGGGCACGGTGGTCTTGCTGCCATTGTGTGCCACAGTGATAACTGCTGTGTGTGATTCCTTGTTATTTCCCTTGTTTGCCAGTAACCTGATACATAGTGAGCTACAATAACCCCTCTAATTTTGTCCTGTAGTTTGGTGCAGTAATTCTATGATTTCGGACCTATGTTATAAATTTTTTCAAACTCTTAAAAACTTGGGCAGCCTGTGTTGTGATCAATAATACAAGTTACTGCTATTTAGCTACTGGAGGATTGATGCAAGTGGTCCTGGTGTTGTATCCATGCTGTCCAAAGCCGCTCTGGTAGGTTTATGCATGAGCTGGACATTTTTATGTTGTCAGACAAATCCCTTCATACATTTCAGACCTAGTTGAGCATAGAAGGGCAAAATAGAAGGTGTTTTTCCTGGCCACTGTCCAGCAGTGTGAGGAAAAAAAAGAGAGAAGCTCTCTATTAAAACTTCCAAGTTCTTTTTAGTTTCTACAGCCTTTGTTTGTGAGTACCTGTGGTACTTTAATTAAAATTTTATGAAGTGTTATATGGGCAAAGAACTGTGAAGATGTGTTTTCAACCTACTGCATGCTTATGTTCTGTGATTGATTTAATGCAATGGAAGTTTTGTCTTTAGCCTTGTGCCTGAGTAACATATGGTCCTTTCTGTTAGAGTGAAAATGGTCACAGTGAGTAAATACTCCTTTTTCTCATGCTCCCAGTTTTTGTAACATCTATGCATGTTTTATGTAAAATGATAGCAAAATTCCCAGTCAACTTGTAGAATTTCTGGGCTCTAGTTCTTTATTTTAGAAGCTTAAAACAGCCTCAGAAGAGTTTTAAAGCAGAAGTGTCAAATCATGATTGGAAGGAAACTCTTCTACTGTTTTCTGTGTTATCATCAGCTCTGGATTTACTAGCATCTGGTAGTAAGTCTGCTTGGATCCTTTTGATGGGAGTGCTTGGTTCCCAGTTCTTAATGCTTGTCAGGCTGGACTTTCTGAGGAATGTGGCTATCCAGATGTTGTTGACAGCACAAAACTTGTTCTTTAACAGTAAAGAGAGGGTCCAGATGTAGCTGCTTAGGATTAGGAGCGAAGCTGTGAACTGGGGTTCAGGAAAGAGCAGTAGCTGCCCCCCAAACTGTGAAGACAGTTTTAATAATGTCTAATACATTGTGTACACAAAACAGAAACTATTATAATGCACGGCATGGTAAGTATATTTAATGTAGCTAATAGTACATTATTAATATAATTTAATAAAATACATAAATGTATAAACCTTTATATCCCTTTATATAAGGGATTATCCATCATCCCTTGAAATTCAGCCTTAGACATAATTATTTTAGTTCAGTTTAGGTATGAGGAAGACAGATGCATGCTAAGCCCGTGGGCAGGTGTCATCCAGAAGAACAGGAGTAAGGATGCAGGAGTATGGAAGCAAGATGAAGGGAACCTGAGGGACTGGTGTAAAGTTGGCAGGAGAGGTTTAGGTTGGATATTAGAAAAAGGCTCTTCAGCAAGAGGGTGGCTGGACACTGGAACAGGCCACCAGGGTAGTGTTCACAGCACCAAGCCTGACAGAGTTCAAGAAGTGTTTGGACAATACTCTCAGGTACGTGGTGTGATTTTTGGGGCTGCCCTGTGCAGGGCAGGAGTTGGACCAATGAACTTTTGGGTGCCTTCCAACTCAGAGTATTCTTTGTAGAGTGGAGCTTTCCCTGGAAATGGGCCTGGGAGTTCTGGCAGATACTGAGTGAACACAAGCCAGCAAAGCGCTATCATGACAAGTCCATTTCTGTGAAGCTGCTGTCCAGTGGGGCGGCCACAGCATGTACTGGTGCCTGTGGTTATTCCTTCCCTGGGACTTGACGCTTCCCCTTGCTGTGCTTCACAAGGTTCTGTTTGGCCCTTAAAAGGGATCTCCTCCATCCCTGGGTGGGCTCGAACCACCAACCTTTCAGTTAACAGCCGAACGCGCTCTCCGATTGCGCCACAGAGACTGATGTGTTGCCCTTCCCAGAGGAGCTGAATTCCTGACCGTGTTCAGTAAGTGCTGCTGGTGGTGCCTGCATGTGCTGAGCAATGAGAGCAGGACTGCAGGCACACTGCTGCAGCCAGCCCGATGTGCTATTGTGTCAGAATACACGGGGAAGTAATGCTGTTACCTCCTGTGGGGAGTGAAAAATGAGATTATTTTGAAGTAGCTGTTCCTCACTGCTTACCTCTCTCAGGAGAGGAGGTCGTGGGGTCGTGTCGTGCCAGGCAATTTGCTAGTGGTTCCAAGTTAACAGCACTGCTTCTTGTGCTTCTTGTGCTTTTTGTGCTTCTGGAAATTTAGCTATGAGAAGTCTGAAAACGTATGTGGCTTGTTAATTGTATGTTAATGCAATTAAAGCAAAACATGGGTATGTTTCAGAATGTGGATTGTGAGACATCAAACTTACTGACTGCAGAATTCTCAGTGCAGCTGGGAGCTGGGGATTAGAGGTGAGAGAGCTGTTGGGCAGGTCTGAATGAACAGGGAAGATTTCATGGTGAAACTTGCATTTTTAAGCTTTATACTGCAAAGAAACACGATATTATCAATGCTAGTGGGCATATGTATTTTTTACTGTCAATTGTCAGCCAGGAAAAGATGGCGCCTCCTGCTCTGTGTGCCCTTGAGTATTGCTGGAAACAAAAGGATATGAACTACTGAGACACATGACAGGAGCTGAGTTCTGTTCAGCTAGTGAATCTGTACCTGGTTTGTCTAGTTTTCTGCCAGAACGAAACAGTAGTATTTTAGTATTCCAGCCTTTTTGTTGTTGTTCATTTGGTGAAGGAAATACAGCAAAATGTTGGCTTGAAAATGGTTGAATTGCTTTTGAAAGTTAGGAACCTTAATCTCTGCAGGGCTGTGCTTTGGAGTGCTGCTGAAAGCATTGCTGGTGAAGCTCTCCTGTCACTGAGCTGCACAAGTATAGGAAGATGTGTAAACTGTAGAAGGGATTGGAGTGACTTTCCTTTTGAGAGATAGGAACTGTTAGGTGGAGAAAATTGTGCTCTCAGTAGCAGCAGTAGATAGCCTTTCCTAGCAGGGAATATGATAGCGAGCTGCTTCCTTTCCTGTCTTCTGGTATTTGAAGCTGTACTGCAAGGCCCTCTGCATACACCATGTGCCTCAAGGCTGTGGGGCAGGTCTGTCCCACAGTGTGCACTGGGGTCCTACTGCTCCAGCTGCCCCCCTGAGGAGCTAAAGTGGTGGTACTTGGCTCCTTCTGCCCTGCACTCTGCCAGAATCCCTCATACAAGACAAGGGTGGAGATCTAGGTTTCATCCTGAGCTGGATTTGGAAGGTGGCTGGGCTGTATGGACCTGGGATAGCCTGTGTTAAGTGTTCAAGAGAGAATCTGCTCCTTTTTGCCTCCCACACCCCCCAACTGCTTGCAAGTCAGATGGACATAAAGGCCCCTTTTCTCGACTACGCCATTGCTCAAGTGCATGTGTGCATTGTATGACAAATTATACTTAATCATGTATAAAATAACTTTCAGATGTGAGAGTTTGTGCGTGTTCTCATGCTCTGTAACTTCCACCTCCCTTGCAGCCTCCACCGTAGATGAGTTTGCCACCAAGCAGAACTCTTTCCTCCAGAGCTTTTCTCTTTTATATGACCTATTGAAAAACTCTCCCTTTGCCTGTGCACAATGGATTTCTATCAAGTCCTGTCAAATCTCCTAATCTGTTTTCATCTTATGGTGCAATTTACTTTTATCCCAAAATACAGCTCTCCAAATTTGCCAAAGAAAATATTAGGCACTATAGAAAGACTGTTTTAAATGAAGGTGTTTGGAGGAATCTGTTAGGAAAGTAAAAAAGTTTAAGAAAAGAAAAAAAGGCAATGTGTTTTTTATATATATTTTTAAAAAAATCTTTTGTACTCTGATTAGAGACTAAGTGGACCCTTGAAACCACTGTGTCTTTCCTTATTGAAATTTTATGTCTCTCAGTTAGTAAAGGGCCATGAAAGTGCTGGAATTTTTATTTAAAGGCCAATGTGAACAGTAGAAGATCTTTTCAGGCATAACTGAGAAGTGCTGCTAAATGAAACTTGCCAAACTGATACAAGGGAAAGAAGATATTTGTCCAGGGCATTTGCAGTTGGCCCCGTCCAAAGCTTGAGTTCTCTATAATCATTAGTCCTCTGCAGTGTGTAGAGAGAGGCTTGCAAAGGCAGTGCAAAGATGGGTCTTGATTGGTGTAGAAGCAAACTCTCTTTGAGTATTTGGGCACAAATTATTTGTGTAAAATTTTACAAGGACACAGAAATCTGCAGCTTGAACTAACATACCTGAGTTCCCACTTAGTGTCCTTGATGCCAACCACTTATTTCCCCCTGGTTCAGTAGTTGTAGCTTTCCTGTAATAGTTCACAGGTGCTCTATATAAACTTCATTTAGGTGCATATGGGGAAATAGGGATTATGGCCATTATACTGTAGGAGCCTTGGTTGCATAGTACCCAAATCTAGCTAGTACAGCTTAATAATGTGGAGTTATTGCACTGTGGCTGTTCATACTCAGTAGTAATTTTTTTATGTCTTCCTTCGTTACTTGTGGGTTGAAAACCCTTTCATGAGGATGAAGAGGAAAAAGAAGAGCTCAGGTTGGATAAAACAAAGAAAATGTTTGACCAGTGACTGTATTTTATGGCTTGGTGCAAGCTCCAGAGGAGCTGGGGAAGCTCAGGTTTGCTGGTAGAGTGTCAGTGTTGGCTGCTTTGGGAGGGCCAAGGAGGGCACTTGGCTCCTCTCATACTGGTCATACTCCTTTCAAAAATCTTTATGATTTTTGGAGTCTAATGATTTAGATGCTCAAGCTGAATATGTTGTCCTAAGTCATGACAAGAGAGCTGAGCCCTGTGTTCATACAAATGCAGTATCTTGACCTTGCTGAACACTCTCCTTTCACAGGCAGTCCTTACCTGAAAACTTGCTTTCCTATAAAGGATAACATGGAAACTTGTGAAAGGAATTTCCTTTCAGAACAAAATCAAAATCTCTCAGCAAATCTCCCTGGTGTTCTGCAAATTCATCTCCGTGTGACTTACAGATGGAGAAATTGAACCTTTGTGCTGGTTTCAGGCTTAAACTTGCTTATTTTCATTTATTTTAGCATTTTAGAAGTCACACGTTTAGTTAAAATGATTCAAGCTGGCCATGTAGAGAAGTCCACAGATGGAACACACTAAATGACTGCCTGAAAACTGGGCAAAATTGATGACTCTATCCTGTAGGGGTTGAATGGCTCCAGCTGGCTTTTGTTTTATCTTACAAGAAACCTCTGTCTGAGGCAGTGTCAGGATTAACAGCCTGGCTGGTTTGTTCCCTTTCTTTGAAAACTACTCCATTTGACTTCCTGGATGTTGTGAAAGTTACTGTAAAATCAGAGGTGAAAAAGTTACTTCCCCAAAGAATACCTCATCACAATAGGCAGATTTTTGCAAGGCAAGGAAATGCTTAAAAAAAAAAAATACAGAGGAGAACAAGGAAGGTGAAGAAGTGCAGGAAAGGAGGAAGAGCAGAATGGGTTTTGCACCAAGTGCTTTTCAAGTTCTCTTCCATAAGATGGCAGCAACTTATTTTGTGAACTGGACTTGGGAGACTGAGCTGAAAGCTCTACAGAACAGGCATTCAGTCTAAAGCTTTAATTCTATTTTCTTGGTACACATCCCTTATAATTGTCCTGGTGTAGATCAGTTGTCAACCTTATTTTATATGCAAAACTGTTTTCTAGTGTTCGCTACAGAGGTCAATTTATTTTATTTTTTTCTAAATACAGACACAGATGCTTTTGCATCTGGTTTAGTGTGCAAGATGTGGGGAGAGTTGCAGGGTTGGTTGGTTTTGTTATTTTAGAAGTGTTTCACTTTGGGTGACTATTTTGTTAATAATTGCCCAAAACAACTTGAGTTCTGTGAACAGAAGAGGTAGAAAAACAGCAGGGATTTTTCTCTCCTCAAATAATTGGAGTTCAGTTGCATGACACAACTGTTTTCAGTGGAATCAAGACACTCATTTTCTTTTGAAGAGGGAGACTGGAAAGACGGGATTTCCCCTCTCCCTCCTCCTCAACAGAAAACAGTGGAAGGAAAAACATATGGGAAGAACCATTTTCTGAAGTCTTATGACATAAAGGATTTTATATTTCAGGTAATTCACTTTCTCTTCTGGTGGTTTTCCACATTTTCAGTGACACCCTCTGTGATGTGTGCAATACATTTGTGCAGTTTGTCTGTCCCTTGTTCTTTTATGCATTTTTTTCTCTGCAGATGAGTGTCAGACACTTACCTTTTAGCACCAAGTACTTAACAGTCATAAACTGTTGTGATACCCGCTGATAGAAGATTTTATTTAAGTACAAATTATGAACAATCTTCTTGGTGTTGTTCTGAGTAGCTGGATAACATGGGAGGAGTGAAAAGCAGCCTGTTTTTGCTTTTCCTGGTGCTTACACTTACTGGCTAATGTTAGTCATCTGTTTTGGTTTGCTGTGGCCCATTAGTATCCAATCTATCAAGTGCACAGGAGCTACAGTAGCAAAGTTGTAAACTTGAAGACTCAAGGAACAAGACTCTGTGGTATTTGCCTTTTGTCAATTATTAAACTGTTTTAAGTTCTGTGATTCTGATTTCTGGTGTTGATGTACTGTTGCAGTACAGCCCAAATGGGGTCCACCACCAGTCAGTTCTGACATTGGTCCCCTGTCCTCAAGTTCCTGCTCTGGCTTGGTGAGGACCCCAGGGCTGGATCTTGTCTGGAACTGAGTGGGCCGAGCACAGCAAGTGTGGGCAGTTTCCACAGGTGTGCTGGGAAAGGGATGTGACCAAATTACTAACGACAGGAGTCTGATAGTTTTAGTCCTGTAGCAGAACTTGGGTGTTCAGAGCATCCCTCTTAACTGTTGGACTTGCTTTTCTACTGAAAACATAAACTGAGATGAATTGCTTTAGCCCTTTCTTCCTTTCTCTGAACTGTGCCCCAGGTTGAACTAGGAAAAGAAGGACTTCGAACTCACAAATTTTGGCCAGTAAAGTTTAAAGTCTTCAAAGAAGTTATGCTTGGCAAGAAATGCAGTATTTTAAGGGGTCATTTCATTGTTACTGGTGTGCAGTGCGTGTGTTGCCTGATTTATACCAAGGAGACTCCTGGAATGTGTGTCCTGGTGACTTCTTTCCTTCTTTCTTTCCAATTAACTTGAAAGAAATAAAAAGAGAGATGAAAGCAAGTTATTTGAATAATATTTGAAATGTATTTATTCTAGACAGGTTCACATTCTTTTCAAGAGTCCACTTTCTTCCAGTTTTGGAATGGAGTCTTTTGCACCTCAGATTATTTGCCTTGTGATAGCATCCAGAGACTCTGGTCAGGATGGCTCCAGAGGGCTTGGGGAAACAAAAATGGGTGAAATGAAAAGTAATGAAATCAGCTTGGACTGTATGCAGGGTTGGCTTGTGGCACTGAGCAGATCAACACAGAGCTGGAGCCTGGATGGGGAGGAACAAGTTCAAAGTAAAATGCCTGGTTTATTCTGTTCAGGTGGAGTGACTGAGACTGAGAGGGCTGGCCCAACGTGTAGCTGAGTATTAGCTTAAGGATGGGGCTTTTTATGGCCACATACAGTGCCTTTGCTTTTCTTTCCTGCAAAGTTTTGTTACAGAACAAGTTAATGGCAGTAATTTTGGTTAGTAACTAATTCCTTGGAGCAAATATCTTGAAGTCAATTGAGTATCAGATGTTGTCACATATTATTTTGTTTTGGTGTTTAGCCACAAATAACTCATGACAGTGTTTGTATTATAATACACCATAATTTATTTTAAGCAAGCATGTAATTCCTAAGAGACAGAGTGGCATTGGGCTTATGTGCTGTAATCCAACACAATGGATGCAGCTGATTGATTTAATGTCATCCTAAAAGAATGCACACAGGCTGCTGTAGAAGAAAGCAGGCCATGGAAACAAATTGTAACTAAATGTGTTCTTAAGTGTAGGGTTGCAGTGCACTCAGAATGTATAATGCCGAGTCCTGCACTTTGGCCACAATAACCCCCTGCAATGTTACAGGCTGGGGACAGTGGCTGGACAGTGCCCAGGCAGAAAGGGACCTGGGGGTGCTGGTGACAGCAGCTGAACATGAGCCAGCAGTGTGCCCTGGTGTGCCCAGGTGGCCAAGAAGGCCAAGGGCACCTGACCTGGATCAGGAATGGTGTGGCCAGCAGGAGCAGGGAGGTCATTCTTCCCCTGTACTGGGCACTGGTGAGGCCAGACCTCGAGTGCTGTGTCCAGCTCTGTTCCCTCAGTTCAGGATGGACACTGAGTGCTGTGTCCAGCTCTGGCCTCTCAGTTCAGGAAGGACATTGAAACGCTCGAGCGCATCCAGAGGAGGCACCGAGGCTGGTGAGGGGCTGGGAGCACAAACCCTGTGAGGGATGGCTGAGGGAGCTGGGGGTGTTTAGCCCGGAGAAAAGGAGACTCAGAGGTGACCTCATGACTCTCTACAATCCCCTGAAAGGTGGCTGTAGCCAGGTGGAGGTTGGTCTCTTTCTCCAGGCAGCAACTGACAGAACAAGAGGACACTCTCTCAAGCTTTGTCAAGGGAAATATAGATTGTATACTAGGAAAAAGTTTTTTACAGAAAGAGTGATAAAATACTGAGAATGGTCTGCCCAGGGAGGTGTTGGAGTCACCATCCCTGGATGTGTTTAAAAAAAGACTGGATGTGGCAGCCGGTGCCATGATTTAGTTGAAGTGTTAGGGCTGGGTTGGACTCGATCCTGAAGGTCTCTCCCAACCTAGAAATTCTGTGCTTCTGTGATTCTGAAAATCTTTCTTCTAGATGGAGTAACTTTTGGGCAGTTTTCAAGTCTGCTGTATATCAAAGCAGTTTGCTAGTTCACTGTTTGTTCATGGGCTGGGTGGCCAAAAGAGTCATGAAGCTGATCAATAAGCTTAAAATAGGTTGGCCTGCAGGGGTATACACCAGAGCTGACAATTGGTGCAAATATACCTGTTCCTCTGAACAGATACTGACATGACACCAGCACTACGTGTTGATTTGTGTTACAGAAAAACCAATAGAAATTCAGTGTTTTGCTTGATAAGCCCAGTTATCTGGGAAACACAAAAAGGGGTTGATGCTTGTTCCATTAAAGTAGAGAAATAGCATACACAGTCACCTCTGGCTTGCACCACTTCCAGAAAACTGACTTTGTTTTGATTTTGGAGAGGTTGTGTTTTAAAAGTGTCAGTATTCAACTGAGAGAGGCTATTTACTTTTTATTTACTAGACAAACCATGTGATTCCTTGCATTAGGATGTTCATTAATTCTGCTTTGTTTTAACTATGTCAGAAACCTACTAAAAAGGTTTCAGAAAAATTCCATGCCAGATATTTCAATGTACTTTAGATGATTTATTTTATTCTATTTATAGCTTATTATATTTAAAATTATACTTGAATACATTCCTGAATATGGGCCTAAATAAATCGTTCTCATTTCAAAAACATTGAAAGTAACAATACACAGAAGGATATCACTGAGCAATTGTAATGCTTGCTAGATGGCTTTGTATGCTGCTCTTGAAATAGTACCTATGGTGACTCTAAATCACATTTTTTTGGTACAATTGTCCCCAGTGCTGCAATAGGATCTGCCTGTTAGGAAGCTTGCAGCCCTTGAATCCCACTGAGCTCTGGGGGATTTGTGTGAGAGCGTGAGGATCTGTGCCAGGGTGAACTTCGTTGCAAACTGGAGGCTGCAGTGTTGAAAATTGAGAGACAAGATGGGGTTGAGAAAATATGACTCCTCTTGTAGCATTTCCTGCCCAGGGAAATGACATTTTTGGGGCTGAAAGGGTTTAAGCAGGCTATATTTCCTAGTCTTGTAGTATTTGATTAAAAGACAGTTAGAAGTGGACTAAAGAGGCCAAACAAACAAATTTTCCTTTACCCTGATGGGTTGGTGCATGTTGATGCCATTTACCTTAGCATGCCTGTTCTTGGAGAAACTGGTACCAATAAAATGTGTACCAGAAGAAAGAAGCCAATTTATGTACCAGAAATGACTACATGTGTTACATAATTAGAATACCTGCCCCAACTGCTGAAACCTATCACTGCTGGGCCTGCTTTTAATCTAGCATCGTCTCTTCAGCTTACAGGATGAAATGTAGCTGGGGAGCCTTATGAGATCCAGATGGGAAGCCTGGCTGGAGGGCTGCTGGGGATGGAGCCTACCTTGCCCCACTCTGAGCCAAGTGTACTGTGTGTCTTCGAATGATACCTTAATCCATGATAAAGACAGACAGCTCACTTTTCCAAAATCAAAACCATATTCATCAATGGTAACCTCTTTCCAACACAGTACAGGCTACTGCTCTGAGAGATGCTGTCTGGAACAGCTTGATACAGGCAGAACTAGATGACTACACATGGATAAGATAAAATCATTCAGCTACCTAATAAATAAAATTGAAAGATGTTCGAAGATGATACAAATTCAAGTACTAGCTTGATTTATTTTCCCAGAGGGATGTTTGCTCCACCTTTCAGTCACTGAATCCTGATTTATGGTGCACATTTTTAGGCTTGATTTTTCCCCCCCTTTTAAAGAAAGAAAACCTTTAAAATATAGTTAGTTGACCTAGTGCTCTCTGTCCAGCTAGCTTCATACTGCTTAAATTAATACAACTCATTCAAAACTGTTGTTGAATGGATAGGTTTTTAAATCAGCAAGAATTCAGCTTTGGTAACTAAATGTTATTCCTGTATGGTAGAATACCAGTAGAAGTAAAGTCAATAAACTGTAAAGGCAAATATTTTAAAGAATTTTTATGCAGCATGATTTTCCTCTTGCCATTGAGGGGAAAGATTGTATTTTACACAGGAACTGAGATGTTTCCCTTTCTGTGGTCCTGTGTGGATTTAACTAAAGCAGCAACTAAGAGAAACAGGAGTTTCATAAAGAAAGCCTTGTTGATAATTATAGAGTGGTTGTAAGCATATGTTCATAGCCTTTATTTTTCTTGTTCAGAATTTTATTATGGATCTTTAAGTTTCAAATGACTCTTGATGCTTTGCATGTGTAAGACAGATTCTAGATAAATAAACTTATTATTTTGAGACAATACTTCAAATATGTATTTTCAAGGGTGTGTTCTTTGTTTGACCATGTATGACTCCTATAAATCTATAAACTCTTTAAACCAGATTATCAGGTAGTAAATAGGATGAGATGGAGCTAGAGGGAGAAATAAATACTTTTTCTAGTTAACAGTTCTAGTTTTATCAAATTGCCCATACATGGCACAGGTACAAATTATGAATTAGTTGTTCAAGGTTTTCATCATGGTTGGAGTTAAAAAAATCAACCACAAAAAACATAAGATGTTGTGTTTGTTTGCTTAATCAGGGGCTATATTTATATTTGAGGAAGTAAGAATCTTTGACAGCCATCTTTTGAACAGCATGATGTGTTTATCATATACATATTCCATCAGGAGCAGAAACTGATTGAGGAAAATGTGAAACTTAATTTACCAACTTCTGTCTACAAAGATAAAATACTTCCTTGGCTAGGATTCTGCCTGTTATTTTTAAAATATCTGCTGAACTCCAATGGTGGAATTTTTTATAGCTCTGCACATGTGACCAACTTGGTGGTACAAGTAACCTTCAAGAGTAAGGCATTCATTGATCTGTAAGAAAAACTTTAAGTAACCTCTCTTCTTTCCAGGTGATGTTCTTCTTTGGCAAACAATTTGCATTAAACTCACATGTCCTTGACACTAAGGCTGTGATTGATACAGCCAGTACACTGTGTTATATACCATAGTACTCAAACCATTGTGTGTTGTGAATTATTTTCACAAACCACTGATTCAAAAGGCTGTGGGCTTCAGAGCAACATGTTTTGAAACTTTGAAGGCTTAACAAAAGACATTCAATCCACCAGAAAAATGAGTCTTATGGGCGCAGTTAGTAGTGCTGCTGCCTGCAGTATTGGGTGGATATCCACATATAAGAATCATAGTTCTGTCTTTACTGTAATTTATTATGTCCACGCTTTGCTAGAACTGGTAGCAAAATTAATCATATTAGTCCTTTTTCTTTTTTTTTCCTACATTTAAAAGGTTAAGATTTCAGAGAGCTGAGCCTTAAGCTGTATTCCTTCTGTTTTGAACTGGTAGTGTCTCCATTTGCATATGACACCATGAATTTCTTTGACTTATTATTTTAGTCAAGGAATAAGAAAAACATTCAAAGCCTACTGTGGGTTCTGACAAATAAAATTACTGATTTCTTACATCTGAAAAGCCAAGTACCCATAGTCTGGCTGGTTCAGATTTGTCTAACTGCAGAGGTGTTAGACTGCTTCTTATTCATGCTTCATTTGAGATCCTAACCATTTAAAGAATGTTATCCTACTAGTATATACAATCCATTTATTTTATTGCACATACTTTGTTATTTAATGCCACCCAGAGTTTTCAAGGTGGCTTAGATTAAGTAAAAGGGCAGTGTCAACTATTAACATCTACAACTTAAACCAGACCTGATAGAGGAAAGGGAAAAACATTAATCACAAGATGCCAGTGTGCCAACAGTGAAAGTTGCCCTTGCATGGTAAGACAAATCCTGCAGGTTTGGGCTTGATTTTGGTCTGACTCCTCAGGATGCCTTCAGCAGTAATCAGCCTTCTGGAACTGCTGCACTGAGAAAGGTGGTGGACAGAGGAGTGGTGCCCAGACCCAAACCCACTGATGGACTGCAGGCAGGGAGGGATGATGCCCTGTGACAGCAGATCTGACAATGGGAAGAGGCACAGCCTTGGGAGTAAGTTACACTTAAACCTGAGGCAGTGCAGAAAAGGGAGCTGTGAATGACATCAGCTGTGGAGACTCACAGGGCCAGAGCTAAAACTGCCCCCATTTTTTATTTGTAGCTGTACTGCCTGTGTCTCAAAGAGGTGTTTTGCATGGCTTAAGGCAATGCTGAAAATGGGAGGTGATGAGAACACGAGTCAAGTCTCTTCACTATCTGAGCCAATGTTCTCTGCCTGTCATTTGTTTCATACACAATATGTTTCAGTACAAAGAACCCAGTTAAAGTGTATTGTTCCACAAAGAAGAAAACTAAGCCTTTCACTATCTAATCAACATTTCCTGAAGAGTTGCCAATGTCTCCTGAGCAGAGTCATAATGTTTCTGCAATAAATCATGCCATTACTGACCTTAAACTTTCCCTGGACAACTGTCTTCCCTCCTGAAAACTGACATTTTAAACAGGAATATAAGCATTTAAGACAAGGACAGGGTGTTCTACAAAGCCCATTCTTGGTGTTCTGCAGACAATAATCTTTGAGTTACTTGTGATGATAATTTTGGGGGATTTCATAATGCCTCAGTACATATGCCAGAATCCTGGATTTTTACCAAGAGGGTGTTATAAATAATAAACATCAGTAACATTGCCATCCACTGTAGCTAACTACCGTCTTGCATGCAGATTACTTTGTGCACTTGTATTGCACCCAGACATATACAAAGTTTAGATTTCTCTTGAAAACACTTGGTGTTTTGGTAACTAACTAAATGCATAAACATATAATCTTTCAGGAACTGGCAGAACAGCATCTAGTTCTCATTACCCTCTTTGTTTCTCTCCACCCTTTGGCTCTCACCATAATTGAAGACAACTGCTCTGGCCCCTCAGCTCAGCATCTGCAAGATGAAGTTATACATCTTCCAGACATGGTACCCAGTTGCCAGCACTTTTCTTGCCCTTTGCTATTATGCTTTGGGCCTCTGCTTTGGCCTCAGAGCCATCTACCTGTCTCCAAGTCTGCTGCTGATGCTCTTTTAACTATGGTGCATAGTACTGGATTCCTGTGTTGCTCTCTGTCATCCTATGGAAGAGGAAAAGAATGGGGAATGCTGTGAGAGACAATTACATCGAGCTAACAGTATGCTCATTTTATTTGGGAACATATCCAGAGCAATCTAGTTATTTCAGAGCTGATGTCAAGCTTTTTGCTGTGACAGAGATGCAAGCAGAGGAGTGCTCTCTGCCATCATGCCATGGGTCAGAGTACCTGAATATTGCTGTAACAGCAGCAGTTGATTTTCTATTTTAAGTAGAATGATATTACCAGAAAATTGTTATTGTTAACATTTGCAAAGAGCAGGTTAGCTCTTTTAAGTGGCTTCATGCCACTAAATAGGAATGTAACCACAATATAGCAGTTGGTCCACAGAGAGGAAAAATAACCCTTCAAACCCCTGGCACCAGTTCCACATTAGAGCTAAATTACTGTAGCAGATTGAAATGACAAGACTCACATTTTTAAATGAGCATGTAAACAAATCATGCGCCCAGACTGGCATGGGACAGGAATCCTAATTTTCACATATGCCTTGAGGTTTGTGCACACACACAAAAACAATTAAAGAATAATCAGGCAAAGAATACATAATGCAAGACTGGAGGGATGAGTTTAATATTCTTACACCAGCAGTGTGTGAGAAGACCTAAGCAGACCTCAGTATCCAGTGTTTTCTCTAAGAAGTAGTACCAGGACTGCTCACCACAAATGCCCAAGGAAACCTGTTTTGGAATGTATACATAGAGTGTATATAGAGTCTGCCTAGTCTAGAATATCTATGCATAAATATAATCTAGAATAAAGGCCTCTTAATTGACTTTTTTAGCTTTGTAGATGTGATGCAAGAGACTAGACAGTCTGCATCCATTGGACAGGTCTTTTCCTCCCTCAGCAGGTGGAACACGAATTGTCAGTTTGTCCTGGACTGCAGCAGAGCAAGTCATCAGTTGAAACATTTCTTGTTGTTCTCCATTTCAGGTGATGTGCCCAGTATGATTGCTTTATGAACAGCTCTTTAGGGGGCTGTTGGGTGCAGGCAGCCCCATTGTGCTCTCCCATGTGCCTGGTGAGAGAAGCAGGATAACCTCAGCGGGGCTGAAGAGTGCCTGGCCTGTGTCAGGCTGTGCTCAACTGAGTCCATGGCATCCTGCTACACTCTGGGAAGGGTTCTTCTTGACTAGCAAATTCAGGCTGTGTAAAATTATTCTATTTTGCCAGCCATGAATAAAACACGTGTTTAAGTGGTGGAGATCTGCATGTCCTGGAGCATGGGGTGTGTGGTGGGGCACAGTGACAGCTGAGGTTGGATGATCAAAGGGTTGAGCCTGGCACTGGTGCTTTGCTGCCACCACAGCCAGGCTCAGCTGTAGTGGGTGTAGCAGTGATTTGGGCTGTAAGGCCAGTGCTGGGGCTGGCTATACAGCAGCCCCAAATACTGATTGGTATCTTAGAGGTAGTTTCAGAACTGTACTGTCTTATTTCCACTCCGATTTCATACAATCCTTTTATGTATCTGAATCTTTGGTAACTGGCCGAGTTGAAAGCCCACTTTAAGGTGAAATCCATATATTTTTCAATGTAAAGACTGTGTTTTAATAGCTCACTAACATCATGCTGTCAGGTGCTTTATTGTTATAGCATATGACTTTCAAATATGACACTGTGAAGTAACTGTTCATGTGAGTTAGTAGAAAACTATGAATAGGGAATGGGAGCTCCATCAGTCTGTGTCTAAGCACAGATGAAGCGACTGACCCCGATCCAAAGGCCTTTCAGCTGAGCAAATTCAGGAGTTGTACTCAGCCTCTCAAAGCCAGCTTATGTCTCATATTTATGCCATTTATCTTGGGCAAAGCTGAACAGAAGGGTTTTGCTGTTGGTTAAATGTATATGGATATTTTCACTTCCAGCCCAATTGCTGCCAGTGTTACAATGCACATAATAATAATTTTTTTAAAGAAAAAAAAATCTTCTTCCCCACTCCTGTCCCAAACCATATAAAATGTCATGGAGTGGCTTTTCCAATAACATCTTGAACTTGTAATTCTGCAGAGTTGTCTCTGAGCCGTTAATGAAATCCATATTGCAGGCATGGCCTTGAAGTAATGGAGGCAGGAGAAAGCAGCTGTATTTCCTATCCTCTGGCTCTGTGTTTTTCATTATGTGCTCTCTTATTTTTGTTTTGGGGTATATTTTCTGGAGCAAACAACCTTCCTGGGAATGGTCTGCTGCAGAGACAGGTTGAATGCCTGTTGCTGGCTCTGCAAGGGTGCCAGATGTAAGACTGCAACCTGTTAAGCAAAGCTCCAAGGTGCTCGTAAAGGAGGAGCAGCATTTTCAGGGTGAAAGTTCTGGCACAAGTATTTGACTGAATGACTGTGAGCATTGTTACTGAAAAACCAACCCAACCAGCATGATACTGCCAGAGTTAGTCTAATGATCCCAGCACTTTACATAGCTGATGATCACGACAGGTTTATTCCCTCTCAAAATGACACATTGGAATAATATTAGCTAACTGTCTGTAGCCCGGCTGGAGCGTCTCCTTCCAGACACATAATTGGTACTGTCACCTCTCATGCTGTATGGTATGCAAAGCTGATGCCTATGAATTTTGCCCATATGTTTTTTAAGTGCACTGGAGGCAGTCAGCCTTGAATTCTGAACACATAGTGATGGGTCAATTAATAACGGACTGAAAAAGCACAAAATTAAAGCATGTTAGAGTGCATACATTAACAGGATGGTTTTTCAACAAGCTGTCAGACAGCATATGTAAGAAAAGTAAAGCTACTATGGTAGAGGCAAAGGGGTTGCACTTAGATAACTAAAGCACAATTCATCTTTGATCAGGTTTGCAAAACTGGATCCACTTTGCTTTTTCCTTGCTTCATGCGATTTGTGTCTATCTGTAGGCAATGTAGTGGAGCAGAGAGTTGAAGCTCACATGGACTAAAGAGCTCTAGAGAAGGGTTTAATCCCCTTCAGCTTTCTATAGTATACAAACAAATCTTCCCTAATGAAAGACTACAAAACTGAAAAAAAGTTATTAGACCCTGGACACATTTTTTAAAGATCAAAATAATATAGGCACATCTCTGCTTGGTTTTTTTGGCTCCCTAGTAAATAATTTCTCCCAAAATGTATCTGCACATTTGTAATACAAAATGTTTTACTTCACATTAATGTAAGAGTGTTTATTTATACAGCTTCATTTCCAATAAAAGCTATGCTTTACAGTGCATCATGCAGAATGACAGCAGTGCACTGAATTGCAAGGTCACGCTATAGATCATACTCACTCTGCCAAACACCCAGTAAGGAATTTTGGAGTAAGCTGTAATAAGGGGCTGGCTGAGCAGTGAGCAGAGCCAGAAACAATACAGGTTAGAAAAATGTTTGGTTTATTTAGTGAAAGAAGAAAGAGTTTGACTTATTAGGAAGGCTTTTCCTACTGTATTCATTCTGGGTCCAGGTCGTGGAAAGAAAGCTTGGGATGGAACTTCCTGAAGCTGACCTTAATCTGTCCTCAGAGCCTCATGTGTCTTCCTCTAAACTGAGGGGTATGGGGTGTGTTTGAAGATCTAACCAGCAGCTTATGCTCTGAACTGTTACTTTACCAGACCTTCTCCTTTTTCCATTTCGTATGTGAGGCTACATGTCTGGTGAAAGGTGAAGTGTCATCCTCTGCACATAGATTAGGTGTGTGCTACTGTGCAGCTGAAAGCACTGGGTCTAAATGGTAAGAATGCCTTATTCCAGATGTTTGCAGCAGTAATTTGTCCTCCAGAAGAAAAATGTACCCTAGGATAGAGAGGGTGACCTAAGTAACAATGCACAGTGCAACCACTGTATGGGATTGTGCATTTTCTGTCTGTGGAAAATCATTTGAAGATAACAGATGTCTAGAAGGCCAAGAAATGCCAAAGTCAGCGTGGCAAATAGCTTCTCTTTAGGAGGGATACAGTTTTCAGTCCCTGTTTCAGATGTGGGACAAGAGAAGCAGCACCAGTTATGAAAGCAGAGGGCCACAACACAAGTTATTGTCACACCCACACAAAACATGAGAGCAAAGTAGCATTTCAGTATGTCAGGCTGTTCTCCAGATGCTGGTGAGCTGTACCAAAAGCATTGAGTATGCCTATAGTGAACTGGCCTTGCAACAGAATCAAAGCTGAGGAACAACATCTAGTATTCCCCAACAAACACAGCTGGTTGGTTGTACTGCCTGAGGGGGTGTGTTTTGGACAGCACAGAGGTGGTGGTGCCATTTTAGAAATCTTCCTTTTTCCTTGTGCTTTACCAGGTTATTTTCTACAGAAGAAACTGGTGATGAAGTGAGAAATATCCTTGGTACAGACCAACTTATTATCTATTTATTTATGTATTTAGATGCAGA
The DNA here is from genome assembly GCA_013397195.1 of Hylia prasina. Classification (NCBI taxonomy): domain Eukaryota; kingdom Metazoa; phylum Chordata; class Aves; order Passeriformes; family Sylviidae; genus Hylia; species Hylia prasina. Next base: position 73,330 of record VYXD01003199.1, read on the forward strand.
GACAGCATAGGAAACTCATTGCAGCAATGAAACAAATTGGCAGCAGAAAACATTTCCAAGTCTCACTTACTGACTTTGGCAGAACCGTCTGCTCCTTCAGACATGCTTCCCCAGGGCTCTCATAGCACTGATTCATTGACCAGAACTTTGGTTTGTTATTGCCTCTTTCTCTCTGTCAGGAAATCACGTTTCTCTGGGTGGTGGTGATCATCAGGTGCCATTGTAACAAGGTGGTCCCAGGGCCTTGTCACACTGTTGGCAGCACAAATCACCAGTTTGAATTCCTCATCCAGGGCACTTAGTATCTGCACTTAATGCAAGAGTTCCTGATGTGTTTGCCTGAATTTTGTCATCATTTTCAGATAAAGTGAGGTCACTCAAGAGTGAGAAATGGAAAACTGGGATAGAGACAACCAAAGCAGGGTATTAAATGGCTATACAATAGAGGTGTGGACATGAGTTTCTTTACCTAGGTCCATAAAGGAGCTAAGTGACTTCTGTGGTTTATCCAGAGGAAGACTGGCTCTTTCAACCTGAACTTCAGTAAACATAAGAAATAATGATATCAGTGGCCCAAACTGAGGGGCTTTCATGAAAGTATGTTCTACTTCACCCTTTCTTGCTATTGTAGTTCACACCTGCTGCACATTACAGCTGCATGCTTCTGAACACAGCAGAGTCTCCAGGATGTTACAGCAGGTCAGTCTCTCAATCTCCCTAGTCAATACATCTCTCCTCTTGCACTGCAGTGCTTGTCTTCTGTTCAGAGCCTTTCAGTCTCATCAAGCAAAAGGGTTCTGTTTATACCCAGCTTAAGGGAACTTCACAGCACTATTGCTTTTATAGTAAGCATTGCTGCCAACAGTCTGGTTCAAAGTTTATTGACAGCTCTTCATGGAACCTGTCATGTTATTCTTGTTCCAGCCTACCAGATGACTGAGGACTACAATATGAGGTAAGACACAGCTTTCCTGTTTTAGCCCAGTCATGCTCTGGCAGATTACCATTGTGTCCACCAAGATTTTACATAAAATAATATTTACAGCTTAACACACTGAAGGCATTATCCATGCTGTCTGGCAAAACAAGAAGCTATTAAGAATGGGCACCCTCTGCTCTGTGTGCTGAGCTGGTGTCTCAGATCCATGCTGCAAAAAGAGCTGCATGGGTAGCATTTCTCTCCTGGACCAGACAGTCAGGCTGTGGCATTGCTCCTTCTGTGTTCAGCATTGGTGAGGCCTCAGCTTGGGTCCTGTGTTCAGTTCTGGGTCCTTCACTGCAAGAAAGGCAGTGAGGTGCTGGAGCATGTCCAGAGAGCTGGTGAAGGGTCTGGAGAGTGAATAATTGGAGGAGCAGCTGAGGGAGCTGAGGTTGTTTAGCCTGGAGAAAAGGAGGCTCAGGGAAGACATTGTCACTCTCTGTAACTGCCTGAAAGGAGGATGGAACCAAGTGGGGATCAACCTCTTCCCCCAGGCAACCAATGACAGGACAAGAGAACATGACCTCATGTTGTGCCAGGGAAAGTTCAGGTTAAACATCAGGAAGAATGTCTTCACTGAAAGAATGGTGAGGCATTGGGCTGCCCAGGGGAGTGGTGGAGTCACCATTTTTGGAGGCTTCATTCATGGACATGGCACTCAGTACTTTGGTTTGGTTGACATGGTGTTCGATCACAGGTTGGATTTGATCATCCTGGAGGTCTTTTCCAATCAAATGATTCTAGGATTTTATGGGCATAGCCCATCTATGCTGACCATCCCAGTGCTGAGCTGTCTGTTAATGTGTGACCTATTGAGGTTAAGAGTGATGTTGGGAGCAGCTGTATCCTACTCTGATTTCAAAAGCAGTCAAAAAGTTATTGTTGATGGGCTTGTCAGTGTGTACAGGGCAGTGTCTGAACTTTAATGCTTCACTGGAACCTGTGCTCTTGCACAGTGTGTAAAGCAAAGGCAGTTAAGATCTGTTCACATTTAAGATAAGTTCACAGTCTGTGTAATGGTCAGGGATGCGTGGCTCTTGCTAGTAGAAGTTTCTTTTTGAGGAAGAGTTTCTCTGAACAGATTCATATTTAACTCAGTGGTTACTGCTGTAATTTCATTACCTCAGTAAATGAAGAAAAAGTAGATCTGACTGAAACTGAATAGATTGCTTTTATTGAATTCTTTAATTAAAGCTCTTACTACCTTCATGCTGTTTTGATGTAGTTTAGATTTTTACACGGAATGACAGGAGAAGGGAGAAAAAAGAGGAAATGTTTATTTAATTCATGCTATAGAATGTAATGACAAGAGATTGTTTCCATACGTACTGTTTTTGTTGACCTTTTAACATTTGGAAATGTCAGGAAATACCATTACTGTAGGTCTATCCAGCTTTAATGCTACAATAACTTTATAGCTATTCACAAAGGAAATTATTATACATTGCCTGAAACAGTGAAGGTATATGCAAGCATGCACACAGATCTCTCTCTCTCCCTTCCTGCCAAGTAGATCTCTGTGGCTGCATGCAGTCTCTGTTAAAAATGCAAGTTTTGTGTCCTTGCAATTTTGACTTTACCAGACTTACTGAGACAGCAAATAGACGTTTCTGGGAAGTTTAAGGAAGTTTAAATAATGTATGATGCATTCTGAATTACTGTGATTAGATGTTTGCCAAAACTTCACAGGCTCTTCAATCACAGATGTTAACCTTTGCTTGATTTGAGTTGTTTTGAGAGGGCCTGTTGAGATTCAGGGAAGTTGAAAAGCTGGTACTTAGATCTGCATGTTGTCTTGCCTTTAGAACTGTGGAAGAGGTTCCAGTCATGGAACTTTGATGCTCAGACCCCAAGAACATGGAAGCAGTGCTGCTGAAGCAGTGCTCTCCCTGGCAGTGTGAGCAGTGCAGCACACAGTTGTGTTGTGTGTCTTGGAACAGCCCCAGGGGCAGCTGAGCGTGGCAGGACTCTGTTACCTTGGACAGCACCAGGCAAGAAACTGATTTGTGATGGTCCCTTGTCTTCCACTGAAACAGATCAACAGAGAGACCCAAGAGAAAGTGATTAACATCAAACACGTTGCTTGTCAGATTCTGGCCTAGAACCTGAACCTTCAGTGGTTTGAGAGGGATGGGGATTTTGTCCTTTGGTTAGAAAAAAAGAGCACAGTATCTGATGGGAATTGGCTCTATTCCCTCAAAGTCTCAGCCAAGGGCTTCAAATACTAAATGAGGGAAACTGAAACCAACAAACAGAAATATATGTATTTGAAAATATTCTAGAGTGTTAAAATTAATACTGAGAATGGGCCTATTTATTGCATATTTTAAGAACGAAACCAATAAAATGTTAAGGAATTACCTTTAAGCTTATAATTAACTTTACACTCTCTGCTCAGAAACATCCTGAACATTCCACTTTCTGGGGGAGGAAGCTCTTCTGTCTCCAACAGAATCACAGTCAGTTGTGAATCTGGTTGATTTTACTTATCACATGTACAATTAAAAAACAGTGATAACTCAAAACACTCAAATAGAAATGCCTACACAAAAATTGTAATCCAAACTAATGAGAAAGTATAGTTGCTGCCACTTCACAAGCTTAATTAGATTTCTGAACAAATCAACTTTGAAATACAGTAAATGAGTAGTAATTGTCAGGTGTGATTTATTACTTTGCAGAAGTTTGGAAATGAGAACTGTGAAAAATGTCTACTTGAGAGTACTGACAAATCTCTTCCACTGGCTGAGATCAAGAGCACAGCTGAAGTTCATATGTATTGCTCCAAAAAAATAAATTTTAAAAGATTTAGATTTTGACAGAATTTGTTGATATTTATTTGTACATAGTATTTTAACTATATATATATGTATACATTTTCATAAATATAATGTCATTCACACAGAATCATGTGACCACACTGTCTTCCTTTGCAATTCATTTGCATGGTATCAGTATAAATAAAAGTTATCTTTCAGGTATACTGACCAATAGGCTGAATTTAAGTGTATTAGTCATACTTTGCTATGTCTTAAAACTATTAAAAACTCTGAAAGGTAGTGGATTATCCTCACAATGATTTAAATTGCTTTCTTTGTTATTCATTACATCTGTTAGAGAAAAATCTAAATAAGCTTTAGAAAGTGTCGAAATAAATATCTTTGGTGGTCTTAGTATTTGTGCATAGATACCTATAGTGTGGATACTCACAAAAATACACATATGGGATTCAGCTCTGTGCTTGATCTCAGCCAGCAGAAGAAATTTCTGCTACATGTGGATAGCCAGTTTTCACAGTTGTTGTTTCCAAAATTTTGTGAAGTTGTAAACTATACCTGACAGTTTGGACTGATGTAGTCATGCTGTCTCTATGTTAGTAGCTTGCATGTGCTTTATTACTTTGGCTGCATAATTATTTATGGTCTTTAAACATAAACTCAGACACTGTGATGTGTGTGAACACTAACAGACATGCTTCATTTAGAGGTGTAATGTGCTTCCAAATTATTACTTGTGATTGCTGGCAGTATCTGTTGTCTTTCTGACACCTTTCCCATCTATATATTGAAAAAGAACTTTCCACTATTTTCTAATCTGGTAGATTTCTGATGAGTTACAGTTAAGCACAAAAATAGACTTTAGTACACCTGATAATCAGTCTAGTGGTGACCTACTTTGAGATAAGGTTTTGTACAGGGTTTTCTGGTCGATTTTTCATTTGTGAAGGATAGACGATTTATTGGCCCAGGTTGCTGCTGCTGGTGCCTAAAGCAGAAACAGTCCTTCAGTGTGTTGGCCTGTTGAGAGTCACCACGTGCTAGGACTGGAGTGATTCCCAGGGTGGGCCTCCTGCTGCAAGATGACCTAAAGGGAAACTATATAAAATAACTGCTTGGTGTAGATGTCTGGTATTCCTTGTGAAGGAAGCGAAAAGTTGGGGCAAGCCTCTGGAACCCTCCAAATCAGACAGGCAAGGTTTGAAGTTGGGTTGTTTATAGCATAAGACATCTGAGATAACTGCTGGGCTAGAGACAGGGGGAGGGAGGGAAAGAAGACAAACCTGCCTTCTCCTCCTCCCCTCTGGGAGCCAGCTGATGAACCTTTGCTTCCATATGTGCCCGTGCTACCGTGCAAATTTGCAGGAGCTGCAGTAGATATTTAATAATGAATTTTGTGCTGTTTTGCCTTCTTCAAATCAAGAAGCTTTTTTTTCCTTTGCAATCTGCTGAACTGAGCACTTGCTTAGCCATTTGTACAGCCTTGGTAATAGTTTTTGTAAAATGGTGCCCAATTTAGGTGAGGTAACTGCAAAGCCCTTAATTTCATAGAACAAGTACATATCAAGCAGCAGATATATGGGTGAAATTATCTAAATAGCAGTAGCCTTCAAAGGGTCACAAAAGCTAATATATTTGAGGTACTGAGGCCTTGGTTTTGCCAAAGTGTCAACAAAGTCTGCAGCTGGCTGTGGTGGCAGGGACTGAAAGTCAGTAATCCACAATGAGGTATCAGTCATTAAACATGAGACTTACTCCCTCCTTGCCTGCACTCTCTTTGCTAGTGGAAAAAAATAATCCTGCCTCTATGGCAGAAGCTTTGGTCAAGACCTGAACACTCCTCAGGCACAAGTGGTAGGTGCTAAAAGAGAAAAATATGCGTGATTTGATGCATACATATTAGCAATGAGAGCAGTGTTGAAAATTCCTGGCTGTAGGTCAGTTTAGCAAAACATTTGGACAACATTTCCCTGAACTGACGTTTCTTAGTCTGGAAATCCAAACTGGTGATAACAATTAGTTGTTCCCTTTGCTTCTGTCCTTAATTAGAAATTGGGGTGGGGAGAGTGGGGGGTGGGTGCAGAGAACAAATGAAAAACAATCAATCATTTTCAAACCTGTCAGAAGGTGAAGGTCAGCCTAAATTTAAGCCGTGGCTTATGGTTGATTTGTATTTGATCTGAACCACCACACATCCCTCAGACTTTAATATATCCTGGCAATCAGACGTTCCAGGGCCGCGTTTTTCCCATTATTTGCCAGACAGCGGCAGGGTGGCTCCTTGCAGAAGGCTTTAAGGAACAGAGAAAGACAAGAGGTCATCAGTGACCACTAAAGGATCAAAGACAGGGAAGCTGGGTGGTTGCATACCGTCAGTCTCCTATGGAAAATTATTTTATATTGCTCAAAGTCCGTGTCTGGGGCAGTCCATTGTTACTGCTTTTCTAAATATCCTTACTTGCTCAGAAATGCAGTAAAAGGCTTTCATCCCAGCCCATTCAACTTAAAAAAATGGAAAACAAAATCCTCTTAATCCCTCCTTGGATCAGCCTGCACAATGAAGTAGCCAAACTGGTAGTCACAGTATTGCTATGGTGCTCAGCCTGCTGCGATTCCTCCACTGTGTCCTTCTCAGATCACCAGTAGGATCAGTCATTCTCTATTAGGCTGGAAAAGCTCAGAAAATAAGAACAAGAAAAATGCTAAATGTGCTGTGGAATTTCATTCCACTTCTATAATGAGCTTAGCAAACCCTCAAGCAGAGAATATGTAATTTTAAACAGATTTTTAAGTAGCTTTTTTGTCAACTCTCTTAGAAGAGAAGCAGAGCCAGATGATGATGCCTTCTTAGGAGCAGTAGCAGGAGCTTTCTGGGCTTGATCCCCATGGTGCTGACTGCCCCTGGCTTCTCCTGCCACGGGCTAAGCTGCACCTTGTGGGGTTGGTAAGGGAGTTTTGGGGTGCTCCTGCTCATTCCTACCTATGGTGCAATGGTGGCAACACAAGAACTCCTGGTATTTGGGCATGGAGGCAGCCAGCTGAGCCTTGCAAAGCATCTGGCTCCTTTTCACGGGAGAACAACATTGCACAGATGTAATTGTAGTTTCAATAATTCTTCCACCATCTTCAGCTTCATTTAATTCCCCCCTTAACAAGTGTCTGCTTTGAAGAAAAAGATGCAAAAAGAGCTTTTCTATTATGGGATTTCTTTTGGACACCTTAAACAATGGCTATAAAGTAACGAGGATGATTGCAACCCAAGACCATTACATCTTCTCTTTGTTCTTAATCTCGTTTGACTGGTAACTGCTCAACAGAGCAATAAGAAAAGCATTTGAAGAATCCCATCAATCCAGCACAGGTTTTTAGCACAGGCCACTCCAATTAGACTATTATGGGTGGCCAAAATAAGATCCCCATGCTCTTGATAAGTCACATGAATAAAGTGCTGGATGATCGTGCTGTGCTGAGCATTTTGAAGCCAAAAGCAAGAACATTTCTAGTCTCAGTTTCTGTCTAGAGAAGCAGACAACATGGAAAGGATCTGCTGCTCTTGATTTAAAAAAATAGAGCTGGAAATGAAACAGATGAAATCATTAGTTTAATTCACTTGAAAGCTTCTGCTCTGAAGAGAGCTATGCCATATTGTTCTGTACAAGGACACCAGATTAATCGCCTTTTCTCTCCTTCACCTTTTATAGTGATGCTACACAAATGGTATCAAGCTGACAGAGAAAATTATAAATATACTGTGGCTGCAATTTAGCAGCATTAATCACACAAATTTAGTAGTTTTAGATGGTAGTAGGTCATCCATTAGCTGAAAAGTTGACAGTAGTAGCATAGAAGCCCGAGTTCAGGCCTCATCTTCCCCTTTCAGGCAATCTATTTCTTTCTCGGCAGAAACATCTGGTCATTTAAAAACTGTAATTTTCATACATTTTAGCTAACAGTGGAATGTTGAAAAGCTGTTCTGAAAAACATAGTTCTTTCCTGTGCCAAACCAGTTGGCCCAGAGTTAGCAAATGTTGTTATAAATCTTCCCTTTGCTTTTTCAACAGCTCTAAAACTACGGAATTAAATGCTTCATAAAGACTAGCCAGTGGATGCAAGTTAGTATGCTGAAGAAGTTGAGCATGCAAAGCCCACAAGACCTTTTGAATGCTGCCCCAGTCACCCCACAGAAAACCCAAGCTGCCTCCCAACCCCATGGAGATGGAGAATCCTTTGGTTTTATTTTCCTGTCCTCAAGCATGGCTTAGTATAAGCCTCTGAAGCACAGTTGCACTGAAAAGGCTCAGAAAGAAAATAACAAAACAGAAAACCTGCCTTTTGTCACATGTATCCACTCTTCCATTAATGTGTGTCACTGGAGATGGTCTTTCCCATTGCATGTCCTCCAAATTTTACGCCAGCCTTGTGTGTAGTCATAAGTGGTAGGTTCAGGGACTTCCCACCACATATCTCATGTATTTGTCCAAAAGAAGAAAAAATCCAGAAACAGCAGCACAGCAACTTTTGTCAACCCAAAAGAATTAGCAATATGAAGTGGTGAGATGACTTTTTACCTTTCCGTTGTAAATTGCATGCAGAGGGAACTGAGAATATCAGAGGTGTGTCTGCTGCCATGTTGCTTTTTCCCACCAAACAACTGAGGAGCGTGGGAATGGCAAAGCCAACTTCTTCCTTCTCCAACAGATACATAATGATATATGTCAAATACAAGGAGAGAGGATTGTGGAAATGCTCTACCCCCATGGATCCTATGGTACATATCTAGGGTATGCTGTACACAGACCTGCTTTGGTTGGAAAACTTGTTATGCATTAGGCATAGTGATGTAAAATCCCACCTCCCTTCCCCACCAAAACCTCCTGGCTTCAGCTCTGGAGGCTTGTGCAGGAGAGATGCCATCCCACATGCTGTGAAGGGTGCATGGATCTGTATTGCCAGTGCTATTGCTATGGCTCAATGGTGCTATTTTAAAAAATACACAGGGAAACAAGGTGACCCATTCAATCAGCGCAGAGTTCTTGGTGTGCTGAAAAATCAAGGATTATTGAAACTCCAGGTCTAAGCCAAAGCAATTTTTTAAAATTAACATTCCAGTTTTGTGGTCCTGACGAGGACAGCAGGAATGGAATGTTCTCCGCTACCAAATCCTGATGTGATAACAGCGCTCACCCAGAGCAGCAGCCCTGGGACAAAGCAAGAGGAAAATACTGACTGCATGGGGTGGCTTCTCAGAGCCATGACAAAATTTCTGGTCCGAGGCAGGCAGCTGTATTTCAGAAAACTCCAGCAGACCATAATAGTTGTTAAACATATGGAGGAGGAAAATTCAAATTGCTCATCTGTGTGGCAAATCCCAAACAAGTACTTGGCTGCCAGAAATGCTGGGGTTCTCTTTCTCTCTCTCTCTCTCTCTCTCTCTCATGCTCATCATCTGCAGTTAAAGCTGTTCTGCTTTGTGTAAGGATTAGCCAGAGTAAAAATTAAAACTGAACTGCTAAGCTGCAAGCTGAGTGTCTGTCTGTGGAGCTGTTCACAAGAGGCACTAGCCAGCTAACAACTTCTCTTGCCCAGTAGAAGGAGGCAAAAACTTCAAACTCCTTCATTTGACAAAGAACAGGGACTTCAACATGTGTCTTCCTCAAAGTAGGTATACAGCCTCAAAACTGGTGTTCTGGATGAGAGATCTTGCAGGCTCATTTTTTCTGTTTCTACATAAAATGTCAAATAACCATCTTTTCTTCCAGAGAAAGACATTTTTAGGTCTCCCTAAAGTAACAGATGCTGGGAACTGGAGCAGGACTTTTGGTGGTCACAAAAGATCGGAACCAGTCACACATTATGTTAGGAAGAAGAGTCATGCAGAAAAGTTATTTTTGGCCCCTTCTGCCACTCCTTAATGTAATGTCTAGCAGCTAGTACCTAAGCCACTGGCCTGCGATGCTCAGCACACAACAGTGCAACGCTTCTTGCAGAAAACAGCACCAGCAACAAAAATTGCCTGTTTCTTAACCTTGATATTATGATTTGCTTTCAGACAGATTCCCTCAGCTCAGCCAAGGCCTTCTCCAGTCTTAAAGCTATCAAAAAGACAAATAATACCCACCCTTGGCAGGACCAAGAAATAAAGGTACAGAAAGAAAGGTGTGAGTCCCAGCTGTTGGCTGGACAAGCTTTCAGGCTCACGTTTCAATAGCGTCCATGCGGAAAAACACTTCTTATTTCCAAGTCCTTCAGCCAGTCATGGTTAAATTGCAAAATAGCTGCTTATGAGCCAATACCTCTTGTCATGTGCTGTCCAGGAATGTGGAAGCCCATTCAATTTCTAATGGAAATGAATTGAGCAATGCTGTTTGCCTTCCTCCAGTCCAGAACTCTCAATGCACAGATATGGGAGTTATGGGAGAAGGGCTTCTTGCCCTTCATTTCTTCTCAACCTAAGTCTATCAAGCCTTTATGCCTGTACAAACCAGTGTAAAATATTATTTTGGTGTCATGGTGGTGTTTTATATCAAAACTACACTTTACAAGCTGTAAGTTAGATGGGAACCAGAGTTTTGGTTACCTAAACAACACTTCCAGATCCTTGAAACAGACTGTCACTTTGCAGACCTGACCATGCAGGAGAGGGAGAGGTATCTGTAAGACATCTGTTATCCAGTCTCCCCCACATTATGCTCCAACCCCTCCACTCTGAAGGGTGGTGTTCAAGGCAGTAGCAAAGTTATTTCAAAACCACAAACAGACCTGGCTTTGGTTTTAGCTTGCCACAAATTTAATTCCCTTCTATCTGAACTAGTTACCCTGTTCTTTTGCACTGATGGACTTTCTGCATGTTTACCTAAAGTGTGATAATATTGAGGCTGACAGTTATTTTGCAAGAAAAAGTGTTTTTCTGCTTGTCCATCTCACCTTTGCCTTTGCCAACAGTAGCCACCAAGCCTTCCCTTCCTTTTCCACACACTGCTCTTCTCTTAGAAATAAGGTGTCTGCATGCTTTATAACCAGAGGACCTGTACTGAATTTTAGAAGCTGTATTTGGGAAGTGCAGATTTTCTCCCTGCCTCTCCAGTGGCTGTAACCAGTGGCCCATTTCCATCTGTGTCTGTGCTCTCTGTGAGAGCCGTGCTGCCTTCGCCCCTCCTGGGCTGGGGCTGGGGTTTCCTGGCTGGGGCTCAGGGCTGGCAATCACACAGGCTGCAGCTAGAAGAGCCAAGGAGCAAAAATTTAGAAAGCTACTTAACAAAGAGATCGCATGTGTGCGGCTCAACCTGAGGAATGAACAATTACTTTCCTGACTGCTCTGAAAGGGGACTGCTTTATTTCAATATCAGAAAAGAGATTCTGGCTTTCTCCCCAAATACAGGCAGAGCAATCCTTCATTAGTGATGCTGTGTGGAGGCTTGTATCAGCCTCAGAGCAAACTCAGCTCCTTCAGCTTCTTGAGCATGTCCCTGATCATTGCAGTTTTCCCTTAAGGCTCTCCATGAGCATGCAATGGCTCTCACTGTTGCTGAGACAGAGGAGGAGGAGAGCCCCTGCTTGTATCCCAGCACTGTCAGTCAAGATGATCCAGGGAGGGTGGTCTCGTGTTGCAAGGAAGGTGTTGTCACTCCTTTCTCCCACTTTTTCAGCCATAGCTCTTCAGCTTAGCCTGCCATACAGTGGCAAACAGAAAACTTTCCCTACCCACGTGGGCAAAGGACATGAAACAAAATCTATCAGACTCAAGGGAAGGAAGTGAAATTCCTTTTCTTTATTACATTGAAACCTGTCACTTTGAGATATGCTGCTGCTTCTCCCCCTGCCCACCTTTCTCTGCTGCTCCTCAAGGGCAGCTTCTCACCTAGAGCAGGACACACAAGTGAAAGTGGCCTCAAATCCCAAGAATGAGCTATGGATCCCATCTTTCTGTACATCCTCCACCTCTGAACCCCTTGCTGCAGGGAGCATTTGTTAAATGTCTAATGCCCTGTGATGGGGTCTTGTTTATGGCTAAAGCTCCAAGAGATACTACTGTAATGTGTCAGTGAGAAGGGGCCTGCGGTGGCTGCCAAAAAAGTTGGGATATTCTCTCTGCAAGAGGTATTAGAAGGGATGGAAACAGTAAAGAAAGGACTGGAGGCTGAAGGGGAAGAGACAGATGAAGTTGTGCATTCAAAGTGCTGGAGCCCCTGCAATGAGCTCAGATTGCTTACAAGGCATTCTGTGCAAACTGTTTACAAAAGCCCAAAGTTTAAATTATGGTGATGTCAGCAGCCATTAAAGTTTGCTGCACAGGAAGTATTTTATGCCTGTCAAAATTTACCTTCTGCTCTAATACACTTGAAAGACTTATAGGAATAAAAGTAAAAGTAAGATGACTTTATTTTTTTTGTTTTATTACCCTACTCCCCACCACCACCAAAAACAAAGAGAAAAAAGCATCGAAGAGGTCCTGCACAGAAGTTAGTCTCATAATTATGTTTTCACTGATGAATTTACTTTTTCTGTAGTAATTAGACCTGTCTGTGCCATTCAAAGTCTTACCTCCATGATTTCTGTGGCAATCTGAGCTTTTTTCCTTACAATGACTTCTAAGCATTCCCTAAATGCTGTCAGACACTGTGGAGAGTGTCTGCATAGAAAAAAAACCCAGACCAAAGAACTAGGTAACTTTCTTAGAAGTTGTCCACAGCACACACAGTTTTATACAAAAACCAAGTATTTAGGAACAAGTAGTATTTGCACTGTAATAAAGAACATACATAATGCCCTCCCACTCCCCCTTCAAGCATGAAGAAATTGTTAATTACCTGTGTTGAATGGAATTAAGCAAAAACTGTAATTTGGACGTTGTTTTCTTCAGGCAGGATCACCCACCAGAGGATTTAATTGATATTTGAGCCTTACTGGGGGGGAGGCTGAAGGAGTCAACCTGCAGCACAATTTTTTATTAGACCAACGTAGTGGGGTCACTGTTGCTCAAGCCTTAATTTTATTCCACTCAAAATGTCTTGGTGCAGGAAACTTCAGGCCTGGACTTGCTGCACTTTGCAAAAGGCAGAACTCAATTTGCCATCTGGGATTACTCCCAAGGTGCACAGCAGCACAGCTGGACTTGGAGTCCCTTCGTGCAGGAAACACAGAGATGATTTTCAATACTTGTTTTAGGTACCTGCCCTCTACCACCTGATGAAAGCAGTATTTTACTTCAGTTGACTTGTCCTCCCTTTGTAGAGCTCAAAAATAAACATTTAGTGTAACTGGGTCTTCCCCAGGAAAGAAACAAGCCTCTCAGAAAATAAACATTTGTAATTATCCTCAGCTGCCGCTGGATGTCAGTGATTGCTGGACTTTAGCAGTGGATTTGGTTTAAAAAAAAAAAAAAAAAAAAAAAAAAAAAAAAAAAAAAAAAAAGGCAGCATTTTCAGACCTGCCTGAGCCTAACAGGATCATAACCAGGCAGTGCAAGGGCAAACAAATGACAGGGCAGCCAAGCTGGAGACCAGAAGAGCTGCTTTTTCTCAGACTGCATTGCTGCCTTTGCACCCACACATGCTTGTAGGCACTCATTTGTAAAAACATTTTAAGAGAACTAAGAGACTGGTGAAAAAGAGTTGCTCTTTGAGCTGATAGACACATTAGAGTTCAATGGTCTCCATTTGATCTGCTCAGTTTCAGGCTCATGAAAGCTTTTCAGAAATTTTAATCTCAAAACGTGGCATTGGCAGATGGATAAAAGGAACCCACTGAGAAAGGAAAGTCCATTAGTTCATGCTGAGTGACCCTCCAGAGCAGAGCAAAGGGAGACAGGAGGCACAAGAGAGCAATTCCAAATCTTGGACAGACACCCCTGGATTTTTGCAGGCATAGGCAGTAGAGGTGTGGGGTCACTTGTGTATGCTGGGTGCAGTCAGTGTTGATGATTTCAGACCAAGTAGATCTGTTCCTACCCATGAGCTGGTCACAGAAGCAATACTCTCCCATTCCTTGTGGGCATGCTGGATGCTTTCCCTATAGAACTGAGGAAAAAGGAGATGTAAATGTAAACACTTGAAGAACAATCTGTTAACGTGCTATAGCTGCCTTCAAGAGTGGGGAGAAAACCTGTATAAGAAAATTGGATGACAGGTTAGAGGGAAGAAAGGTTGACATGCTCAATTTGTTCTGCTTCCATAGTTAAAACATGAGGAATGTACACATGGCATGAATGATAAAGTGAAAAACTGCATAAGGCAGCTGTAGTAAGCAGCTTCCCATTGGTGTGGGGAGCTCTGAAGAGGCTGTCAGACACTTCAGGCATGAGAAACTCCATGGAGCTCTGCCTCTGGCACATAGTGTTTGAGGCATTTTTTGTCCCACAGGGAAAGTGCAGGCTACCAACACTGGTTGGGACACTTTGTTTGGAGAAAGGCACATGGGCTTCCCTTACAAGGAGCTTCCAGGTATAGGACCTGACCAGAGCTGCTCACTGTCTTGTGCTCCCATTGCCTTCTACCTTTTTGCATCTCTCCTTTGCAGACCCCCTCTGTACCTTCCTCTCACAAGAAGTGCTCCATTTCAGCAGGAGGAGTGGAGTGACCCTCCCAGCAGGGTGACCACACAGCTCTTGGTGGTCCTGCATACTCACAGGAGGGAGTGCCCCAGCAATGAAACCTGGTTCTCCAGTTACCAGCAAAATGCCTGAACCACTGGACTAGGTGGAAGTATCGGGGTCATTTTGCTGGGTATGTTTTAAGGAAAGATCTTCCCAGGATTTTGTGCTGAGGCAATATATGGTATGCATATAGGAGAGCAAATAGAATCCTCTGGGACTTAGGAAAAGAAGAAAGTCAAGCCCAGGGTTCCAAATGGTTTTAGTAAGTTAGGACTGACCTAAGCTGGTTCCCTGAGGTACCAAAAAAACAAATGGAGACTTAGGCACTAAGAGGATCTCTTAATAAGGGACCATTTTTAAGATAATCAGTTTTAGAGTTAGCTATTTAAATCTTCCTTGGCTTTAGATTTTAAAATAATAAAGTCATAAAGAATCCACCACAGCTGTAGAAAAGTTTTGGTGAAAAAATACCCAAACACTTAAAAGGGAAGTATCGAAGTAATTTTAGTACCTTAAATACACCTTCAGCAAATATCAGCAGATTTCATGGTGACTAGGTAGAAGAAGAAAATGGTTTCATAGCAGCAGCATAGAAGATACCACTGATACCTGGCTGCTGTCAGACTGCCTTTATAATTTAGGCCATTTGAATAGAGCTAGGAGACAAAGTGATAAATCTACAAGGATCAAGTCACAGTATTCACTGTCCTTCACAGAAGCTGAAGGCTGTGCACACCAAGGGCTATGACTTGTAGGGTACAACAGAAGGTACCACATACCAAGTGTCACTGAGAGGGTAATGGAGGGATCCTATGACAAGTGCCAAGTGTGGTGAAGTAATCCACATCCTCTCTCAGCTGCCTCCAGGGATTTCAACACAGACAGGCACAGAAATTTCACAGTTGCTCCCGTACTGTGAAGAACCACATGATTGAGTGTGATGCATCTGGGACTGCCGGTGAAGTAGATGAAGTAGAGGGCTGAAGGAACTTCAGGCCCTTGCATCTCCCCTCTGGGAAGCTGCTTTACACTTGAGTGGTGGCCTTGCACTGCACCACAGTTTCCAGCTGCAGTGGAGCAGCCATGAGGAGCAGATCCTGCTCCCCTCTGTCCTCCCACTGCTGCAACTCCCGTGGGTGAGGTGACGTGGGGATGCTGCTGGAAGGCTCCAGGAGCCCAGGGCAGGGTGCAGGCTGGCTCTTGGCTCCATGTGCTGCCCTGCTGGAAAGCAGCACTTCCTGGCACTGCTGCCACTTGAAGGAAGGAGGTCCCAGAACTGCCCTTAAGCTCCTGCTCTACCTAAAGACAACATTTTCTTTCTGTTAATTGTAGCTCGTGCTGAAAGCCCATTACAGAAAAAGCTACTGGGGGTACCTGGTTTGGGGTAAATAAATATTTCCTAACTTATTATGAAAACAGCAATAGAGGGTAAAAGTCCTTTGGTCAATCCTGTTCCTGAAAAGAAAGACTTCTTTCACTCTATTGTTAATGTAAGGGTTGAGATGGTTGTCTCTTTCTAGAGTCTTGTTTTCCCAGCCCATAGGGGCTCGCAATGGGTTACTACCCTCCTTTCACCCACCCTCCCTTGTCACCACAGCTTTGATGCTGTCTTTGGTAAGTGCTTTCATTAAATAAGAAACTGTTTGGATTATTTGCCACAATCACATGCTCAAAATTGCTTGTTTTAAAACTAAAAATGACCCCTTGTCCTAGCTGTCATCATCTTGCTTGTGAATCATTTAGCCTGATTGTCATGGGATGTGAATGAATGTTGGGCTTGACTTCAGTGTAGGCTCTGCAGAACTTTGTAGATATGAGGAAACACTCCTGCACTGATGGCCAGCCCTCTCTCACACCAGGTACTACAAACACAGCAAAATCAGTGGGGACACGTAGATTTCCAGCCTGTCACACACAGGGTTTGACTCTTTGCCTTGAAAAGATAGCTGTAACAAATGAAGTAATTTTCCTTCACAAGTGTATGCTTTCTGCTTTAATTTTTTGTGAGCAGTATTTTATATTTTCACATATATCCAGAGGCACATTTTAAAAGTCCCTTGGAAAAATGACACACATACTTTATTTCACATTCAGAAATTTTATGTCACGCTACACAGAAACTTCAGTACTTTATAGCAACCGTATTTCTCTGGATGCATTTACCATCACTATTAGTAGGCAAGGGAAAGAAGAGTGAAGAAAGCTGGCAGGTGTAAGGCTAAGAGGAACACATTTCAGAAGGTCTTTTTCAAACTACCAGGCAAAGTTGTTATATAAATCCTAATCTTCAAGATAAAACAACCAGCATGAAAAAATTTCTCTCCAACATCCCCCAAACAGCCCATCGTGGTAATTACTGCCTTTATCCTTATGGTTGGAGAGCTCTGACAAAGGCCAGCAGATTAATTTTATATCTGTCTACTCTGTCCTATCCAACAGCTCATAAAAAGTAAAGTTTCCTTTGAAAGCTTTTGCACTCCTTAGCTCTTGGGCAGCTTTAGGAGGCAATATAACAAAAAGAGCTAGGAGCACCTGTACTATTTCAGCAGTGCTTGAGCTAGGTTTTTGGATAAGCTGCTTAACTCACAACAAGAAACGTGCCCTAAACCAAGCCAAAGCCCCTAGGCTTAGCTTGATTCTCCCTGTAAAGTGATCTCACAACCACACATCTTCCAGCCCGGGTGGCAGCACAGGTTTCCTGCTGCAGCTGGAGCCCAACAGCAGTGCCAGAGGGAGCTGGAGCAGGCAGGCCTGCTGCATTCACACAGCAGCTGATTTATTTTCTGCTGGGCACACACGGATGAATTCCACTGCAAATAATAGACACTGCTGGCACAATGAGGGAAAATAGACTCTCAAAACCACTGCTGACATTTGCTTGCCTACTGATCACTGTATCCCATGTGCCTCTGCTGGTCTCCATCATACCCTGCTCAAGCACTTTGCAGTCATTATGAGCTTGATTCTCCACTGCCTCTCACATTGTGCAGTCATTTTCACCGGTGTAAAGTGAGTGCAAAGTGAGTTTACATCTACTTTGCACAGGTGTAAACGATTACACATCCCTGGAAGCTACCACTCTGCATTGAAGCTGCTTGGGCCAGAAGTAGCATCTCTGTTAACAATTAGGAATGTGTAAGGGGCAGGTGATACACTTACTCAATAGGGGAGAATAAGGGATATGCCATGGAGAGAGTGTGCTTTTGTTCTAGCATGAGCTTGCCACATCTTATAGAGCACAACCAGCGTTCTCAGAGGCACAAAGGAAATATGTAAGTTTGATTTTTTTAACCAAACTCTGACACTTGGTGCTTTGTAACAGGGGAAAGGGGGTGAAGTTGGAAATGAGCTTATTGAAAGAATTTCAGTGGCTTGAAAGAGCTTCTAGATAACAGTCACTGTTAGCACACACATGCACATCACCCAGTTTTGGAAAAGGACAGGTTCCTGCCTTGTAGCCTCAGTTAGTGGTACAGAAAACAGGGTTTGACTGTTCTTTTTGATGGAAAAAAGTGAGTGGTAGTTCTATCAGCAACCAGTTAATTTTAACAGAGATTGATTAGTTTGAGGGAATTTGAGTTATGTAGCTGAAGAAGGTTTTTAAAGACAATGTTATAAATAAGTCTGCTGAATACTTGCATGCAAAGTTCATATATGAACTTTTATGACACTAAAAATGTTTAAGAAAAAATAGGACTATTCCCTTTTAACCTTAAATTGCTAACCTTTAAATTGGTCACTAAATAATATGGGGTTTATGCTGGCCTCTTTTTTCACAGTGATCACTTAAAGTTTTTTCTCCTCAACAGAGGAGGAATTAAATAGCAAGTGATCAACATTCTGCTCATAGCTCCTTTCCCCTTTTTCAGGACACATGGCCAAAGAATTTCTTTTCTTGATCTTTTCACCTAGTTTCTTTGATCAAGATATTTCTTTTCTTGTTCTTCTGCTACATGCTGTCCCAACTGACACCCAAGTTTCATTAAACAAGACCAAAAGAGATTTCTCTTTCCATAGATGGCTGTGTAGCATTTTCCATGGTTCATATGGAGGCTGTTGAGGTTGAAGTTCCAAAAAACCTGTTGAAAGAGAGTAGCTACATTTAATCCATTAAAAGCACCCTGAATCATTCTCACCAGTGTCATGAGTCTACAATGGCAACAGTCTAAAGAGCATGTTCTAGACAAACAGAAATATGCATCTGTAACAATCATTTTGAAGCAGTTATAGTTAAATAACAAATTATTACATAACTATGCAATGCCCTTTTGTGAGAGTATTTTCATTGTTATTCCAATATAGTTATTTTATTCCCATCCAATCAATCTTGAAAATATACAAATAAGACTTTTAAGCCAAGGTGTGCTTCAGTAATACAATAGACTCAGAGGTCTGAAACTTTTGTTGCTATCAGGACACTTTCAAATCCTTTATGTTGCTGCAGCAATACTGATTCTAAACTAGAAGTTCAGTATCTCTTAACATCTGTTTCCTATGTGAAAGGCATTTTAAAATCAACAAAACCAACTGTGAATGGTCTCAAGAGCCTTAGTAACTCCACAAATACTAAATTATGTTCTGGTGACCATTGCAATTATTTTCTGCCACAAGCTCACTCACACTAGCTGATGTTGTGCAATATCTGCAAGCTTAGGAGTAAGCATCTCGTTAGGAACCAAAGTCCTCCCTGATCCTACATATCCAGAAGGAGTGGCTGTTGCAGGACCTCTCCACTGTCATTCTGTCAGCAGAAGCTCCTCCTTCACTCCATCTGCCCAAAGCAACCTGCTCTTTCGTTAGAAAATACTCCCTTTCTTTGGAGTTTTATTGCAGCCTGATAGACTTAAGCTTGTCTCAGACATCTGTACACCCCCTAGATAGAGACCATGGGTTTTGATGTGTGTAGCAGAACCTGCTGAGGAGCCAGAGGAGGCAGCTCCCTCAGGGCACCTCACCACAGGATGGATGTGCCAATGCCATGTGGAGGTGCTTAAATGTAGTTTGATTGTGGTTCTGCTGGGCTCTGCTCAAGTTATAACCCCTTGCCCTGAGGCAATGGGGAAGAAGCCACATTCAGTGGCTGCTGAGAGACTCATTCTGCCACTGTGTAACAGATTTTTCTGCTGAGATCCACAGCTGTTTGTGAGATCCAGAGTGGAAAACTAGGCTGCAGTGGTCCAGACTGAACAGGATGTGGGGCTGCCCTCTTTCTTCTGAGCAACCAGTGATGCCCAAGGCAATGTCAGAGCTCAGTCTCCCCTTTCTGAAATTCTCAACTGCCCAGAATATCTCCTGTACTTGGTTTCAGTTAAGCAGTGAAGTACTTGCTGTGTGGCCACATTTATATATTATGATCCTGTGCTGCTTTGGCAACAAGGAGGACAATTCCAGAAGCCTCAGCAGCAGAGGTTTGTTTGCCATCCTCAGCACTGAACACCAAGATCCCTGCATTTGTCTCCACTCTTCTTTCCCAGCTAATTTTCATCTGTATATTTGCTACATCTGTTTACTTTATCGTGCTTTCTGGCACTTACTCTCTTTTTTGCCTCTTTTATTTGCTCATCATCAAAAATGTCTAGCACACAATGGGGAACAAATTCCTGCTTCCAATATACCAGCACTTAAGCAGCTAAAATCCCTTTGAGATCCTAGTCTCAAAACAAATTTCAGCCTCTGGGAAGTGATTTCTTTGTCTGAAAAGCCCCCATGGCATGTCACCTATCAAGATGCCATTCCCTGCTCTGTGCAAACCAGTTGTGTACATGTCATTTTACTCACCTGTGATCCATATTTTAAAAGAATTTTCACAGGCAGGCTTTGTAAGACATGTTTTCCTGGCACTTAGCTGTTAGGCATAATGAAATCCAAACTGTTTATTAGCTCATCCACTATCTTGATTATCCAGAAATAAAGCTCAGATTCCAGATGTCCAATTTTCAAACCCAACTTTCCCAACTGTTGGACAAATGCACGTTTCTCTGTCACTGTCTCCATTTGAGACCAATTAGTTGGCTCACTTTTGGATAGTCTACCCCTTGCTGTTTTTAGCACGTCTGCTCTATTAATGGTTATCCTTAAGGCAATGTCCACTTTTTCCATGCATTTCAGGGATACCAGCAGATGATTTGTAACCAGCCTCCTCCTTCTGTTCTTCAACTGTGAGGATCTAAACAAAAACCTGGGGCTTCATTTGTGTACCTCTGTGAGTCAGCGACATAATGTGGTGTCATTGCAATCCTCAGACTGGGAAAGAGGAATTTTACTAGGCTCTGGTGATGTTTTGTTCTGGCCCAGACTACTATTATAACAAGCTGACATTTTATAGCAAACCTTTTCGCTGTACCAGCACTTAACTGCTTTCTTTAGTTTTTGCATTATTGCCAACTTCTCTTGTTTTACAAACCAAATCTATCACTATTTTTAATTGTTCCAAAATGCCACAGACCAGACTAGAGTCACCTTTTCCATTTGACATATCTGTGCTTATGGGGTTCGTGGCAATTAATGTCCATCTTGCTAGCAGCTGCTTCCTTTCCTGATTGGCTGCTGCAGAGAAAAACTCAAATGATGGGGCAAATTTCCCAAGCCCTTGGGGTGTCTGATTTCCTTTCACTGATCTGGCCCTGCAAGCTGAAGTCCAGCTAAATATAAATTGTATAAATTGTTCCACTGCCCATTTATCCTGGGAGTCCTTGTTTGCACCAGATTATGCCAAGAACAGGTCTTGTCTGGTCCTCAGCCAGGCCGGAG
The DNA here is from genome assembly GCA_013397195.1 of Hylia prasina. Classification (NCBI taxonomy): domain Eukaryota; kingdom Metazoa; phylum Chordata; class Aves; order Passeriformes; family Sylviidae; genus Hylia; species Hylia prasina. The sequence continues at coordinate 94,427 of VYXD01003199.1, forward strand.
GATTCAGCTTTCCCCATGCTGCTAATTTTCTGATCTGGCTCTTTTTGCCTCATGGCTGCCTGTGCACCACATCTCAACAGCTCCTGCAAACTTGGAGCACTCTTGTCTGTCGTGGGCTGCTCTGCAGCATGGACAGGGCTGGCGTGCACAGGCTGCCTGCTGGAAACCTCTCCTGTTCCTCATCTCGCTTGGGTGAGACGCTGAGCAGAGCCAAGAAGCCTGTCAAGGAGTTTTCTCTCAAAGAAATCAAGTTTTGCATTATTTGAACTGGACAATCTCTCCTCTCCCTGATTGGCCTCTGAGGGTTATAAATGAAGTAGAAAATAGTTTTACTGAGGCCATTTGGCTAACCCACTTGTGCAGCCAGGTGGCTGAGTGAGGTCTGCTCTGACCTCTGCCCCTTTCACTGCTTTCTCAACACACTTTTTGAGATCTGTCATTCCTTGCTGCTGCTCGTGTCTGTTAGCAGATTTTGGGTTGTCAGGACACCCTTGAGTCTCCTGGCTCCATGGATATCCTCCTTGTTCACAGCAGACAGGTCTCTGCTTCCAACCGTGGGGCTTCCCAGTCTGGCTAGACATGGTGTGCAGCATGTGCAGATGTTGCCTCAAAAGCAGTTCCATCTCCACCTACAAATTGTCTCTCCACTGTTATCAAGAGACTTCTTGATGATTCTTCCTTCTTTGTTTGATGCTTTTGCTTTCTGCTTTAATCATGCCTCATGCTGCTGGTTCTAGGGAGACCTTTATCCTGGGGGAGTTGAATGAACTCAAATGTGCTGGGGCTTGTCCCAATTTTTTTCCAGCACCACACTGGAAATACAGGTAACATTGACACAGCAGAGATGGAGGTGATGATAGACTCAGATTTCTTTTATTATGGTCCTCTGTCTACAGGGAATGACCTCAGACACAGGAGGAATTAGGAGCTGTTTTTTTCAGGTTACAATTGCCTTTTAATCATCTTAGCCAAAATTTCTCTCCTCTCCCATCCTGCCTCTGTTCTTGGAGCCATAATCCTGATTGGGCCAAATCCTTGGCTTCTCTGATCTGCTCTGCCTTCTTTCCATAAGCACACAAAACCAATAGCCAGTGAGATATGACACACAAGTAAGTAGAGGTAATTTCTTTATATCATTTTTGCAGGAATGCATGTGTCTGTGTGGAGGCCGCTTCACTTCTTCTGGTTACACAAAGCATCTTGAGGGCTTTTGTCTCTTGTATTTATCCCAATGTCATGGTGGCTCTTACAGGCCCCCTTGACTCCTCTGAGGACAATCTCAGTGCTCGACTGCACAACTGGCATCTCACTTTAAAGAAAAGGCGTGGTTGTGTTTTTGTAGGTTACAACCATTTAGCTCAGTATTGCTAATTTACTTTAGCACTAATTAAAATGGCATGAGATTAGTACACAGTCAGGTATCTTCATGGTGGTCTTAGTCTAGGGTGGTTAGTTTGATGTCTGCAGACAAATTGCTGCCCTAGCTGAGAACTCTCTTGGGACCATTACCAGAAAGTCACAGTGATGTGTAGGTCTTAGAGAAGGAGTACCCTCCTCCCCATGTCTGAGATGGATTAGCACATCACCATCCAAAAGGCAGCTCAGAGGCTTCTTGTGCTTGCTGTGGGCAGCAAATGGAGCATTCAGCCTCAAGGACAGTCTATCAAGGTACCCCTGCCAATGGTCAATTCAATCATTAGGTAAAACGTACTCACTGGAGACCTGTTCAAGTGTGATACAAAGAAGCATGGGTGGGAAAGAGGGGTAGGGAACCAAAGAGTGGCTGGATCAAAGCTCTGGCTTTGTAATTCAAATGGAATGAGCTCAAGTCCTTTGAAAGTTGTCCATTTGAAAACATTTCTGCTAACTTTTTTTCCTCACATCAATTTGCTTATAGATTAATTTTCATAAGCTTTCCATAGGGGGAAAATTGATAATGTGACCCAAAATATTTCTTTTCCAAAAATGTCCAAGTTATAGTGGAAAAAAACAGTTCAGCCACATAAAGATGTGATAGTTATGAAAGCAATGTGAGGGACTTGCACAACTCTCCACCTGCAGCAGCTAATTAAGAAGCAGAGGCTGAAGCCAGGTCTTTCCCCTTGCTCGGAAAGGACTGCTTCCTGTCCTCTGGCACTACAAGGACTGGGGTTTGCTTCTGTGGTTATCCACTGCCTCCAGCAATGTCAGTCAGTATGGGGGAGACTCAAAATTCCTTTCCCAACAATGACAACACTTTCCTGGAGGCAGCAAATAATTGCAGAATTAAGTTTAATTTGTTTTTCTCAGAGGGTTGCTAGGTGGGTGATCAAAACAGCAGAGTCTTAGGAAAGGGTTAGGTATTTATACAGTCAAACAACCTGTATAAAGAATCCACACCAGTGCTTCCAGACTAGGTCTTCTATGTGGAGGGACAAATACAGAGGAGCTTGTCCTTTTCTCTCTTGTGGTTCAGTTCTTCCATCACAGCTGCACTGTCCAGGGTATCACAGAATCACAGAATGGTTTGGAAAGGACTTTAAAGTTCATCTATCTCCAACCTCATTGCCATAGATAGGGAATCTTCCACTAGACCAGGTTACTCAGAGCTCCATCCAACCTGACTTTGAACACTTCTAGGGATGGGGCATCCACATCTTCCCTGGGCAGCCTGTTCAGTGCCTCACCACCCTCACAGTAAAGAATTTCTTCTTAATATGTGATCTAAACTTACCCTCCTGTGTTGCCCTCTTTAACTTTCCACTTACTGTACCTCTGTAGGTGCATCCTAGTGCCTCACATTTGTTCCTCACATGTTTAAGATCAAAGATGAAACAGGTCTGCATGTCTTTCCCCTTCTCCCTCTGTGTAACATACCTCAAGCTGTAACCTAAAGAAAGTCTCTGGGTACAACCACTGAATGGAGAATGATGCATGCCAACTCATTTCTCAGCCAGGTTGGCCTGAAAGGAAATAACTTTATAGCTGTGAACACTAAAAATTTTAGGAAGGTTTGCTAGTCCCAGGAGGAAGGTCATCTTCTCCTTCTTGCCCTGCCCTGGGTGTGATACCGTGATGCTTCTGCAGACAGCAGCAATCAGAGAGCTCTTTTCTTTGTTGGATAGAGCTGGGTGGTTTTGGTGGTGATTTGCTGCCACTGGGGGATGGACATGTCCCATCCAAGGGACAGCACAGGTCTGGACAGAGCAGCCAATTTACAGCTGTGATCACAGAGGTGCTGGAAATGGCCTGCTGCTGCTGCTGGGCTGTACCTGTTATGCATCTCTAAGGGCAGGGTTTCACCTGGTGCCTGACGCCTAATTGGGGGTTTCTGATGGTAGGTGTCCACAGGTGTCTGAAGTACAGGGGAGGTGTAGGAAGTTTAGAAAGCAAGAGAACTGTACTTTAGAGGGACAGAATCTCTCTTCATCCTTCCCCGGCAATTTTGGTGAAACCTCCATCATGTTGATGAAGTTTAGCTGCCTGGTTCACATGGAAAGCTACATCTTGAGTCAGATTTGAAGTCTTGACCTGAATCACATCTTCAGGGTTCTTCAGAATATTCTCTGAGAAGGAGATGCTCATCCATCTTTGATCTGCCTCATGGTCCAGAAGCCATTCCCAGGAGTGCTGTGAAAGCCAGTCTGCTATCTGCAGTTTGCAGACAGCCTGCCTTCATAGTTTGGGTTTGGGATATTTGTAATGCTAGCTTCTTCTGGGCAAGTTCCTAGGAAAATGGTGATGGAGCATGCTTGGTTGGTGATCCAAGGACTCAGTAAATGCCCTGTAAAACTGGTTTGATGAGTTACTGTGGGTAGGCAACATGGGAAGGCATCAGATCTGGGCTGACTGTTCTATGCAGGCTGCTCGACATGGCAGACTAGTGCAACCAAACCAGAATGTGAGTTCATTTCCTGCCTGACTTAAGCCATTCATTTGAACCAGGCCTTTTACCTCCCAACTATCCCCTGCAGGCCTTAAACATTAACATTCATTACTACCGCTGTCCTCATCCCAGTGACATTCTGTTGCCTTTAGACAGTCTCAAGAGAAAGAGGCTACACAGTAGGCTGAGATATTAGGCTTAACCCAAGTAATGTCCCACAGCTTCAGCAGCTGGTCCTGGGGCTACGTGTCAGGTCTGTGTCCAGCATCTGCCTGGCAGCAGGAGAAAGCACAGTGACAGCTTCCTCCTTCCCTTCTTGGGGCTGAGCCTCAAGTTCACCACATGCTCCTGAACTTAGATAGAGAACATATTTCTTGAAAGCTCCAAGTAAGCTGCCACGGCTGTGCATGAAAGAGTTGTCCTTGCTCATTCCTGTGGTTCCAGTGTGCAGCACCAGTGTAGGTTTGTTCCTCACTGTCCCTGTGCCTCTCGGTGCCTTGCACAAAACCAGGCATGACCTCTGCCCAAAGGAATTCCACCAGGCAGCGAGATGTCTAGCTGCTAGAAAATCACCTGCAATTATTCACACCCTCAAAATTGCCGGAGCAAAATGAGAGCCTGCTTTTCAAAATCAGGTCCATTATGTGTCTGCAAAGTATATAATCTCCACATAATTCATCAACACCATTAATCTAAACTCCTAGGTACTGAGCTCAATAGAGCATGTGTTTTCCATGTGTGTGTAATATCAAACAAACCTGTGTTTAACTTGTCAGAATATAATCAACTCCCATTAATTACTTCAGTATGAAGTCTCCAGTACCAATGGTTCTTCATATAATCACTCAAAAAGCTTTTATTGGGGAGCTAAACAGCTCAATAACACTAATTAATTGTGTTTCTTGGACAACTGAGATTGTATAAGTGGAAAGGTGGTTTTGGTACATTTCCCACTACATTGATTTTCACATTTCTGGAACGCATTTCCCCATAATAGTCATTAGAGCACAGAGAGAAGAGTTGGAAAGGTGCGGTAGGAGCACGGCATTCCTAAAATATGATTTGAGATTTGTACTGGATCTGCTCTGTTTGCCAGAAATTCAAACTCTGGCAAATAACTTAGCCTTTCTAGGCTGTCTGCCCAATAGGCTGAGTGAAAAAAACAGCAAACCTAAAAAATCTGCCAATATTTATGTACCAGCATGTGATTCAATTGTTTTATTGCAGAGTAAAAGTGACACAAGAAAAAGAGGAGGACAGAAACTCTGCAAGTCCTGGGGAAAAGTATGAAGCATTTTAATGTTAGTGTTAAAGAATTTTAAGACTTTAATTAAACCACCCCAAAATTCACAGGTTCAACAAAACCAAAAAAAAAAAAGAAAAAAGAAAAAGCACAATTGCTCTCCTGGGCTTTTCAGGGCTTTACTTCTACACACATATTTTTCTAATTCCACATAGAGGAACAAAGAATGTGTTTTTGCCACCTGAGAAGTGTTTTTTGGTGATTCATGAAGGTTTCTCCCTCGTCTGAAGCAGAGGTTTCTCAGTTATGTACCCCAGGGCTGCGCTGCTGCAGAACGGAAGAACTGGCTGGGAGGGGGATTGCCAGTGGGGAGGGTGTGAGGCCAGGGGAGCATTTCAGATCAGCAAGATATTACTTGGTGTCGTGTGCGTATGTGTTTATATATAAGGAGTAAATGAATTGTTGCTCTCAATGGCATGGAAAAGTAAATAAAAAGCCTCTCTCAGCAGGATTGTGAATGCTGGCTGTGGGTTTGGATTCGTGTTTCAAGGCTCCATTCACAACTGGGTTTTATGTTTTCAGGCCCTCTCTGCAGCTCCAGTGTTATCTCAAAAGCAGCATCATTTTGACTTCACAAACGGCAGCACTCAAAATGCAAATCTACTTATCCAGCAGTTACAGTATCCAGTTCGTAGCTTTTTGCCTTAGAAGTGTTGGCTCCTCCCAGCACGACAAAATACAGATTCCACTCCATGGAAATGAGTGGCACAGCCAGCACCTTCATAAATCAAGAACAAAATGTGCCTAAACCTTACAAGATTATTCTTATTCTTGATTATTCTTATTCTTATTCAGTAGCTGCTTCTTCTTTAGTGGTAAACATCGTCAAAAAGAAGCCATAACTTAGTCCTGTGCCCTATTGACCCAGGTCCTGTAAAAGTCAACTCATCCCTGAAAAACGTCTCCTAGGTGGTGAGGATATATTGGGAAGTGCAAGGAGGAAGGGAGAAAAGTTGCAGACAAAGCTATTGTGATGGTTTAGGACTTCACATTTTCCCTTAATCTAAAGGACAGAGTTAATTCCAGCCTGAAGGAATGAGGAATGAAGTTTGCATTTTAATTCAGTTCAAAGAAAATAATTCAATTATTAATAATAATTATTGTTTGGAACTGGAACATTCACTGCTGCGTTGCTTTTGCTGGCAATTTGAAAAATATCTGGTCTGGCAATTCTAAGAAATAGAAAAAAAATACTCTCTTTACATACAATCAGACTGTAATTTCTGAAAAGATATGTTCTAATTCTTGATGTCTCACACTCTTTTAGTCAGACTATGGAGTTAATACTATATTCTCCAGGCAGACCTCTCAAAAGCCATTTGGTAAAAAGTTAGTGACAAGACACAGACAACAGTATCAGTATTATGCGCTGCTCCTGCAAGGGTCTCATGAGACATTTCTGCCATTTCCCTAAGTAAGTATGTTTTCACAAGTCACTTTTTGCCACTCTTGTTAAAGGATTAGAATCTTAATATAAGAAAATAGATGTTGGTCTAAAAAAAGAACTAGACTTGCAGTCTTACTAAAATATTGGCAAGTGACAATTAGGGTGTCCTCAATCCCTGGCGCCAAGTGAAGGTAGAGGGAGGAATTCATGTTCTGTCACTAACAGGTAATTTATTATGTTGGTCAGGTCTTTCAGATTTAGGACATTTGACTGCTTTCCATCCTCCAGTGATGAGTAGTTTAGTTTAACAACCAGTTCCCATTAGCAGTATCTCTGATATTCTTTCCTACCTTGAGAGCCAAAGCCTGCTTCTATTATGCTGTGCTTGGATCCATTTCAGGTTTCATCATCCTCCTGAACATTTCTGTCCATATATGAGTTCTTTGCATCCAGAACAGCTTATTCGGCACAAACAGTGGGACTGTCAGTCTTTTTAGTGAACACCTTGTGAATCATGTAGCTGGCAGAGAAAGGGGATTGAATTTTCTGTATTCACTGGATTTGATACAACAGTAATAAAATTCTTGTCTCTCTTGTATCAAAAGTGACTGTGTATCTCTTTGGCTAATGGAATTGCTGGTGCTTGCAAAAAAACCCCTCCGTATCATAATGAATGTACGCAAGACTCTAAATTCTCTGCATTTGCTTTTCCCCCTTCTACTTCTGGCTCATTCTCCATCTTTGTATACTGCTTGACTGTGTTTTGCCTCCTACTCCTACCCACCAACTCTCTCATTTCCCAGTCCCCTAGTTTCTGAAGTGAGCTGCTTTTACCTAGGAATGCAGCGTCCCCTTGAGTCAATATACTAAATCTTTACATTTCAAGCAGTCCTCTTTCTGAATGATCCATCTTGTCACATAAGGTACATTCCTGATGTTTTTTCACGTTCTGCCAGCCTGTGTGCACTCACCGAGCAGCTCTGGGGATTCTCCAGCGGCAATTTCCTTGGCTTTGTTGTGCAGAGTGTGAATCCCTGCTCGGACTACAGGCATTTGTTTTCCTGTTCGTTAGTGGCAGTGACCACAAACCAGCCTGTCCAAAAGCGTGTCGGTTAACATGTTCAGCAACCCCTTTTGAAGCCTGAGGCAAACTGTGAAATAATTTCTTCCCCTGTTGGCATCTTTTGTGAAAGGAGAATTTCTCAGCATTCACCAGATGCTCTGGAGCAAGTGTTATTTGAAGCGGCTTATAGGATCTGTTCCCGTGTTTTTCTTTGTGGTCTGTCTGCCTGTGTCATGCTCCAGAGAACAGTGAAAACATTCAGTCTCCCATGACATTGAATAGAGAGAATATGGGCTAATCCTGCAACACAGCCTTCAGTGAGCTCTGTGCAGGAACTCCAGGTTCTGCTCAAAACAAACATACCTTCTGGAGGGGTTCTGCCCAAGTATTTTCTGTGGAGGCCAAAAGCACTTACAGATCTTTCAGGAGCTGTTCCATTGCACCTAGTTGGAAATTTCCTTGCTTTCTTCTTCTGGCAATTTGAACTTACATGTTAAATGTACATCCCTCTCTGTCAACTTTCATGTTTTTCAAGTCTGTTGTCTTCCATCTGGGAGCCACCTTTGTCCCTTATGTTAGACTCTGAAAGGCTGTGAAAGTTAAACAGCCTCCAATGGATGGCTGCCCAGTCTCCTCTGCTGGCTGGCTGGTGGGATCAGAACTTGCTGTCCTTCCCCTCCACTCTTATGTCTGGAATGTAAACACACCTCACAAAAACAGAGGAATAAAGCAGCTGCTATTCACTCTTTTAACCATCAGTTGAGCAACAGACCATGCCATGTTTATAAGGCAGATTGCTGAAATGGAAAATCAGGGTGGAGAGGTGACTTTGAGAGGCCATCCTGTCTCAAAGTAAGATCAATGATACCTATTTAATTCCTGATTAATATGTCTCTAACTTGTTATTTAAAAAAGCTTTGTTGATGGAAAGACTGCTACCCACATAGAATATGTATTCTAGTGCTTCCCTATCTGATCCCCCTTCAGCTGGCATGTCCTACTCAGGAACACACTGACCATCTCCTTTGTTGCAATTAAACCCCATTATTACTCAAGTGTACTGCTGTACAAAGAAGGGATTATTCTCTTCCTGTCTCTGCTGACCACATATACCTGAAGTTCCTAATCTTCTCTGCACTTAGTAACACCAGATCAATTAGATTTCCCTTTCAGAACATGTTCACTCCTAGTATGGTAACTGGGTGCCTCCAGCTGGTACTTATTTCTTTTAAGTGCAGCCCCAACAGAGCTCAACAGAGCAGAAGACATTCACTTACACACCATTTGGTGTAGTAGTCCAGCACCTACATACACAACTCAGTGTGGCATTTCTTTTTCACAATAACAGAATAATTTTGGATCATCTTCACTTTGTGATCAGCCTTCACCTTCTACAGAACTCCTGTCATGGTTTTATGGAAAACAGGATACTACCTCGCCATGCTCTGTGCAGTTCATCACTTGTGGTCACAGGTCCTTGCAATATAGTTGATGAATTCTCTTATTTTTCAGGCCATTTCTCCAATGTATCGAGGTAATTTAGAATAATAACCCTGGCCTCAAAAAATGTGTCAGGATTCTGCATTGCAAGAGTTCCACTTTTCTGCTCCAGACCACCATGAAGAACTGTGGAGGCAGGGGGAGCACACCCCAGCAGCAGCAGCAGCAGCCAGGAGTCTTTTCCGGGCTATATGCCCCCTAGGAACTGGTTGTATAAAGCTAATAGCACATATTGCACAGCTGGGGAACCTTTCCTTTATTCCTTTAGACAAGCTATTGATGAAAATACTGAACACAAACTGCCAAGGACAGACCCCAGTGGAAGTCCTTGATGGATACTTTCATTTTGACAATGAGTCCCTAATAACTTCCCTGAATTTTCCATTTGTTTTATACACTCTGAATGGTAATTTCAGCTTCATTATATTTCCTCTGGTTATTTACAAGAATGTCATATGAGAGGTTGCCAGAAGACTAACTAGAGTCCCAGTAGTTGTCTGATCTACTGTGTATCTTCCATACATGCAGTTTGCTCTGCTGTCACAGAGGGAAATCAATTGGTTTATGTGATATGTTTATAAGAATTTCATCCTGACTGTTACTTCCTGCCTTGTGCACAGCTTGACTGGCTGTTCCTGCAGATCCCTGAGATGTCAGCCAACTCTCTGGAATTCCACAATTTGCCCTTTTTATGGCTGTGCAGCACATGTTTTGGTGAATCAGTTGACACCCTTGTACAGTGTAAATACCCAGAAATGGGGCTGCCTATCCTATGGGATCAAGTGCCTCTTACTGCCCCGGTACTGTGAAGAAGGTGTGGCCAGGATCAGGGTACAGATGAGCCTCAAGTGTTTGTTTTGGTGGTTCCCTGGTTGATCTACAGGGACAAGTGGGTAAAAGACACATAAGATAACTTGGTTGCATCTTATAACACTTTGCCCTTCTGTCTGGGTTGGTGCAGCAGTGCCTCAGGCTAGAGCAGTGCTGAATCACCAGCAGAGCTGTGATGTCTCTGAGCTACAGTTTCTCTGAAATTTACTTCCTACTTGAGCAGAACAAACTATTGAAAGCAAGACATTGGAGTACATTACCAGGATTCTCAGTAGAAGGTGAAAAATGGAGTCTCTAGGACCTTTCATGCTCAAGTGGAAACCAATATCAAAGCTCCATTGGTTTTGATGAAAGCAGAGTTCAGCCCAGGGTCTGTGACATTTAAGACTTCACAGATGAAAAAGTAATGACTCCTCCTTCTACATGGGACAGGTTTTCTTTTCATTCTCACAGAACAAGCTAAAAAAATTACACTTGGCCTTTAGTTTCCATGCTACTATTTTGTTGCTGTTGAGGGAATGCAGCAAGAAGCAGCTTAGTATTAGTTTACATAATAATCTTTCCACATGCCTGTATTTAATTTCAAGTTGTAAATCCAAGTACCACCAAGTCCTACTCTCATGCTGGTACAGGTCCTTGTGAAACAGATACGGGGAATATTTCATTTTATAAATTGTGTATAGAGTTCCCACCCCAGCTACTCATGAGGAAATCTCAAAGACTGCAACCTTCTTGTATTTTTGTTCCTGAAGGGGAATCAGATTGATGCTTCCTAGAAGATGTTTGATATTGACTGGATTATACAGCAATGCCTATATCATTGTTTTCACAGTAAACACTTGATGCAAGTAGCCTTGTTTGAGATAGCAGTAAGTGAGATGTGGTTTTCCCGGAACTCAGTCCATAAAGGAAAGGCTTTTAAATAAAAAGGTGAAAGAGGGTGGATAAATATAACTTGTAACTGTATAACACTTCACATACTTTAAAGTGACAAAAGCACCAGACTTTCCAGCTGAGTCTCTTCCAATTTGGCCCTGGGCATGGCCTAATGGGGTTACACCAGTCTGGGCAGGCTGCTCTTGAGAAGACCTTTCTGCTGCCCACCTACAGACACCCTGCTTAGCAGACATCAGCTTCAGGACTGTAGTCGAGGGCTTAAAAGACTGGAAATTACTAAGATTTTCTTTGTTCTACATTTCGAAGCATGGTGAGACTCTCTTGGCTTTTTGCTGGGCTTTTTCCTCACTTTTTTTTTTGCATGTGGTTTCACTGCCAGTAAAAGGTTGGTGCAAAACTTGGAGCACTCTCAGTTTTCTGGTTGCCATTACACTGCTCACTGAGAAATACATTTATTATTGCTGTTGCAGTCTCTTTTTAGGGGATGGAGATGCCTTCTTCAATCTGATCCCCTTGTTTTCTCTTGCTTGCTCTATTATTTGTAATCAACATGCATGAATGAACACCACATAGATTCTTCCATTACTGTAGTGGGTGTCTGCTCTCCAAGGCTGAGAAGTACTAGCAAATGCTATGCTCACTATCTTCATTTTCCATCTGAATGCAAATTCCTTTCAATATCCCAGACAGCAGAAAAAGCTTCACAGTTTCTTTTAAACCCTATTTAATTAGAAGGCAACAGGACACTGATACAAAGGTGACCTACAGCAAAAGCAGCATTGTGCTGGCTGAAATGATTCAGCATAAAAACCAGTACTCTCAAACAAATTACTGAGATACAGACTTTTATATCCACACGTCGCCATGCAAAAGTGCTCTTGTTTTCAAGACAATGAGCATTAAAAGTTCTCCAGTGCAACTATGGGGACTATTTTCCCTACCTGTAGATATTTTTGAGATGGTAATTTTTTTGTTGTTTTTTTTGGTAAAATGCATTAGAAAGTGTAAATATGTAAAGAAATAAAGACAAATAACCAAAAGAACATTTTTAAAAAGTCAGTAAACATCATCTGGAAACCTCAATATTTTTGTAAGTTCCAAATATTTCTCTTTTGGTGTTGATTTCAATCCTTTTTACTATAATTATCTTACATTACAAGACAACAAAAGTAAATCTGAAAAACTAGATATATTAATTTTTAAAAAATTTATAAATTGGGTATTGAGCATCTCCAAGCTTTCTTAAAAGAAATCCAAAGAAATTAAACACAGTTGTCCTGTTCCACAAAATGTTTCCAATTTGCTGACCTGGCATTTAATTCACAAAGATTTAGCTGAAATGCTGCTGACCATTTTTCATGACTCCACTGGCTGCCACTGAGTACTTGGAACATTTTAAAATCCGGCCACATATTTTGTGGCCATTTCACAAGATTCCCAAAGTTAAGATTAACACTTTAAGTGCTGCCCAGAGCATTTAGCCATGTACTTAAGTTATACACTCTCACTCTTCCTTATGAATAGAATTTTTTCTCTGCATGTGAAGGCAACAAACATGAAGAGGGAATTTACTGTCGAAAAGGAGCCTGTTTGTGCAGAGCAGTGATGACACTGAAGACCCCAGTGTGGTGTCTATGGGTCTGCTGTCCTTTCCCAAAATGAGAGCAGAGTTATCTTGCTGTCTGACTTCTGGATTTCTTCTGATTCTTATGAACACATTCTCCAGTTCTCAGACCTGGGAGAAAAATTATTTAAAAGGTTCAAAAAACAGAGCTTTAAGCCCTTTAGAGTGATGATTCTCCTCCCTGCACCAGTTAATATGAGGAAAGTCAGACTGCTCTGCTGAACATTCCTGAGTCACAGGGACGGTCCTAAATGAAACATCTTATCTTACACCTGAGCTTGTACATCCAGGAGTTCCTGGGCAGCAAGAAGTTTTTCTTAAAGACACATTTCACACTTCCTGGGACGAGGTTATCCATGTGCTTCAGTGTGCTCCTCAGTTGATATTGCAAAGGGAAGTCAGTAGTGGTGGCCTGGGCCCAATAGCAGCCTTTGTGGTGTGGGTCCCAATGCCTTGTTTCTTGAGTGTGGTTTGTCTTCCTCAACTTTACCTGTGTCAGATTTGGGCATCTGGCCTCAGTAGCTCAGTCTCCTGCTGCAGTCAGTGAAGAGATGGAAGTGCTGCAGAAGGTGATGCCTGCACTGGGACATGTGACTGAGGTGAAATTTTAAATGACACTGAACATCAGAAACCCACAGTTCCTTAAGTGCATCAAACTGAGTGTGCCACTTACAAAACAGCACTGCTGTCTCCTACCATGGCAGTAAGGGACATCTCAAGACATTCCCTGGTGTTTAGAGCATCCCCAGGGAAGAGTCAGCTTGTCTACCTGGACCAAACTCAGGATAAGGCTTAGCTGGACTCACACAGGAAGCCTGTGGAAGAAAAGGCCTGCACTCTAGTTCTTTACCAACCAACAACCTATCTTTCTTATGCTCAAGATAATGTGTCTTTACTGTAAAGAAAGAAATGTCCCTAATTTGTGGTTATTTACAGCACTGTAAATCAGGCACATGCCACGAAGTACCAATAAAAATTGTTTAAAATCGGCCTTAAATAGCTAAACTCTCAAAAGCAGCTCATAAAATGAGACTTGGCAGTTCTTAGGTAGTTATGGTTAAATTGACAGTCCTTTTGGGAGTTAAGATAGCCAAAAGCAGTAGTAGTTAGGAGTGAAGTGATAGATGGTGAGCTTGTTGGTTGAAGAGCCTCTATTGGACGCTCCTGAGGCTTCATATATTCATTTGCCCTGGACTGGGAGAAGGGACATACAAGCCCTTGTCATTGAACACCAGCATGTTGAATCATACATTGTGCACCTATATGACCCTAGAAACTACAAAGCCAGAAGAATGAGCTTTGGTGTGAAGGATCCCATTGCTGTCTACATGAAACAGGAGAGTTTTCAGGCAGGAGGAAAGATAGAAGGACAATTAAGACCAGAGCAGTCTGAAAGGAAAGTTAAAGAAATCTGAAGAAAGGACCAATACCATGAATGAAAAAAGTTCATCCATAAAGAAACCAGATCTCAGCTCCTTTTTAAAAAGTCAGGTGCACAAGTTATATTAGCCTTCAGCCAGGTCTAACTTCCGCTGCCAATAACCACTTCCACTGCCAATAACCCAAGCTGACATAACAGCAACATTAAGGAGGTTTGGGGTTTTTTTTCTGTTGCATTAGGCATTCATGTCTCTTTTCCACTTCTTTTTTTTTTCTCTTCATTTTTTTTTCCCCCTCAAGGTACTTGTATTTTAGCCAACTGCCTCCCTTCTTGTTAAACAAGCGGAGTTTCAAGATGGGGCCCAAACCTAAACACTGGCTCGGCAACCCAGCACTGTGGAATCTGTGGATTTGAGTCTCAATTCTGCTGCTAATGAGAATCAAGCACACCCGGGCATTTACAAATCAGCTCATAAAACATGAACTGGCATCAAGGCTGGATTCCTGTAGCCTCCCTTGCAGTGTGTCAGTGCAGTGCTCTCAGGCAGTTCAGGCCTTTGCATCATGCTTCACCTTTCTTTCTTGCCCTATCTAACTAGGCTGGGCAGGGACATCACCAGAGCAGCTTCCAACTACCAATGTCCTCCTACAAACATCAGCTCAGACACACAAAGCTTTATTTTTGTCCTCTTTGAAATACTGCACCAAAGCAGTATTTCAAATTTGTGGACACTGGGAATAAGACATAAAACAATCAATGACTCCAAAGCTGCACAGACATATTCACACCATACTAAGTCCAGTTCATACTCTTTGGGGGACCTTGGTATAGCAGCTCAGGCTTGATGCCAAACTTGGTTACCCAAGTTTCTGTCCAGCTGGCTCAGAGTAGGCATGCAACTGCCTGCACTTGGCCATGGAAACATGACTTGGCCCTCAGACCTCCAGAAGTGTTTCAATTTGTTAGTTTAGGAGCCTGAAACCCTTTGAGGTTCTTTCTAATTCTCCAAGAGTCTCACAGATAGTTCACAGTAGCACAGGAATGAGAAGAGGGGGCTATCATGCTTAAAGCTGTCACTGTGACCACTGGATTGGTGCCAACTGGACTTCAGAGCTGGTAGTTGAACACTGGAGGATCTGGTATTCTCAGTCTGTGCCAAGTCCAGGCTCTATTTTCCTGCAAGTACCAGACTCATGTTTGAGAAAGTGTGGTCACACCAAGGACTGAATGGTAGCACACTTGTGTTGACAGTTTCATAGCAGAACATAGGGTTTCACAGCAAGAAAACTTAATTTGTGTGAGAAAATCATTGAATTCGGTAAGAAATGTGGGGGACTTTAAAAAGTTTTTTTGAAATATATTAATGGTAATAGGCAGTGCAAAACCAGCTTTGGTCTATTATAGGATGAAGATGTTCACCTCACAAACAGGGAGGGACGTGGACACAGCAGAGCTGTTTAATGCATTCTTTGCCTCTATCTTCTGCATGGATGATGGACCAAGGGCTCTCAGCGCCCTGAGCTGGAGGACCCTGATTGTGAGAATGATCAGTTTCCATTCAACCCTGAAACTGAGCAGGATTTGCTTCCCCAGCTGGATCCCTACAAACCTATGGGATCTGATGGGAATCTTTCAGGAATCCTCAAAGAGCTGGCTGGGGTCATTGCAAAACCTCTCTTGATTTTTGAGCAGTCCTGGGAATCTGGAGAGGTCCCAGGTGATCGGAAGCTGGTGAATGTTGTCCCAGTTTTCAAGAAGAGCAAGAAGGACCCCAGATACTATAGGCCTGTCAGTCTCACCTTGGTGCCTGATAAAGTTATGGAGATTATTCTGGGAGGTATTGAAAAACACCTGAACGACAACACAGTCATGTGGTCAGTGTGAAGTCTGACAGAGTTCAAGGAGTGCTTAGACAATGCTTTTGGGCACATGGGGTGATTCTTGAGAATGGTGCTGTGCAGGGATGGGATCTGGACTCAATCCTTGTGGATCCCTTCCAACTTAGCTTACTCCATGATTCTGTGATTCTGTGAAAGTCAAACATGATAGAAACAGCTGCACCCTTCTCTTTGCCACACAGTGAGAGGACATCTGAGACAATGCCAGGAGCAGTGGCAAGCTTTGCTATTCTGTTTTTCTCTCCTGGCAGTACTGGGATCATGGCTCTGCCAGGGCTGTTTTGAGGTCCTCGGTGTTCTTCTGAATGCAGAAATTATGAATAAGACTTGTATAGCCCTGGTGCAGCTCAATTTATAGAAGCTTTTATGCAGCTTTGGGAAGTTGGATGACTAAACACATTTATTCTCATATTCAACCTGACAAGGGGATTCACCAGCAGATAAAGCCATCTTCTCCAGCCCCTAGAAGCCATGTGAGGAATATGGCCCAGGACTTCTGCAAGACTGAAAGATACAGAGGCATGATGGAACCTGAAAGCCTCTGGGAAGATTCCTGAAGGAAGATCCGAGCTTGGTGGCTGCGGTCCCACTACCTGGCAGTGCCTGAGTAGGCAGGGTGAATTGTGCCCCAGTGGCCCTGAGTGATTCCTTATGCCAGTGATTCCTCATTCACCACTCACTGTGGTGAATCAGGGGGAGAAGGCAGTTCCCTGGCATTTCAGAGCATCCCCTAGGGCAGACACCAAGGCCTTTCCCAGGTGCAGGGCCCCTTTTGACTAATGGAGAACAATTCCACCGTCTCCTATAGCTGGGGATGACACACAGGGTAAAAAGAAGGACTTTCTGAGCATTAAAATATAGCAAATTCCAGAAGCTCATGATTATTTTTATAATCAAAGCTGCCTCCTGTAATAGCATCTCACATTTGGTGGTGTTCATCTGCACTGATGGATAATTTAGGTAGATAAAAACATAATTATTCAAAGCCAGGGAACATTATGAAAATATTGCTGAGTAACGAAATCATGAAGAAAAGGGCTTAAGTCTGCATAGCCCTTCCCACAGCCAAAGCTAAATCCATTCTTCCTTGCACAGTACAGACATATTATCAACCTCCTCCCCCATCTTCTCCTTCTAGCTCACAGTACAGTGGCTGCTTCACTTCTGTGTGGGTATCCAAGTCTAGCTGCCATCCTTTGCCAAACTCGAAGTTAAAACTTAAGCCACCAAATTATCAAACATCCTCAAAATGGTCTATGTGTTGTCCTGGGACTTGCTCTCAGTCTCCCTGGTGGAATATTTCACCTGACATACATATTTATGCATTAGGTTGATGCCTTAAGTTTTAGCTTTCATATTTTCAGATTCTGTGCTGCATAGGGATGTAATTCTGAGCCTCATATTAAGTGCTAGTAAGCTCTCTTCACAGAGTTGGTAGACAAAACAAATCCTTTTCCTGCTGAGGACCAAGGACAACTTTCAGGCCCAAAAGCATGAACAGTGGACTGAAGGGAGGAACAAGAAGGATGGGACCTCATAACCTGAAGCTGTAATTGTGCAACTAAACCCCAATATGCAAATGGACCAAAACTTATAAAAATGTAACATCTTGTGACTGGGTGGCCATTTTTTTTTCTGTTCATTCTTAGTCCACTCTGGGTGCAGCCTTGGTCAGGCTCCTGTCTTGCCCAAGGTGGATCTTGGAGGCTTTTTCAATAAACACCTACTTTATTCTCTAGTTCTGTCTAGTCTCTGTTCCAGGTCGGCCTTCTAAGGCATCAAGGTCACCAGTGTAGTATATGAGGCTACAAAGTGAGAACTACTGCTCAGGGGTTGCAGCAGTTGTGTAGCAGGTGCTAGGAGAGGAGTCTGCAATCCTGAGCCCAATATATATTGTAATTACTGAATTGAAAATTGGAGCTCCCCTTACTCAGTGGTTCATAAGAGTTTGGAGTGCTCAGCTCTGGCAAATGATGTGACAGATTAAGGCAGGAGCAGACTGAGTTGGTGTCCCCATGTCAGACTTGGTACAAAATAGGTACCAAGTAGCTCAGCATCATTAAGATGTGGGTGTTTTTACACATTCCCAACAGCAAAAGTCAGGCTGTACATACTCCCTCAGGAACTCACATGTCAGTTGAATATCCAGATCTCCACTGATATGTTGGATGGCCAGAGCTGTTGCAGCAGTACACTTTGGACATAAAACCTGACAGTGCTGATTGCCCTCCAAATCTTAGCTATCACCCCTCCCATACAAGTGGAGCAGCTTTGCCAAGGCACAAAAGTTAAGAGATCACTTGGGCTCTCTACTATGAACACTGAGCTTCTGGATGGGCTGACTGCATCTCCTTCTCCACCAAGGCTCCCGAGCCGAACATCCACACAGGGTAATGTAGTCAAATGTAGCCTAGGCTCCCAAAAAACCCTAAATGACCAAAGTCTTTCCCAACTGATGGACCTTCTCCAGTGACTCAGGTCAGTGAGTAGCTATGGCTTCCCCCTGCACTCCTCCAGTGTGGGGGATTTACTAGCATCATGCCATGTTGTCATTAGCAGCCATTACTCAAACCTTGCTGCAGTCATTTTCACTGGGGATGAAATTGGGGACTAAACAATTTCACACAACTACATACCACAAAGTGTATTGATCAGACTCACTTTTCTGTTTCGTCCTTGCCTATCACATGCTTGTGTCCCAGTACAAGGAAACCCTGACTATTACAGGAAACAAGAAATGCAAATGCCTAAGGACAGATAAATGAATATTTAATTCAAACCAGCAAGATGTTGTTTGCAGTTATTTATTTTACTAAAATGGTTACATATGTTGAAACAAAGAAGAGCAATAGTAATAATGTTTGTTTTTCCAATATCATAAATAATTACTGAGTTTTCATTAGCTGTTGGCTCAGCACTGATCATGACTTTCGTTATTTAAAAAAAGACACACACATAATTCATCAGAATTTGTGTTTTCAGAAAACTCTAAAGCAGCAGTAGAAAAAAAAATAAATTAAAGGAAACAGTAACAAGAAATTAGGCCAAGTATTTCTTAAATTTAAAACCCACTTGATGTCTTTTACAGATTATTCTTGTGCTTTGATCATTGGAAAAGAGAACCATTAGCAAGTTGTTTATACAATGGCTTGCCTTCTCCAGTTTTACTTCAGAGGAGTCCCCAAAAGTACCCTTTTTACATGACAAATTTTGGTGTTTATACAGACAAAAACACCGAATATTCCTAACAGAAGAGTTTGTCAAAACCATGATTTTATTGTCACAAAATATTTAATACCAGAATAACTTATAATAGTATGAACAAAAGTGAAGTATTAACTCTCTGCTATTAGTTATAAACTCACATTATTATGCCAAAATCCAGTAAAGTATTAAAAATTAATGTAATGGAATCTTAGACATATAATGATGCAAGTCAGTAAAACATACTTCAACTGTTCATACAGTCACAACATACATTTCTTGCTTGGCACTTTAAGTCAATGCAAATCAGCAATTTAGAAAACAAAGTAAAAATATATATGTACAAAATATTTTCATATCAAATAATTTTCATTGTACACTAAATAAAACCAACAACGTTATGTTACATCAAGAAGTTTCCTAAGAAGTCACACCAAGGCTGATATTTGCAATGTGTCTTGACTATTTTAGTGCAACTGAAACAGCCTCAATTTGCAAGTTAGTTACATCATTAGCACAGTCCTGCTTCCATTGATGTGGGAGTTCTGCCATTAAACTCAGCAGGAGCAGAACTAAAGTCTTGTCTTGTTCATTGATGGCTCACCATAAAGAGAAGCAAGGAAAGGGAAAAGTAGGAAAAAACCTGACAGGATACCCACAGGAAAAAATCCAAATCTTAGCAACAATCAGCTCCTTTCCAGTTTTCTGTAATGGATTCTGTGTAAATTGGTTTTGGCTTTGCCACTGTTTATTCAAACACTGTAAACCTCATTAGACTATTGTTATATGACTTAAGAATAACTTGTACACCTCCAGATAAAATTTAAAAATAAACATGGTTTTATGATAGTTCTTACACTCAGTAGCAGTCAATTTTAGAGACATGACATTTAATACATGGTTTAGTATCTTTTTAAAACCCTCCTGCCTTAAATGCTGAGATTTTTCAATGTTTCTGTTCCTTTTGTGATTCTTGTTTGGGCTTTGATAGTTTATATTATAGGCTTTTCTTACTGAAATGTGAAATGTCAATCAACTGTCGTCATTTATGCAGTACATACAAAATAAAAATGTTTAAACCACATTAAAGTAATAAGTTCCACCATGGAAACATTTCTGAATGGCATTATAGTTTTAGTTTTGTACAAGAAGAAACCAATTTTACTTCTATCAAAACTTCAGTAAGTCACTAGTAAAGCTTTAAAATTACAGAAATTCAACTTGAATTTACAACTAGTCTGACTAAAACCTTCTCAACTAGAAATCTTTAATGAGCAACACAGCTGAGAGCATATGTATAAGTTCAAAATAATCTGAACAATTAACTTATTTCCTAAATTTGTGTGTTCTAGAGTATTGCACTTTTCAAAGGAATGATTTTGGTATTTTAATATACTGCATATACAGGTAAGAAACATGCATAACAACCTTATCGTCACTTTGACAAAATGTACTGTACAATTTGTATAACACGTTGATTTAAAAAAAGTGAGTGAGAACGATGTAACAATTTCATTAAGACTCGTCAATTTGTACAAGTCAAATAAGCACAAGTCTCCAGGGCCTTCAGCAGTAATGTGTTTAGCCCTCGGCTGCTTAAGCCCACTTGGAATAATATACAAAGTTTAAGCATTATGGCATTGTCATTTTGAGGCATAACACTGTTGTACTATGCCCACGTTATAGCTTATTTTTTCAAAGCAAGGCACTTACTGTAATAGCAATGCAAACATCTTATGCGCACTTTGATTAACATAAAATAAGTTAATGTTTTGATAAAAACAGGGTTTTTATAATTTACATGCCTTTTATAGAAGCAGTTGAACATTTCATTTAATACAATGAAAACATCTGAGTCAGAAGGGACCTTAATTTTTTTAACTGACCATACTGTAAAAGGGGACTTATTTTCCACATTTTCCTCCTGTCTGTGAATCTGATTTTGCTGAAAACCAATCCTGTGAGGAAAATGTCTCTTTGATGTGAAAAAGAAAGAGGACCCATCCCTTAAAACTGCTGAACTAATGGCACTTTAACAGTCTTTACTTCTGATATATGTGATGATTTCTGAATGATGCAGCTGGTAGTTCCCTGCAGTTTATCCTTCCCCTGGGCAAGGTTCGTTAGGGCCATGGCTGCGTTGATCTCCTTCCAGTACGTCTCATCTTTGCTGGGTCCCTTTCTGTTAGCTGCACTAGATTCAAGCAACAACAGATATTTACACACACATCTTACATAGCCACGTGGTATCAGGAAAACTGTAATAACAACAATAGTTTTGTAAAACTGTGAAGTCCCTTACTCACCTTTCACACTTATTTGGTCCATTCTCCAGATTTTCTGAAAACAGGAAAAAAAGAAGTCTATTTTATTTTAATAGTTTTAAAACCAAGCATATTCAGGGAATAGGCATATTGAAAAATAACCCAAGATTTATTCCAAAATTGATACCAGATCGAAAATAAAATCTTTGCTTTGACGCACATAAAGGACCAGCTTCATGCAGGCATATTCCTGGAGAAACCTACACTGAAGGGGTAGCTGTTCTTAAAGTTTCACCTACATTTTGCAGGGTAATAGAGGAGCTCTTCAAAACATATTTATGTTTTGAATACCAAGGACATAAGGAATTGCAAAACCTAAAAATAAAAATCAGCTTCATTGCCTTTCAGTGAATGCCTTCTAGTATGCACTAAAAATAGGACTCTCTCCCATGCACACATGATGTGTGTTGGTTTAAATGTGCCCCTTCCTCAGGCAGTGCCTCAGTCACAGAGGCAGCTGAGAGGGACACAAGTAACAAGCACACCTGGTTAACAGCCCTCAGAGATGAAACTGCATCACAGGCATAAACTACACTTCCTCATCAAGAGTCATATTTGTTCATTCACTAAGTTCTCACATCCCAGAGAAGCCAGAAATATTTACCAGGCAGAAATGTATAAGCTTTATTCAGTGGGTTTGCTATCCTGACACAGAAATACATTATAGAGGAGCAAGAAGCTGATGCCCAACTGCAATGCCTATGGAAAACAAGTCAAACCAAAGAAAGAGCAACAGCATGAGCACTAATGGCTACAAGACCCAAAAAGCCTCTAAACACAAGTCTCATAAAGTAATGTACATCTTTGTGAGGCCAGATTCCCAAATACAAACCAAACTTACTGATAGATATCCATTAGATTATTAATTAGAAATTGATCTTGTCTCTAAACAGAGCTTCCAGTGGAATAACCCTTGGTAGCCCTCCCCTTAGGAGCAACCTTGCCCACCACAGCCAGCAGCCCATTGTCTCCTACAGCCAATAATTCAGCTCAGCTGCACTGCCCAGAACTTGGAGGTGACTGGAGACCACAGTCCCAGTAAAGAACCACAGGGAGATCAGCTGCAATTTCAGAGATCAGCTGTTTGCCAAACTGTTCGATCTAGCAGGACTACATCCCTTTGCAAAACAGCTTCATAAATAAATGTTCACAGGTGACCAAGATTTAAGTTTTGTTCCAGAAGTGCACAGCTTAAACCAGTATCTCTTAAGATCTCCTAGAACAATGCTTGAATGGGATTCAAGAGGGGGAAGACCAGGCTATGCAGAGGACAAGGAACTAAGGAAAAAAGAAACATTTGATCCAGAAAGAGGTACTGGATGACATAAAAAGTCTCCTTCTTCGTGCTGTACTTGGCTATGAAAAATTCTTCAGCACTGCTTAATTTTTTTTTAATTAGAGACAGTTTTCAAGACAAGGTTTAGGACTGAATAGGTCAGTAGGTATAGAAATGGAAATGGCAAGTAATAGAGAACATCATTGCCAGAGCAAACCTGGATATAAATACACCTCTCTCAAGCATTTGTCAGTTTCTTTTGCTGTTGGAAAATATTTCCTATGAACAAAAAAATTGCTTGTACAAACTTCTGAGGGAACTAGGTGTGAATGGTGACACACATTCCAATTCCAGCGTTTATTTGAAGGAGTATTTGCAAATATTTTTTACTGGTGTTTAGCCAGCTCTAAAAGAAAGCATCTTGCCCATGGTATATAAAAGCAGTAGCAAAACTAAAAAATAAAATCCAGGAGGAAAGAGCTGCCCATTCTTTAACTTTGCTGAAGATTTTTCCTGAATCACACATATGTTCTTACTCTGTTCAGATTTTATGGTTTTTTCAAACAAATAATTTATGTCAAAGAAACTCAAAACTGGGTTAAAATAAAACCATCACTGATAATTTGCAAAGCTCTGGCTAATAACTGCTCTCAAAGCATGTTAGTACAATGAGGTCTGAAAATCCATCATTTCAAAGAACAGACCCCCTTTTTCTTGCCAAAAAATCCTTCTCTGGTATACCAAACCTCTGACAGCATATACCAGTTTGCACTACCACAGTATCCAAGCAGCTCCCTTGTGTCTGAATAGCTCTTAGCAAAGGAAATAAGCATTACCATTTTTTTTTTTGGTTGGGGATAACCACTGTGAGAGAGACAAAGACCTTTCCTCATGCTCTCCTTGACATCTTGCCAGTCAAATCAACTTAATATGACCCAAAGCAAAAGTGGGGTTCAGTTCACATGCCATGAAACTGCCATCTAAGTCATGCATCTTTGTATCTTCACTTGTCCAGACTCCATCCAAAAACAACAGGGATGTCCTCCAAGAAGTGGATTCAGTCATTCTATCTAACACTACAGCCCAATGTCCCTGAGTCCTGCTGCAAAGCCAAACCCCTGAGTCCTGTGCTGTGGCCCCTTCCTCACACCTTTGTCCTTTGGACAGCGTTACCATCCATGTGGGTATGTTGAGAGCTGGATGGGGGGAGGACCATATGTCTCCTTTGGCTATTCAGTATATCAATGTGTATCAATGATTCATAACTATTTTTATATAGAGACATTAGTACACTGCTAGTATAACTACAGCCTTAATGGCTTAGCTCAGCCTGGAAGAAGAAATGCAGGCTGGTCATATCTGGCTCTTCACTGACCAGAGAAAGAACATAGATGACAAAATGTTATCAAATGTATAAAAAAAACACAAAATAGTGAGTCTTACCCAATATTTTGCCTTTTCTTAATATTTTGTAATCTACCTGATCTGCCTCCAACTGCTAATTAAAGATTTTGATAATTGAAGCTTTTGATATTTGAGGTATCTGCACAAGAATTGCAAAGTATATTTCAACAGTAAAAGCAAAGTTTTGGTGAGATTGCTCCATGAAAACAATCAAAGAACTGCACTCTCAAAATGGAAAGTGTTCATTTTCTTGGCCATCACACAACATGTTCCTAGATTTCATCTCTGAGGCAATAAGGAAATGGCACTGGGGCTGCGTAACCTCTCTGGAAATAGTGATGAAAGGAATGGAAAAGTGATGGAGCATCACGAATCTCACCAAGTAGCCTCAGCTGAGGACTCACCCTGGAGCAGGTGCTGAGGGGCACTCCACTCATGACCCTCTCTCTACTACATGGGAAGCAGCACCTTACCCACCTCGAGGTACCAAGGTTGCACCAGAGCTGCTCTCTCCAAGCACTGTGGTTACCTTTAATCTCATGTGCCTTTGGTGGCACCACCTCTGGTCTCTTCCTAAAGAGTGTGGCTCTCTCACTAGTCAGATCAA
Organism: Hylia prasina; assembly: GCA_013397195.1. Classification (NCBI taxonomy): domain Eukaryota; kingdom Metazoa; phylum Chordata; class Aves; order Passeriformes; family Sylviidae; genus Hylia; species Hylia prasina. The sequence goes on from VYXD01003199.1 coordinate 118,991, forward strand.
GGCAAACTGTCACACAAATTTAAACCTCTACAGACTTGTCAAGCTTAGATCAGTGTGTCGAGTGACTCCTGGGAAAGCCAATACTGATGAATTATTGTACTCCACACTTTTCCTAAGACTCATTTGATAGGTTAAAAAATGACGTTTACCCTACTACATACAGACATAAATACATTTCAACAGCATACACCTGGCCAGCACAAATAATTTTCGTAACTAAACAGCAGTAATATTCAATAGCATATTTAGTAATTGAAACCAGAAGAAGCTGCTGCTGAAGGTGTTTTGTAGTGTCTCAGAAAGGATTATGCTTCTTGTCAAAGGATGGTGGTAGGCTTTCAAAATATATTGAGATCCTATAATAAATCTATTTAATATTAAACGTCAGGAATACCTTTTTGCTACAGGTTTGGAAGTCAGTTAAAACAGTGATTATTTACTCTGTAGCCAGAAAGTTTTAAACACACTGAAAATGGAAACGCAATCATTTAAAATTAGGGGTTGTCATTTACACCTCACTTTCTGGTGCTTCATTCTGCTCCCAGTTGTAAGCATCCAGAGAATCAGCTTTTGCCTGGCCAAGAATGTCTCATTCTGCTCTCAACATCAACCCAAAGAAACCAGCAAGGCAGGATATTTGTTTCCTCTTGTTTATAATAGGAAGTAACTATAAATCACCTACCAATGGAATTCTGTATACCTTTCCATTAGTATGAGTTTTCAGTATACAGTTTACTGTAGGGCATAGTGCCAAGAGTGTAGACACCAGACAATACCAGCTTTGTGATACAGCATGGTATTTTTCAGGACTCACATCATTATTAATAAAATACATGGCATCTTTTTTTTCACCATGAAATTTCTTCATAAATATTAACTGGCTGATCCTGACAACTCTCTTGCAAGGTAGCTGCTGTCCCATTTCAGCAGAGATGAAAATGAGTCTCAGAATTCCAAAGTCAAAGTACTTCCTAGGCAATATTTTGACTATCTCAAAAGCATTTAAGAACAGAATTTTCCAGGATTTCTCTTATATTTAAAATGTTTTTCTTTGTTTTTCTGCTATCAGAAAGGAGCAGCCAAAGAAAATGAAGAGCAGCATGCTTGCAGGCAAACCATCCTTAAACTGCACAATAGCATCACATACCTCCAATTTACCGTGCACAAAGGCTCTCTGGCCACACGGAGCTGCAGCACATTCAAATATTCCAGAACAACTCAGACTCTCACTGTTTGCTGCACCCAGACTAATAATTTTTATATACTTCGACGACTTCAGGGGTGTGCTAAATGATGTTAATTACAGTTACCTTTTATCATTTGGATCTGAGAATTCTAACCTGAGAATATCAGGTGTGTGCAGTGATGAACTACACCTACAAGCTGTTCTCCTGCTGGGAGCAGTGAAGGCAAGCCTGACCCTTATGTAGCACCAAGCAGCCTCCACGAGCCTCCTCCACTCACTGCGGTATCCAGCTCAAGCTCAGCCACAACAACTGGCTTCAACCCTGCTTTGTGTTATCAGGTAACACTGACAAAGCAAAAATGGCCTGAAACCAACAGGGGAAAGAATGTGTGAATGAGTGAATGAGACAGAGAGGGAAGGGTACAGAACATTATGTAGTGGGGAAAAAATGGACATAGAAGTCAAGACACAGTAGGTCAGTCTCACAAGACAGTCATATTTTTTGAAGCTACTTAAACATGTACAGATTCCTGATGAATTACACATCTTCTGTTCTTGCTTAAAATAGAGGGGGAAAAAAAAGAACTGCTGGCCTCAGATGGTGAACACTATAAAACATTTGTTGGTTCAATAAAAGGTCCTGTATAACTTATCTTCATTTTAAAATTGGCAACATTATTCAGTTGTTTCTCTCACTGCCTGTCCTGAACTTTCGTTTGTTGGTTTTGGAGACTCTGGCTTAACATGTGTTGACCAGCATTTTCAAAACAAGCAAGAAGAGGAAAAAGAAGGAGAAACAGGAAATAAACTGGGGCAGCTGAAAGAAAAATGAACACTACATGTGTGACTAAATTAGTGGGGAGATTAAATATTTCTGTAGGTCACATACTCACACACACCTTGACTCCAGTATTTTCCAAAGCACAATTTCAGGGCCCATAAGGCCTTCAGATCTCTGTTTCCCCAAGAATGAAGTTAGGTTAATTTAAATTAATACTCCTGTGCTCTTCTGCATTGACACAGCTCCTTTACCACTGAAGGATCCCAAAGTAAACCAACCATGAATCACACAACACCACGAATATTCACCCACATCTGGGGAGGGAACGTGGCTTAGCCCAGGCTGCTCAGCAATGCAAGGGAGGGGAAACTGTAGCCCAAAGCAGCGAGACAGGGCTTTTGCTCTTATAAAAAACGTCATTTAAGCTTGGTGCAAAAACTGTAGCATCTTTTGAAAAACAAGAAAACCTCAGCTTCTCTAGCTTGAATTGGAAGAAGAAGGAGCTGGCCATCCCATATTTACACTTGCAGTCTCCCATTTTGAGCCTAATGCAAACAGACAAATGAGTTTGTAAACATGGATAACTGCTCAGCCAGCGACCCACACTACCACAGGCTTTCCACACACAGACAGGACTCATCCCACCCAGCACCAAAACTCCTAAAACCCTTTTCCTTTTGCACCATCCTCCCAGTTTCCTCAGGGACAGCAGACCTATTAAGGATGAATTATGGAGAAGTGCAGACAGGAAAGCTCATGCTGGAAGAGACTCCAAACCACAGAGTCTACTACAGAAATATTTCCCAAACACACCCTGGTGGCTGATCTCCTGCAGACCCCAGGCCACCTCCACATGGGATCCCTTCAGTGTTGTCCCTTATGAGTCCACTCCTGCCCCAAAGCATGTCCTGGGCTGGGAAGGTCTGTGTGAATTCATCAGGTTGGGGCTGGCAGTGCTCATGCAGCGGAACCTTTTTCTGGAGGAATGAAAGTCCCTGTTGGAGTTTCAGGCGACCTGTGGCTGCAGACACAGCATGGCAGTGTGACCTGGGAGAGCGCATGATACTGATCACAGCTGGTCCCCTCTCAGGGGTGTACTGGATTTCTACTGACAAAGATTTATTACCATGTCCTTTAGTTGGGTGGGAGGAGGAAAGCTGTCAGAAACTTGCAGGAATGAGCTCTGGGCGCAGGCTCTAGAGAAAGCTCTTTTTCAGCAAAGCTTTATTTTACCACTGCTCTCTTTCTTCCAGGAGGAGGTTACAGAGCAGCTTGTAATGAAGTCAACCCCACAACCCTGTTACCTCACTCCTTTGGCTTCACAGGGACACCAAGTATAACAACTGACCTGTCATCAGCTGTTACGTCCTTTCAGATGAACAAACTACATAATGACAATTTATGTTCAAGTGACCGCTAGAATGAATATTTTTCCCTGTTCACCCAGTGGGTTTTTTCCCAGGAACAGCTATAGCCCTGTCTGACATCTTCTATTAAGATCCATATGGTCTTGCCAACATTAGAAACATCCCTTTTCCATCACGCCCTAGACCAAACCTCTTCTGTGAAAATATTTCATGGCAATTTGTTTCTTGCATCAAACTTCACATACAACCTTTAACTGTGAAGGACTGCTAACACTGAAGTTTTTTCTTGGGTACCTGTGCATCCAAAGATTTTTTACATTGTGCAGCCTGGAGCCTGCTGTAGTGGGAGTAAGCATCTAATTACGTTTTAATACATGTGATTTTTATAAAATGAGTGTACATGCCCATAGAGACTGCAATAGCTGTATTTTATAAATAATAAAAGAGAACTGAGTTTGCAAGTCTATATTAATATTTGCATTAATAAGTGCACTGAGAGCTCCACATAAGAGTAGGCATGGTGCAAATGGTCTTAGAGTCTTGAATTATGCACGTAAATGTAAGAATTTATGAGTTAGCAAAATAGATAAAAACCTGGTTCAAATCACTTCATTGTTTGGGCTGTTACAGCTGACTCTAAATTTCCCCTGACCAGTGACAGTGTGTTCTCCTTGGTGAGATTCAGGGCACCCTGTGAGTCTTGTTTTCTTAGTCAGACCTTAGCAGAGCCTATAATGGGAGCTGGGGCTGCGAGTGTTGAGGTGAGCTGTTAACAAACTGATGGTTATGTGGTTTTATTTTCTTTACAAGTTTGCTGCAAAGCTGCCTGAAATAAATTTTTTTCTCATTGAGCTGGCATGTTTCTCATTGAGTCGTGCAGTGTTGTCAGATTCCTTGGTGATAGTCTCCCACATGCATTTCACAATGCATAAAGGAACATCTGACCTAGGCTTCTTTTGTGTGTGTATGTGTGTTATTTGGGAAGGGATTTACAACACGTGCTGTGCTGACTCATCAGATGAAGTGGTTTGCCCTTCTGTTGCAAACCATCATGGGTTAACATTGAAAACCACGCTAGGCAGCAGGTAAGGGGGAGGGTAAAATAAAGAAAAGAGGAAAAAGAAGAGAAAGAAAAAAAAGAAATAAAGGAAAGACTATGGGAGATGTTACAAAAAAAAAAAAAAAAAAGACAAAATAGCAAATGAAGATTCACCAGGAAAATGAAGAGTAAGGAATATAAAGGGAGAAAACATACCACTATGTCAAGTTTCTTTATTTTTAATACAAAAATATCCTTCTCCCACCCAGGAAAGTTGCTGTTGTGCAGGCAGGCACGTTCAGTCTTTCACTCTGGATCTAAAGATTTTAATTGGGAGCTCTTAAAGACTAAAATAAGGCTTTAAAAATAAAAAGCTAAAGTCAAATGCAGCCAGGGTAAGCACTATTACACTCCAGCACGATTGTTTTTCATTAAAAAAGCAGGGTGAAAGGGAGGGTTTCAAAGCCATATTTCAACCCTAGGCTGACACGACAGCAGTAAAATCTGATTTTGTTATGCTAGTTGGCTGTGGGTTTGGGAGCAGACCCTATATATGTGGTGTAATGTTATGATATGAATGCATGCACACAGGATATTTTCAGAAGCTTCTTGCAGAATTTAGAGAAACGTGCCACCCATTCCTGTGGCCCCACTTGCAGGAGCCAGCTCCTCTCCTGCTCCTCGGAGCCAAGCAGGCTCAGACATGGCACATGCTGAACAAAGGTAATTTAAATTATAAGGTGCTGTATTTTCAGGCAAGTGGAGGAACTCCTCAGTGGATGCCAGAACTGATTTCCATGGTGTGTTTAGCCAGAAGCATGGAGTAAAGAATGGGTAAGTCTATCTGAGAGACGAAATTCCGTTTCTTTCACTCTCCTGTAAGATAAAGAACTGACAAATATGGTCTCTTTAAACACATCTTCTTTCATCCACTGCATGGGGTAATGAAATGTGCAGAATACTTACCACAGAATCATAGAATATCATGAGCTGGGCCTACAAGGATCATTGAAGTCCAGCTCCTGGCCCCTTGCAGGACATCCCCAAGAATCACACCGTGAGGCCTGAGAGCATTGTCCAAATGCTTCTGGAACTTCAGCAGGCTCGGTGCTGTGACTGCTTCCCTGGAGAGCCTGTTCCAGTGCCCAGCCACCCTCTGGGTGAAGAATCTTTTCCTAATATCCACAGAAACCACCCCTGACACATGTGCAAATACTAAGTAGTGTCCCAAACTTTCTGTGCTGTGAGATCATAAGCATACAAATTCAAGCAGCTTGTAAGAAAAGTGCCTCAGCAGGGCTCCAGCAATCAGCCATAAAAATGACTGTAAGCTGCAAAAGAGCTTCATGGTAACCCAGATAACCATTCCACAACGGATCTTGCAAATCCAGGGATTACACGTGACATTTAAAAGATTGTTTACATCTCCAAGGAGATACAGATATTTTCAAATATATACCTACTTGTATCTGCCTCTACATTATGTTTGCATAAAAATGGGAATGGCTAAGCAATCTGCCTTCACACTAAGTATACTATGAAATACAGCAGTACAGTCACACACGGTATTTTCTGCGGTCACCACTTCCCAAAGGCACATGATGGAATTGTGCCAGGGCTGAACCTGGAGCAGTCTTGACTCTTGAGAACCTTTCCCTGCACAGCCTTGGTGCCATGACACAGCAGCTCTGAGGCTGTTGCAGGAAGAGGACACAAGAAGAGAGAAGACAGTCAGGTGGGCTTAACACATTAAGTACATTGTGTTAGTGACTGACAGTCTCTCTGTGCTGCAGGTTTTGGTGAGGCTCAAGAAGTCATTCTAACTGACCTTTTCACAGGTGCTGCAGTACATTCCCTTGTCTCTAGACTCTGACTTGAGAGCCTGGGCTTTCAACTTCAGCGTGGCTGAGAACTCACAGGTGGAAATTAGGTTAACAAGAGTGTTGCTTTGCATGCATAAGAAGGCATGAAATCATGAGCATCCACAATGTCTTATGTATCTAAAATTACTTTAAATTGTAATTGTTTGGTGCCTTACTTATCCATTTGTGAAATCCAACCGCTGTCTTATGGAAACACCTTTATTAAACTTTGAAAAGAGCCAGATAGAATGTATCAAGTGGCACTGAACAGCACATCATGAAATCATCCTTCCCTCAGAAGGGCTCATGCTGTGTTCATGCTATGGCTTTGGTGGTACAGAACCAGCAGAGAGCACCCAATGAGGATTTAAGAGGTTTTGAGGCATCTTTCCAACTAGGCCAGGTCATATATGTCAGAAAAGTATCTCTTTCCTCATCTAGCTCAACATGTGATGGGAACTCCTTTATTCAGCATCCCGAGGAATAACTGCAACATAGACAGAAAGCTGTAGTCACACACCTCCCTGACCACATACAGAATAATCAGCAGAAAGAAACTGCTGACTGAGCTGCAGGGGAAGGAGCTGCCTGTGGATTATTCTCATCTCCAGTTGCACAAAAGTGGTTTTAGTGTTTGATAGCATTATTTTTGAGGCAACTCTTTTGTTTCCTTTGCTTTCCCTTGTGAAGCTATTGCAGTCTTCGTGCTCCTGCTCCCCACAACTTGCACTGTTATTATTTCCATTACAGGATTTCTTCCCAAATCTAAATATTCCCAGGCACCTTTTAAACAGGCCCTCAGAGATTCTAGCAAATTGGGAGACATATCCAGAAGGGCTGTATTTTCAGTTTTACTATTCACAGAGTGAGTGAGAGGCAGTGCACCAAAGTCAGAAGGCTCTTGGAGCAGAACAGCACGCCCAGAGATATTCAGGAAGATGTGCCAATTTGCCAAGAGCTTTTGAAGAAGCAGAAACACCTCTTTCTATACTCCAATCATTATCTTGTGTTTAAAATCGTTTGAGTCCTAATGCACTGCAATTCCAGTAACCCTGCAGAAGAATCATACTCAGAAGAGCTCAAAGCCTCTCTGGGCTGTCATGGAGATTGGTGCAGTGTAATAAATCAGACACACTGGGCTTGAATTCTCAAGGAGCAGCTAAACTTTAACACTGCAGATGCTTGCTAATTGAAAGTTGTAAGCACCCTTCACAGCAGAGCCTTTGCCTAAGATAGATGAGGCTCCTGCACTCTGAAGGAGCACATGTGGGAGGTCCTGAAACAGTAGTAGGACAGTACTTAACGTTGCAAAGGCCTTGGATGTGAACAGCATTGTGGAAGAAGATGAAATTGCTTCTCTGGCAAAATGTATGAAACCGTCCGTGATAACAGGAATGAGGATGACTGAACAAATATTTGCACTGAATGCCTTGTCAGGACAGGGGAATTGCTACTGATATGATCTTTACTTTCAATGTTACTGCTTCTGACAGTCTTACAGACCTTGCAGATGTTTATTGGCCACTTAATCATTCTTCAAGAATGTTGGCTCTGTTCCCAAACCTGAAGAGCCTGAATGTGAAGGGGTTTGTTATTCAACACACACTGCTGCTTTTGGAGACAGTGATTTTCAAGAAACCAGCAGGGAAGCATCGTCAACTGATAACAAGACAGGGACTGGATTCAGACTTCCCTGCACTCAGGGAAAGGCAGGCTGAGTATATGAGCACCACGTAGCAGGGCATTGAGCATCCACGTGGCAGAGAGCACTGCCTGAGCTGTGACAGTAATGCTGCACCACAATAATGGACCTGTATCACAGCAAAGATTGCTGCTGAGAGACAGGGCTTTACCAGGTCATCCCGACCTTGGTACACTGCCTGCTCTTCTTGGTGTGGCACAATGGCATGAATTTCAGAGCCTCTGCACAGCTCGCTCCATGGTGCTGCGGAGAGCAGCTCTGCTCTGCTCGGCTCCTCGAACTGCAGGACGTGGTGCATAACAACGAGCCTCATTCAAACCCTTTGCCATTCATCTCAGGAAGAGCAGCTTGCAAAGACGCAGTTGCTGAGCTGTGGGGGACCCTGAGCCACAGTATTTCAAGGCAAACAGATTTGCTTTCAAACAGAGAGTTTTCGAACTATGGGCAATATGCTCAGGCTGTTTCTCTGAGTGAAGAAGCCAATTTCCTGAGATCATTGCAAAGTTCTCACCCGAAAAAGCTACACTAGCCACTGGAAGCTGTACCTAAACAGAGACCAGACTAAAATAGTAGTAATAATAACTTTGGCAGTAATAATATGTATCTTTTAAATAATGAGCGATAGAAAGTAATCCATTCCCTTTGTACTATAAAATTATTTCATAATAAATTTAATAATAAAATTATGAATTATTGATGCACAGTGTATTATTATCACAGGAAAAATACTCTATCCATAGGTATTGAACATATTTCTCCTAAAAAGGCACCGACACATTGACCAGTGGATTTGATCTAAGATCAGTTAAAGCCAATACCCTCCTCTAAAACCTAGATGAATTGCTGGCTATCAGCTTCCAAGATGAAAGACAATGTTATCTAAAGTAGCCCTTGTAACATTTTCCCCAAAAATAGGATGAACACTGTTTAAAAATGTCAGGTTGGCACAGACCTAAGGTGCTTCAAAAATACATAATACAGTTGCAGAAGGTGATAACATCCATATTTACCACATGCTTGTTTTACATTAGCTCATATGTGTTTTCCTGCAACAGTTTGCTGTATCAAACTTAAAACACACATATATTGATGGTAAAGCCATATGGTACTTATGGTTAAATCAACTGGCATACTTAAAAAAATATGAATTTTGATTAATTTGGACACTCTATAGATCAAAACCAGCTCAGAAGTTTTATTAGCTTTATAAATAATTTTTTTCTCATACTATCTTAAATTTAAAAAATAACCCTTCAGCCAACAAGGTTTGTAATGGGAAACTGAGCTATAGATATGTGAATAAAATTTTAGAAAATAGCTTCATTCATAGAACACAATTCCTTACACAGATGCAGTTGGAAATCACTGTGAAATTTTAGTTCAAAGAGAAATTAAATTATCATTGTCTCAGAGTAATTCATACTTAGGGAATTTTTTAATGTGTTTCCCCTGATCTATTTAGATGTTTTCCTAAAGGTGAGCAGTATCTGCAACAATCATATATTTGTACAGCCTTGCAGTCTCACCTCCCTTTTAAGAATTAAGATCCTGAATTTCCACTTCTATAGAGAAAATCAACAAAACATGAAGCCGTGGCTCCAGACATAAAGAACACTTACATTTTTTAGGAAATAATTATGGTGAAAGAAAGTGAGATCCTTTGATCCCTCCAGCACAGTTCAGCTCTAGGCTTTGAGCTTTTGGACAGAGGATAAGAGGAGGACTCTCAACAGCCATGCAAGCCAGGCAGCTACAACACAAACTCTTTAAGCTCTGTGAACTGTTTCAAGTTTTTTAATTAACTTGCTGCTATTATTAGTAGTACTTCTGTTTCCACTTTTATAACAACAAAGGCTTTTTCTTTCATTTTGCAAGAACTTTTTATTTTTGCCCGTGAGCCAAAGCTTTCCATAGAACAACTGCCTATACATCACAGTCTGTGAAGTTTATGGGGATCTGCAAACGACCTGCAAAGCAGACACAGCAAATCCCATGTGTGGACAGTGCCTGAATTCCTGCCCACGTCCTTCTCCAGCAATGGGCAAACAGACCTCGCACCACCAGAAAATGCTGTATTTGACAGTACAGATTCATCAGGATGCACAAAGACCAGCCCAGCTGGGTGGCACTGACATGGTACTCGAGTCAAACAAACTAGTAAGGTGTTGGCAAAACCAGCCCCTCTGAGCACCTCAGGGAGGGCTGGCCCAGGCAGGTCTTGGCCAGTGCTGCAAGACACCATCAACCCCAACTGTGACTCCAGGTTCAGCAAGTCTTTAAAAATTCTCTCCGGATAGCACTTCCTAGGCAACTACTGCCTCAGGCAGGAGCATCCTGAGAGCTGCTCAAAGCAACCTGAAAGCTGCTAACCACCCACAGCCCCATCTGCAGTGACACCCTCCCTTCCTCTCACACCTCAAACACAGCTGGCTGCCTCAAGCTGTTATAACACAAGATGAGTTCTGCCTGAATGGTCCTAAGCTTTGCAATTAGTACTTGCCTTGCACCCTTCAAACACCCAGAGGCGCCCTTTGGGGACTTAGATGACAACCTGCCCCATTACTTTATTTTTATTTTTATAAGCCCTTTTGTTTTTGTTAGCCTTTGTGGTGAAGCAGATTCCAGAATATAAACCCGGACACTGATACTCTGAGCATCTGTACCCTTAGATCTCAAGGAGGAGCTGCCCAGAAGAAGTAACAAAGTGTCTAAAACCCACTTGGCATCAAGGACTTTTTCTTATTATTTTGGTTAACGTTAAGATGCCACATTGCTCAGACAGACCTGGGAGCAACACCCTCTGCTTTATTTGTGAAATCTGCATTTCAGTAGAGAGAACAAAATACAGGAAAGTTCAGCCATATTCAGTGATTGCAATTCTCAATCAAAATTGCTTCTCAGTTATGTTGTCTTCTTTCTATCATATCTGTCTTTTCCCACTACCTCCCCATTTCCAACTGGATCCTCATTTTTCTTTCTGTGCTATGATAGGGGAAGAGAAAACTGAAGGAAGAAGAGTTCTTTCAAGAAACATCCAAGACTACCTGTTGGGATGGCACTTGGCTGTAAAGCCAAGGTCACACTGTAGTGACCCATCAAATATGAGGTGCTGTGCATGTTCAGCTGCTGGCTTTAAACCCTTGTTCTGTAAGAACTGGGTGGAAATTTGTAAATGCTGGCCCTGAAAGAGGCATATTGAGAAGTATGACTTGTGAATATGAAGCACAAAGACTTTGGGAAAGTTTCCCCTGGCCACAACTCTGTGCACATGTCCTACTCCCGAGTTTGGTATGTAAGCTGGTTTCTATACAGCACTTAAAATGGAAAAAAAAAAATCCCTTTGAAAGAAGCGCCTTGAAACAAAGATATTGGCAGTGGATGACACTCACTGTAATTACTGAAAGACAAATTTTTGATCAGGACTCGTATCTGAATTCTCTCCAAAGCCTCTCTGAGCTCCAAATGCTGTGACCTTTAAAATCAAGGGAGCAAAATGTTCTCTGTTCTAATGACTGGTACTGTAAAAGCAGAAAATCCACACGTTAAAACTAAGATTTAAATTGTACTGTTTGGCAATAAAATCAGACTTGTTTCTTTTTGGGTATCAGAGAAAAACAGGGTCTATATAAAGAGTTTAGAAGGATAATAAGATTTAGAAAAATGGGCAAAAGATAAATAGGAGTTCTATGTTGTCAAGGATGATGAAAACAGTATCTAAATATATAATGGCATCAAATCTACTGCCTAAATTCTACATTTACTTGCATAGAACATAAAAAACTCCACATTTACGTTTCAAGCAAACAATAGAAAATTTTCTGATTATATGATGAAGTTTCAGATGAGTTTACAGCTCTGTCTCTGTTGTTCCTGTTCTCATAGATACATGCAAGAAACACTTCTGTACAAAACATCCCTACTTTCCAAGCTGCAGAAAGGATGCCCTCCTTTGGACAAATGCACACTTTTCATTTATTTGGACAAAAAATTATTAAAATTAAACAGAACAAATTTTCAATCAACACTTGTTAATTTGAAACACTAAAAATTCTCCCATATTGAAAGCAGATTGCTCTGAAAAAACATTAATTTTCAAGGTCATAACGGCGCTGGCAGAACTCAAAAAATTGTAGTCCAACTTGCTTGTGTTCAGCTGTGTTTACTTAGTCTCAATTTGACAAAAGTCTGCCTCTGATTATACATAGCAGTCATCTGCCCACAGATAAATAGATATTACACAAATGCTTGGAGGGAATGACATTTGGCTACCATTATTTTTGGAATAATTTACCCTGTATCCTGAACTTAAAACACCAAAATGATTCATAATGGTTTCTGGACCCAAGTATTTCCATTTAATAAATGAATTTACCTCTATGACCTTTGTGGACTTTATATTGTACATGATATTAGATTAAAAAAAAAAAGGGGCACTATATTGTTAAATATTCTTTGTGCTTGGGAAAGGTAGATTTACTAAGAATTCAAACCCAAGTCAGTGGCAAACCTGGTGCACTCATTGCTGCAGCTCAGACCCAGCAGGTGCAGTGCAAAGGGCTCCGGGTGCTGCTGGAGAGGGGGCTCTAACTCAGCTCTACAAGACACCCCACCCCATCACCACCTGCAAGCACAGGGGCATTGCTCAGCTGTCTGCAGAGCAATGCACCTGCAGTGCAAGCCCACACCAGCAGAAGCCATAACAGCACTGCCTGAGATAGAAATGTGTTTTCTATTTTAAATGCACCCACCTCAAATGTAAACTTCATAGTTTCCCGCCTATTATTTGTAGGAGGGAAAATTAATACATATTGGATACCAAACTGAAATTTTGCATTATCTGAGGGAAATAGTTGTTTTGTGACATCTGTGGAATATCTTGTATTTTAAAGGAGACCTGCAGTATTTCTCTGATATGGATAGGAATTTTGTCCAGTTAAAGATACTACTTGGTCTAGGGCATTTTGTGTTATAAATTATACATGAATAAGGCAAAAAACTTATGAATAAATTATAGTCCCTACTCTCATTCCTTCCTCTTCTTAATTCTCTCCCCTTCAAGTAATCCCCTGCCAGTTCCCCAGCCTCAACTACCCCAAACCATGTTTCCACATCACACACTGGAAGTATTGAGGGCAATTCAAAGTCCATGAGGTATATTGTTACTGCTGCACATTTAAAGTGGAAAATGTTTCTAGAGTGTGGTGATAGATGGAAGAATAAAGCCTAGACCAAACAGAGTCATATTAGTTTCTCTAAAGTTAGCATGCTTTCAAAAATGTCTCTTCAATTAGAAGACCAAAATTAAGAAAGCCCCTGATGCAATAGGAAACATATGTGTTTGATATACCCAGTTTCTATAACATAACATCTAAATATTCAGTTTAAAGAAAATTAAGAGACCTGTTTACAAAGAACTAGTTTATGCGTTTACAAGACTAAGCTGAATATTTTTAGATGGAACAATTACATACAAGTCATTTCCCCTCATTTTCCTTGTTTCATGAAGGAATATTACTGTGAAGAAGGAATGTGTTTTCAATGTGGACAGCTGGAGGTACAGAAAACAGATTTCTGTCACGTGGAACAAATGCAGCAAATTCTTTCTTTACAGCGTGTTTCCTTACAGAGATTAAGTATTAGTGTTCATTACACTATGATGCAAAGCCCCACTCATTCACAAGTGTGCTAATGACTGTGATCCAAAAAAGAGTTAATTCAGATGGAATCCAGGAAAATGAGGCAACACAGAAACCTCATCAGCAGTCCAATCACATGACAAAATGTGAGGCATCTCCAAAGCCACTGCCTGCCAAAAAAAGAAAGGCTGCTGCAAGAAAAATACTTTCACAGCTTGATATCTGGGTCTTGTGACTGCTATCCAAACAAGGAGTAAAAGTGGTACTATATAATGTGGCAGGGTAAACAGAACCACCCACTCACCATCACCAATCATGTTTTTAATTCAGATAAATTCTGTTTCTTTAAAAAATGATAGGGGAAAAAGAAACAAAACCCTTTGTTGAACTTGAAAATTATATGTGTAATTATCAGATCTGGCATGACATACTTTAGGTTCATATATGCCATGAACTGTATAGGAATGCATGTTTTGACAGACAGGATCAATCAGTCTATCCCAGGTGATGTCCTCCCTACTCTACTGACAGATGCTCATCTCAGAGGAGCACAAAGACACTGTCCCCAGCCAACTACACATTAGGTTAAGAAGATTTCTCTCTGTAACTTACAGATGGTGACTTGAAAAAATTTCAAAGAGAATATCTGATTTGAAAGGAGCAGACCTAAAAGAAGTTAAAACTTTCAGGAACACTGGGCCAAGGAAGCCTCCACACTTGGCCAAATTGTCTCACAGTAGCCTGAAAACTACTTAGAGTTTTCAAAACAGGTCTTGGTAGAATCCGCCAAAGTCTGGATTGGGTATGATTAAGCCAAAGTATGAGAAGTATTCTATAGTTTTGTGTCCAGCTTAGTCAGGGATTGCAGATGCACCAAGTGACTGGGAAATTAATAACCACACACCTCACACAAAGAGCCTCCATCACTACCACAACTGCCACCAGCACTGGAGTATTTCCAAAGCCCAGACTAAGCTGTGGTTTTGCCCTAAGTTGTGAAGAAACAGTTTGGATTAATTTGCTTTGTATCCTAAGAAAGGTCATACCCTTTTCTTGAAGTGTATTTGTACTTAGCCTGTGTAGCACGGAAAAAAATTCCAAGACACCACAACTGGACTCAAAGGTTCCTTCCAAGAAGGGTGGCAGTATCTTGTATGCTTATCTACCCTCATTTCTCAAACACATTAAAAAGGAAAATATCAAACTTCTAATTTTGGGCTGTTAAAAATGCTACTATCTCCTACACCTCTCTAATTTATTCTAGAACCTTTCCCTGCTACACTCCAAATTCCTACCATTACTTCTATACCTGCTTCCTCAGTATTTTATCTTCTTGCCTTCACCCCTTTGAACTCTTTCCTTTCCTTTTCCTTTTTGTCCTTGTCCTTAATTTTGCATTCCCCTTTCTGCGTCCTCTCCCAGCACTATCTTCTCTTTGTAATCTTCCAAAACTTTCTGCTCTTTATTTTCCTACCTGTATTTATTTCCTGGCTCTGGGCTTTTTTCCTCCCCTTTATTCCCTCTCCTTTCTTCTATCTTTTCCCTCCTACAGCTAAAATGATACTCCAGCCATGACCTACCTGAAAAGAGAGTTACATCTTTTAAGTCCATTGTCAGTACTAAAGGGATGGAAAATATCTCAAAAAGAGCTAAATGACTATTCCAGTCACTGTCCTGGACAAACAAGTGTAACTCCCATCAACAGCTGGAGAAGTTCAGCACCTGAGTCAAGTTATTTCCCATTTGCCACCAGTGACTGTTTGGCGTGGGAGTCCTGCTATAGCAATCTGTCCTCACACTAGGGCATGGAGACACAGACAGAATTTCATGCAATGGCTGCAGGGTGTTGGTGATGAGAAAAACAACTCTGATAATGGAAGTCCTTTCTTCACTCTTAACTGAGAACAGAACGTAACTGAAGTGAAAATTTTGTTGAAACTTAAAAAGCAAGAAAGAGGCCTGTATAAATATGGAGACAGCTACGCACCACTTCACCCCGGCATTCTGCTGGATCTCTAACAAAATACCAAAAACCACAAGAAAAGTTCCTTGCATGGCATGCATTGTGTAATCAATATCACTAGTAACGAAAGTCTTACTCTTGACTTCAAATAAAGTGGTGTAACATCCTGTGAAAGGACAGAATTACCACACAAGCAACTAGGTCAAGAGGATAAAAAGACTAAGAAGCATTCCCTCCCTGAACTTCTTGAGATCTGCCCATCAAAACAGTAATGTTTGCTTTTTAAGACAAAACAAGCTAACAGAAACATGCACTAGAAATCATCTTGATGGATAGCACTGCAGACAAAATACTGGAGAGCACTTTTGTTTTTCATGCTCAATGAATTGCCCCTGTAACACTCCCCAGTTGAAAACCCAGTTTCCCCTCCAGCTGGTGCCGCCTGGACAAGCTGGAGCTGCCATGTGCATGGCTCAATCCAACTTGCACACCAGATCTTACGAATTTTTCTCTGTTTTCTCTGTCTCACTCTTTTTATATTGCTTCTGGTGGTTTTCTCTGTGTGCTTTTTGTTGCTGCTTGCTTCTCACCCTTACCACTCTCCAACTGCTTGCTGGGCAGGCACAGCAATTCCATGTAAGGAATGCAGGAAAGAGAAGCATTCCGTGATTCTTCTGTGCACAGTAACTTGCACGACATTTGATCAGAGACAGAGATTAAGTCATTCATGAATAGGGCCCAAAGGGAGGAACAACTCCAGAAAAACAACCCTCCTCACTGTTAGTGAAGCATCCAGGACTCCAGAATCATTACTGCCACACTTACAGTTCATAGCCGATCTGGCAAAGCAAGGAATCCAACTGCAGGCTCTGTGGTTTAAATAAAATGTATCTACAGCAGCTTGGATCAATGTTTAAAAATGTTCCATGTTGTTTTAGTCCAAGGACAAGCTTTTAAAATTAAAAGAAAACTTTGGCTTTAATTACAGATTAAAAGTGAAAGTTGTTTTAAAAGAATGCATATTCTAAGAACAGTAATAGAAATTATTTAAAATTTAAAACTCATTTTTCTCTCTCCCAGAGTGTGACAAGTCTCCTTGTAAATATTTAAAACACAAGTTTGAAAGCCATTAGTTTATGGACAATATTTAGGGTGCTTCTGCCTTGCTGTTGTGAATCTTTGGCAGAGCTCAACTTTTTCCTACATTTATACTTTCAATCTAAAATAAGTGTCAGATTTTGATGCATGTTAAAATGACCAAAAACACCCACAACTGTAACTTGTACCTCCCTTTCCCCTAAATTTTGCTACCACATATGTGTGATGCAGCAAATGTCACCACCCTGTACATAAATGCAAAGGGTTTATTCCAGAGCAGCTACAAGCAATGTGATCCCACAGTGGTTAGGTGCTACAATGGAGAAGCTGCTGCTCTTGGGATGATTTTCAGCAACAATTGCCCATCTGAAAATCATTAGTGCATAGCAGTGGATTTTCCACATGTTCATATGCTGGACAAGCAGGTTGCCCTTGAAGTATGGTTCCCTGGGGGAAGAAGGAAAACCCAGAGCAAAGTATTCTATTGTCAGATCACGGTTTCACTAGAGCCAGACAAAAATATGGTCAAGCATTCAGTTGGCTGCTCTGCTGGCAAAACGATAGAGTACCGAAATGGAGACAGCTAATGAGGAAGGCAAAGAATGAATCTCAGGAAGAAGACCTTAAAGGAGTACATATTTTTTTTTTCTTTTAAAAAATCAAAAATAGGGGTAAGCATGCAAATGCAATGACTTTCAAATTACAGACCTTTATTTTTATAAGGTCAAAAAGGTTTAGAAAGGGTAGTATTTTCCCAATAACATATCTCATCTTTTAATTCAGTGTTTGAAGCACCAATAAGAAGGTATTGAAGGAGCCTAAGTAAAAAAGTGTATGATTCTAACTAGGCAGTATTTATTATTTAATGCCCCATTAATCGATAATTTGGCTTGAAGGAGGAAAAAAAAGTTGGCGAAAGGGAATGGAATTCCTTAGCTCCTTGTTTTACTTAAGAAAAATTCCCAACGGGCTTCGCTTAAACAAAGAACTTTAGTTTTCCACTGGAAAGACAAAAAGAAAATCTTGGTCTAGCATGTCCTGCCACATGCTTTAACTACACAGTAAAAGAGTATGTACTTGGATCCCAGGCACATTTCAAAAGTGTAGTATTTATTAGCTGTTCTGTTGCCAAGTTCCACTATTATCATTTTATTATAACTAAGGTATATTTTTACTAACTAAATTATATTTAGGTTTTTAGTTTAAGCATTTGAAGGTCTTGGAGTGTCACGTACAGATGACATACAATATATCAAAGGCCTTTGTTGATTTTCTCCCTCCTCTCCTCTCCAAACAGTTACCCTGTATATGTGAACTCAGGGCGTTTGATTTACCTAAACCCATATTCCAGCTGTAAAGATACGCAGGGGCCAAGGGAGAAAATCCTTGGATGAAGCAGAGCTCACCAAGGATGAAGGTGAGCCCTGTTACCGGATAACCCATGGCACACGTCCCTCCCACCTGAGGGGCAGGGCAAACCCATCCCTCCCTACTACCTCCTTCAGACACCTTGCTGCAACGCTTGTCTCTCTCCCTTTGGGCAGCTCACCCAGACCTGGGTTTTTGCCAAGCCCTCCTGTTCCCAGCCTGGCTGGGGGCTGGAGGTGTTGGTGGGACACCATGGGCTCCCACCGTGGGAGATGGTGGGCAGGAGCCAGTGGCTCATGGGGAGTTTACCTCAGAAGACCTGTCTCCTGTACCTTGTGTAAAAGGATTTTTGGTCTTGTGGGGAGTGTGGAGCCACTGTCTGGGGGCTGTCCAGACACGATGGAAAGATGACACGGCCATGAGGCAGGACAGGGTTTTGGTGAGCTCACATGAGGCTGAGTGCTGACACTGCCCTGGACAGGGATGGGGTGTTTCTGAGCAGCCATAAACCCCACAGAGATATGTCAGAGCTCCCCAAACCTCAGCAAATGCAGCAGCGCTGCAGCACTGAATACAGCCTTTATTTTTCCTATTTTGTGCAAGGAATGAAGGATGAAGAGTACCCAAATATGAGCACTTACATTCTCTGAGGGTCACAGTCTTTGATCTGTGAGCAAAAATCCCACTGAAAGCAGCAGGAGTTCACAAAATGAAGTTTGGAAAGCTTTGCGAACACATGAACATTGTGTGTCAAATCATGTAGCGTGCTTTGGGACCAAAACACTCAAAACCCAGACCAGATCTTGGCAAATTGGATTTTTGCACTTCCAAGCACTTCCAAAGGGCTGGTTTTAAAACATATCTGAGTGTCTGTCCCTCAATTATCAGGTGAAGATAAAGGCCCTTTGAGTTGGGTATAGATATAATTATCGACCCTTTCTGAAATAAGAGAGAAGAGAATCAGGGGTGTTAATCTGTGAGTTGAATGAGCTACAGAAGAATGAGAAACATTAAGAACATTTTCCCTATGTAGATTCACAGCAAACGTAATAAACACAAATTAATGCTTATGTGCACTTGTAGCAAGGAGAAATTATCACTCATAGTCTCATTAGACAAGGAGCAAAAACAGCAGCAGAAAGGCTGGGACAAAATACTGAAAAGAAACAGGCTTATAAAGACCCCTGCCATTTATATTCATTTAAATGTTTAAACAAGCATTTCTTCACATCAGTTTAGACAGCAAAAATAAGCCTTTGCATAAAACAAAGGATTACTGGGATCAATACCTGCAGGTTAGCCTTGTCTTCTCTGCTGACTTCTGTGAAGAGGATTTTCATCTTCGCAGGGGCATCTGGAGTAAGCAACTTAGTGAGGTATGGGATTTGAAAGCAAGATATGTCAATGTTTGTAGACAATACAGCTGGGAGCTTCTTTTCCTATGTCTTTGCAAAATTCACTACCATAGTAAACGGCACAGCTCTGAGCTAAAGGCACAAGCACAGCAAAACAGCAAGAGAATGTGCTTGAATTCCACAGATATCATCATCGTAATAGGGTACTAAGGAAATATATGTGTGTATGTGTGTAGGTATATATATGAAACATTGTATATCTTACAAACACCACTACAATCTCAAGTGCTGCCCACAGCAGGACAGCTTTTTTGGTTTTTCTTCATTTCAGAAATTGTCCCTAAACATCCAGCACTACTGAGATTCAACAGGTAGGAAGCCCAGAACTATCGTAATTACGATATCACAGATAGAGAGAGGGGCTCCAGGCTTCACCCAGCACCCCTGCTCCCCCAGCTGACATAAGTTTCACAGGTTGCACATCGCTATCTCTGGCACAAACAGTGCTGCAGACACTTTTCCTGATGAAGGAACAAGGAACAAAGGCTGTTGCTTCTGGAGGAAGCTCCTATTTGAAGATGATCCCAGGGAAATGAATCTGATGCAGAAATCAACAGCTACGCCAGCTAAACACCATGCGAGGGAGAAAAGCAGGACAATGAATTTTAGTGTGCCTGTGTAATGGACAATCCACCACCACAGTGCAAAGCTGCCACAGTCAGGAGCAGAACATTGGATTTGCACACCAACTCCAGAACCTCTCCCTGAGCAGCCACCAGTCCAGACTCCGTGTGGTGCAGCCCACAATGGGACAAAGCCAGATCATACTCCCTGCAGTAGAAAGAGCAATTAGACAAACAGGGACCTGGAATAAAAGTCTCCCTGAAGTGAAGGGCTGAGATGAATTCTCCAGCACACCAAGGCCTCATTAAAGCTGCCCGCAGTGTCTGGCCCACAGAGTACATCTAGTGCAAGGAGCGCAATCCTGCCGCTGTTTTGCAATGCATTACAAAATACCTTGGCTAGCAGAAAGAATTTGAGGCAATTTGCTCCTGAAGAGCCAGGTCGTGAAGAGCCTTCATTTTTCCAGCAAACTGGATTTAAGTTGACAAATAGAGAGACAAAAAACCCTGACAAAGTAAGGGGAGATGGAGAAACCGACAACGTTTAACTTGATCTTGGAGGGTGTAAATCTGTCAATACCCACAAATGACCACAAGGCCACATGCCAGTTTTCACTCTGAGATACCATAACTAAGACATTTGGCTGGTACCTCACATTGGAAAGAAAGTTTTTACATTTAGAAATGTAAAACATTGTAACATTTAAGGAATTTTGGCTACAGCCCACTAGCCAGCCTTCCCCCAGCCTCAGCTAGGGGATTATTTTGAATGCTGCTTTGCTTTTCATGCATCTGTTGCCTAAATCAACGTGGAGGCATGAGAGAGGGACTGAAAATTGGCTCTAGAAGTAGTGGTATATTTTAGTGTCATAACTGAGAGTTTTAACTTGCAATGTCAGTGCCATACCAAAGGATCTGGTCATCATAACCTCAATTTCTGGCCATCAGTGAAAGAACAGAGATAGAGTCTCTGACATCGAGTTTCAAGGCCACTCTGAAAAATTAACGAAAACAGATTTCATGACTTGTTGGAATTTTGCTTTACCTATTTTTGTGTTTCTTTTCAGCTGTTGCAGCTTCAAATGTTTATATGATCTCTTTCTGTTTGAATTGTTTTTTCACTTTTCCAGATTTTCTACAATGCAGTTTACCCCTCCAAATATCTTCCCTGCTTTAAACTCCTGCTCTTTTTTTTTTTTTTTGTAGCTCACATAAAACTCACTTATACAAGCCTTTTGCATGCTTTCAGTGTTATACCATATTTCCCCTTTAGCAGATCTAAAGTGGTGACTTGATGCCAATTTAATGCCATAAAGCATAAAAGACCTCAGTCTTCAGTAATTGCTGGTAATTTCCACATCTGCCTCTTTATCTCATACCCAAATTTTTAAATCTGTAGTGAAGTGATTTAATATCACTGAATCCAAATCTGATTTTCTGGAAAATTAGAAATTGAACTCTATAGATGAACATTAGACAAAGTTTTACAGAACAGGTGTTTTTAAAAGCGCTCCCCTTTCTCCTTCAAGCTGACAAAACTCTCCTTCACAAACAACACATACAGGTTCCTGACATTTTCTGAATTGCATGTACAAACTCATCCACAACCCAGCATTATTCCATGCAGATATCCCTTCAGTCCACTTCTCAAATTGTGTCAAAACCCTCCCAGAAGCTTCTCTGTGAATACACATGGAATATCAGAAATCTGGTCTCACTAACCTGCTTTCATCATTATGTTTCTGGTATTCACATTATGGACAAATGACCTAAAAAATTTCAGTTAAACACATAAAGAAGGGTGGGTTTTTTTTTTTTTCAAATTACAGAATTACTTTTAAAAACCACAAACCTGCAAAGGGAAATAGGATTTGCTGGATCAGATAAGATCACTAGTTTATCTGGTCAGGCACATTCAGTGTGTAGCTTTTTGGAAAAGAAAATTAAAGTAGGAGGAAGCAATGGTGAATAAAACTAATTTTGCAGTTCAATATTGTATCAGTTTTTACAGTATTTTAAGAAGACTTTAAAAAAAGTCACACCCAAAAGAAAACAATCCAGTCTTCTTATTTCCCTGATTTTTTTTTAATTACAATCAATAGATAAATTCTACCATTTGCACCAGCAGGAATACAATTTCTTAACCTACTTAAGAAATTATCAAACCTACTTAAGAGTCATCAAACCCTGCTTTGGTGCACGAGCCTGGAGAGTTTCAAATGTTTGCCACTCATATCAAAATCTTGCCATGTCAAGGAAAATGCAAGGAAAAAGTAAACACAGAAAGACCCGAACCATTTTCTTTATTTACAGCTATATGACCGAATACAAACAAGCTGCTTTTCACTAGTTTCACCACAGGCATAAAATATTTCAGACTCCAGGACTACTGAGAAACTCACAGTTTTTTTCACCAGTCATCATGCTCCAAATTTACAAGCCTAACTCAGATGGTTTTTACCGGGATGTACCTGCTTAAATCCCTTCCACAGATGGGAGAGTGAACACCGTTCATGCCAAGTTTCAGTCTGGATTGAATTTTTACAGCTGGGTCATAAATTTGCAGATTAAAAGGGTTCTAATGGAAACACAGGTACAACCTTAACTACAGCAACATGAACAGCAGCAATGTAACACCGTACGAGGGACAGCCTGTGCTACAAGCAGAATCTACCAGGAGTTACCCAAAGTCGCATTATTTCTCCCCAGCAGTGGCGGAAGGAGGTTGGGACATGCAGAAAACCCATGCCAGGTGTGAAGTTTCAATTCAGATGTTTTTCCAGAATGAAGTGAAACTTTTATGGGCTTGCCATTCCTTTAAGTTTACTGCCCCAGCCAGAATGTGAAAAGTCCAGCCCTTTTTTCCCTTCTGCTACTACCCCGTCTTGCCCGTGCCTGTCTTGTCTGCACCCTGTCCCCTCCTGGTCACACTTTCTTGCAGCACACACAGATTTATATGATAGAAAGAATCACTGAAGGCAGTGATTACTTGTGATGAAGATTATAGATTTCATATGTAAAAGTGATCCACTGGGCAATAAAGGTTTGTCCCTGTAATTTCTCTTTCTTCATGCAGATGCCATGGGCAGATGTCTTGGTGCAGGAGCAGAGTCAGCTGCAGTCCCACAAGAGCCCTGAGGAGCAGAACAGGCACATTTCAGTGCTGGAGCCAGCGCAAGTCTTGCTCACAACCCAGTGATCTGCCTCCAGCCATGGCTTTGTCTGCTCAAAAGTGCTTCCCCATCGCTGATATATCAAGCTGTGTGTGATTTCTAAGCCGCTTCTGATGAGGTGACAGGACACATCTCTGTCTTTGTGTTTTGTTCCTATTTTTCTCTATTCCATATATAAAATCATGCCATATTTTTCAGGTTCATTGGCCCTTTGGCACAAACAGCTGATATTCACATTTTGCTGCTGGGTTTCCTGGGTGAGGGACACCCTCCTTTGTGCCTTCAGAAGCATTCTGGGGGACAGCCACAGTGCCAGGGCCCCTCTGCACACACACCAAGGCAGCGTGAGGCAGCCAGGCTATGGAAACATCCCACGGGATGCAAACCACTGCTCCTGCCTAGTGCTGCCCTGCTCTGCCCCTGGTTCTTGCACCAGGGCTGCAGCACCCAGGGCTTTCTGCTGCTCTGCTTGAGCTGGTACAAGGTTCATTTACCTCATCTCGTTATCTCCCCTGAGCCCCACTCTGCCCTCCTCTCTGAGCAGGGTTTCTTTTTGCAGCAATGGCTGCAGCTGGCTGATGTTTGCAAGGCTGAGAGACCCCTGAATCAGGGCAGAAGCCATGGCAAGGCAGCACGTGAATCTGAAGTTTCTGCTGCAAGAGATCTGCACGCAAATTTTGCTACTGGGGAAAATCCTGCTCAGGCGGTAGAAGGGGAGAAGGAATCACATCCATTTCACTAAATGAGTTTTCCCAAGCTGGAGTTTCACACACTCTAAATATCCTTAAATTAACTGCTAATTTTCTAACTAATTTCCCTATTATATTCATTACTAACCATGCAGTCTAGAGCTAAAACTGGAAAACAGTCTGATTTATGACTATGTGCTTTTCCATGCACATAATTTCCTGAAACATTCACATTTTGGCTGGCCCCAGGTTTTAAAACCAAGCATAATTCTGAAGACATTTGAAACAATGGGAAAATGGGGATAAATATTTTTTTCTCTCTGAAAACACCTTCATTAAATAAGTGAAGCTAAGGCTTGCCAGAGAACAGCCCTTGCTGAGGCCTGGATCATTGACTACCTCTAAAGAGGAGTATTAAAATATATAGTTGTTAGAGATTGGTGACAGTCCCACATATTTTTCCTGCTGTGTCTGAGAGAGATCTTGGGCAAGCACAGGGGTCTGATGCTTTTTGGCCACTGCTGTGATATATTTGTATTGGGAAAATTTCCATGGTCTTTGGAGAAACAAAGGTGGGCTTGCTGCACCGGCACAGGCAGCGACAACCTGAAACCATGGAAACACAGCTGGTGCCCTGATATTTTTGGTGTTTTCTCTGATTTTTTCGGTCAAATGTTGTAATCCTTTCCATTTCAAATCATTCATGCAAGAACATCTCGTTCTCTACAATGATAAAGCCGTCAGGAGTCCTGACATGTGCTGCTCTGAGGTGAGCTGATTTGAAGAAAATCCTCTGCAGCCAAACAACTGACTCAGGACAGTTTTTACTGAAGCATGTGGAAAATCTGCCATGACATCAACAGAAGCAAAACTAGAAGACGTGCCCACAGTCCCCCTCTGCTCTGTGGGGTCTCCACAGCAATTATACCTGAATTATAGAACAGACATAAATATGCTGCTATTTGAAGCACATCTTATCTGCATAGAGGTGGATCTTTGGAATCTTTAATATTTTGGGTTTAAATGGGGAAAAAAACCCTTAAACATCCATAACCTCTTGCATCTGAAAACAAAGATATAAAACAAGAATGCACAGTTTTTGCATCCAACACCTGTAAGAAAACAAATACTCTCTTTTCCAATAAAAGAATTGAAAGGAGAGTGGCACAGGAAAACTGCACTGCTGGGAGTGCTGCTTCCTCTCTCAGCAGGGCTGGTTTCAGGCAAAGGTCTTCCTTGCTGGCTGGCAGTCCCTGGGTGCCCAAGATTTTGGAACAGTGCTCTGCCCCCAGCTGTTGTTCCCAGTCTACCCAGTGCTCTCTTCCTCCATTCTCCTGCCTGAGAGAGGTTGGAACTGCTACCTTCCCACAAAAAAGCTTCAGTTTTGATGAAGCACTGTTTTCTGGGGTCATGTGAAGGAAATCCTGAGCCATTCCCCTTGCAGCTCAGGTACTGAGAAATCAAGAAAGTAAAGAGAACTAAAAAGCCAGCTTATTTGGTTTTTGGTGTTTGAGCTGAAAGAAGTGCAAAAAGTGAACCAAACTAGCAGGGAATGGGTAGGATCTTTTAAGTTCTCAGGTTTGGGCTATCACATCTGGTATATTAAACCTGACACTTCCCGTGTAGTAAAGCCATTTGCTTTTATTCTTTCTTTAGAAAAAACAACAGAACAGTAAATCAAACACAATCGTCTCCCCAATTCTCAATTCCATGCTATTTTAGTTGACTATTCAGGTCATGTTATAATAAAATTCCTGCAGAAATACGATCTTAACTGTGTAACCTTCAAATTGCAGTTATGCTGCTGTGTGCATTTAATACTGTACTTGACATTCACCTTTTACATTTTACTTCTGGATGACATTAGGATCTGCAAAAAAGACCTCCTTCAGCTCTCCCAGGTTACCATTTATTTCAAAGTATCCCCAAGGTCTCCAGCACCGTTTAGATCCAACTTGCAAAAGTCACTGCTGTGAGTAGTTTTTGTGGGTCCCTTGAGTTGTTTCTGAAAACAGGTTCCATTGTGTTCATATTACGCTTTCAAATTTTATGGCTTATTTTTAAATTACATGTTAATTTCTAAAAATGTCAAATTGTGAGGAAAAGTTGGCAAGGACCACACAAAATCACAGCACTGTTCTGTAGTTTGTGTCTCTATAGTACTTATGTGCATGGCTCCACCCTTACATTTAAGTGCTCTGCAGGAATGTGGGCCTGATCCTGCAGAGTGCTGAGGGTCTCATCAGAGGCACCCAGTGTGCTGCAATAAATGACCCAGGATTATGCTTTATAAATCACTGACTTTGCAGGATCCGAAGGAAAGAAAGAAAGGAAGGCAAGAGGAAAGAAAAAGTCAGTAGTAATGAAAACATTAGAAACAGAGCACACTCCTGAGTATAAATGTCTAAAAATAGAGATCAAACATCTTCAAAAATCAGCCAGTCATTCAAGCGCTTGTTTAAAATCACCCTCTTTTCCAGGCCTGCAAGTCTTGAGTTTCCTCACTGTTTTTATTTGTTCTGGCTTTTCTACTGTGCTAAGTAACATAAAAAGTGAAATCAATGAAAAATCTGCCTACAGAAAAAGGACTCCCTGTCCTGCCATTTCATCTCTTTTTCTCCTGTTTTAATTTTTGCTTTCCTTCACTAGACAGCAATATCCAGAAAGCCGGGAATTTTTCATTTCCTTGTGCTACAACGATGCAGAACATTTTGTTTCTGCAGGTGACTGACAACAGGGCACTCAGGGAGCACTGCAGCGTGATTACAGAAAAGTCAGCATTTTAGTGATCCGTAAACCAAAGACTGACATTGCCTCTTTAGATTTATGTTCAGCTTCACTACAAACATTAGATCTTTTCCTTGTAGATTTCTGGAGTGCTTGTTGCAGTCAGGACTGTTATTTCTGCATGCATTTGTACGACAAATACAGGTAGACAAGTCTGGTTTCACTTATTCCTGTCACACAGAGAACCCGCTGTGAGTAACTGCATGCCAAGCAGTTAGTGAAAACCAGTTCTCCAACACGGCTTTTTAACTAAACAAAAACACTGAACCAAGCCTTTCAGTCATCAGTTTGAGATGCATATTTGACCAATTTTATATACTTATATATCATACCCGCACTAGGATTGATCTGAACTGAAATTTTCTGCTTTAAGTGAACATACTTGTGTATGTCCTGTATACACATAAGAATATCAGCTTAGGACAGAAAGACGTACAGAAACCTGTGACATACCCAAGACAGCTTCCCTCTTCCCTGGCTGCTCCGTCCTGCCTGCACTGTCTGTCCACGCCGCCTAATATATATTGCCCCTGGCTCCCCAAGCCTGGGGCTGGGGAAATGGCAGCGAGGGCACTGCACCTGCAAGGGCTCCAGCTCGGGGTTTGCTGCTCCTGCTCCAGCACTGAAACTGCTTCCCATGAGCTCAGGATAATTGCGTGGAGGTATAAACCGAGGCTGCTCTGCCGACAGTCAGTTATATAGCCTGTCCTTGATCTTTATGTGGGATTTCCCAGTTGCATGAAGCTGGAGTAGCATATGGTCCCGTGTTTATAAGCATGTTAATGACTGAAATGGGAACCTCTACAACCCGTTTTCCTTATAAACTTTAAACTGCAATTTCTTGTTTTTGTTATTGGACACTGCACTCATACGCCGTTAATTTGGCGCAGGCTGTAGAGACACACGTGGCCACGCTGACCTCGGCTGCTGGGCAAACAAAGCAGCTCCAGACCCACTGATGTACCTGAAATCAGGGTCCAGCCCCTAATCAGAACCAGACAGGGCAAGCAAGCTTTCTTACTCATGATCTGCTACAAAAAGTTACCTTTCCAGCTAATAAATAAACACAATAAAGAATTAGTTTAAACTCCACTGACTGTCTGTCCTTACAGGCACAATGACCTTGCCAAACAGTTCTTAAAAATAAAACATCAAACAGTTTTCACTCTGTGCTTTTTGAAATACCGCTTAAAATGTCTTCATAAATTAAAATGTTTAGTAGGGACTTGACAATACTGCAACAGCTCCTTTGTGTTAAAAATTACCTGTTTTGATCTACAGAAAATTGCAGTGGGGAACTCCTTGTAAGTGGTGATATCTCACTTAGAAATA
Source organism: Hylia prasina (assembly GCA_013397195.1). Lineage (NCBI taxonomy): Eukaryota > Metazoa > Chordata > Aves > Passeriformes > Sylviidae > Hylia > Hylia prasina. The sequence continues at coordinate 146,952 of VYXD01003199.1, forward strand.
GACTTGCCACTTTCAGGAGGGTAAGAGTGGTAAAGTCAGCCAAACTCTGTTATTTACTTAACCAAAATGTATTACAACTATTTTTGAAAACACAGATACAAGTCTGGTACAGTACTGCACTGAGAACTGCCAGCCCAGGTATTCAAATTACAAAGAAAAAAACATTCAAAAAGTGAGTCATCCTTATTTATGTCTCCCTACCTAACAATTATGTGGATAATTTAATCTATTTGAAGGTAAGTTTTATAAATGGACAATAATTTGAAAATTTCTGCTCTCTTCACGAAAAACTTAATTCTCGCATGTATAAGACCATCAGAAAATCATTAATGGGACTGTAATCTTGTAACTGAAAAAAGCCCATTTGTTCTTATATTTCCTGAATATTCACACATATATAGCAATGATATAGCAAAAAAAGTAATGTATATCACATGTATTCATGTATATATATAATTTTTTTTTAATATATATTGCTCGTCTGCTTTCAAAGTGCAAAAAGAATAAAACTATATCCTAAAAGCTGCTGGTCTGTTCTCAAAAAATGTGAAAGTGTTGAGGAAGATATTTAGGAACTGACCTAAATACAATTCCAAGAGGAGTTCCAGGAATGTCACTTACGAACTTTAAGGACAAATATACTAGGATTTAGTCATTCCAGCACAGCTGGTGAATTTACACAGTTACAGCGAGCCTCCCTCAGCCTTCACATTAATGACCATATTTTTCAGTGCAGCTTGAAATTTGTCAAGAAGAACTTAATCCAGTAGCAAATTTATTATAAATTTTAAAAAGTCATTGCATCCATTTTTAGGTTATGGTATAAAGTGTAGAAAAACAGAAGTTTACATATCTGAGCTTCTGCATCTGTTCTTGAGTAACTTTTCACTTAAAAATAAAACTTGGCAGACAATATACTTGTAATGCAAACCAAATGCATTTGGTATGTTCAGAAAAAAAATTAATGAACAGAGAGAGTTTATTTTGAAACTTATTAATTAAGCATGCACTATTCTTTCTCCCCACAAGGTCCCATTTCTCTACAGGGCTCCCACTCGTTCTTTGGTCATTCCCAACAACTTGCACATACAAACATCCTCCTAAACCCCACCAGCAGAATTCAGCCTTGTGGCCCCTCCACATGGACAAAGAAACCCACAGGAAATGTGCCAGAAAAGAGAGAGCAAAGGCTGCAAACTTGGGAGGTTGCAAAGGCACCTAAACCTGCCTGCCAAGGAAGCCAAGGGGAAACAAGTACAAAATCTAAATCTGTATTAACTTTACTACAAAATCCTCCAGTCCTTTTCAAGCAATATCCATCCCTAAAGTGATGCTGCCCTCAGGGTGGTCCCTGGCAGAATAACCTACCAAGAAAGGCCCAGGACAACACAAGGGGCTGCTGCAATGAGTCAAAACCCTGAGACCTGGTGGAGACTTTCAGAGACTGGGGTGCAAAACTTCCTATTTTTCAAAATGATTTTTTTTTTTTTTTTTACTTTATGTCTCCAAGAAATACAGAGCAAGTTTCACAAGAGCAGCCTTCCAGCAACCCCTGCCTCACAGGGACTTGAGCAAGTCCTGATCTTGCCCTGATTTACAGCAATTTACTGGCATGAACCAGGCAGTCCCATGTGCTGTGCTCTGACTGGTAACACAGTGGATGACATTACATCACGCTTGTATGTTTTTTTTGATAACATTAAAATAAAAAGCTATGTGTAACCCTTCAAAAAAACCAGTAAGACAAGGCATTTAATGGTCAAGTCTGTGGCCCCCTAGCTCTGGAGAGTGATGCAGAAAATACTCTACATTAATGCCTGTATTCCTAAGAGATGCATGAGTACCAAAGGGTCACACCTTGGACAAGGCACTCTGAGGACAGAAAAAGTGCTGTACAACAGGGGAAGGTGTTGACATGCACTCCACTGAAGGGCATATGACTCATCTAAGTGTCACAAACAGCCACCTTCAAATTTCAAAACCCTCCTCCTCCAAGCTGTGGTGATGGAGAACTTCAGTCATCCTCTAGTCCTCCCTTACTGTAATAGAATTTGCAAGAGTTTTCTCCTTCCTTAGGCTCATCTTAGTGTTGACAAAAAGTGGCCTGTAAGTGTCATTTCATATATTATCCCCATTTCTCCATTTGGAAAGCAAACCAGCTTTATTAGTGGTCAATAACAGCACTTAACTGTAATACTGCAGGTAGAACTTCTCCAGAGAATAAGAGGGTGGGCAGGATTTATCCACTCTGATATGAGAGGATGGACATGAGTAATCTACTCTCATGCAAGAAGATGGACAGGAATAATCCACTGTCATATGAGAGGATGGGCAGAAGTCACCCAGTCTCATAAAAGGCACAATCAGGTGACACTTATTCCAGGAGCCACTGTCTACTGAAGATGTCTGTAATAGAAATCATGCAGAAAAATATCCCTTACCTGTCCGATAGACAAAATTGCCTTCTGTCTCTGATGATGATGGAGACACCAGCTCTTCCTCAAATTCGTTGGAACTAAAAGAACCGGAATGATTCCTTTGCCTTGTTTTTTCCATCATAGCTGCATTAGTAGCCATGACGTGTCTCAGTGAGTCATTTAGGTAACGATTCAGTAAGCTGCTTTTGTATTTGGGGGGTGACACATAATCCTCATTGGCACTTGCTTCTGGTCTCACTCCTGTTTTTATTACTGAACTTTCAGTTTTAATCACAGTGTGATGAACTGGTTTGTTATATACCCCTTCATTCATATGGTTTCTTGCAGGATTTTCTCCATCTGAAAACAGGACAAAGATACAGTAATACATTGAGTACTTAATATTTAACACGATGCTTTCTCAACATGTCTTGAATTGTGAGAAATATAACTAAAACTAGACAGTAACTTCAGCATTAGACACTGATTTTCATTTTCTTCTGTTCACACATTGGTCATAGTAGTTACTATGATTCTCAGATGTTCCAGCTATTCTAAATTAATTAGCTGTAGAAAACAGTCTTTGAGTCTCATTTGTTCATGAGTAACACAAGACAGGTAGGATAAAAAATGAAAAGTGCCAAACTCAATGATAAGCATGTAAAAAGCTGTGTGAATAGGCTGAATTCTTACTATCATAACTTGAAATTTGGTTTGCCTGAAAACCACAGCATATTTAGGTGCATTTGCTTAAACTGTACTCTTGTAATTGTTCTGCAAGCAATCTTTTCAAGGGAGGTGAGTAGAAATGTGAGTATATTCCCACATTTTTCAAGAAATGTGAGTACAGCCTGAAACTGGAACAAAGATATTTGATATTGAATACAAATTGAGACATACTCTTCTAAAAATTCACATACAGATTTCTGACAACGTTCTGTAGGATTTGTTCCTGTCACTGTATCTCCATGTCACAACTGTCTTTAAAAAGTACTCATAGACAGAATTAATACAAGAGTTATATTAAAAATACAGGGTACTTAAAAAAAAATATATCCTGCATTTGTTAATTTGAGTAAGAAAGAGAATTCCAGTGCATCCTTTATGGAAAACAGCTGCTAGCAAAATACATCAAATAAATAACAGTAATATTGAGTTTACCATCTAAGATGCCCCACTAATCCGATTCTCCCTCTAATTATGTATATTGCTATAGCCCTTCCATCAAGGAAAGTAACACTCAAGTGATTTCTCATTTCTTTATACCAACAAATATAATCAATTTTTTGGCCTTTAATGCAGATTAAAGGAATAGGCTTGTAGAATGTAATGAACTAACAATTATCTTTCTAACAACAATGAAATATAATAACATGCAGCCAGATTGCCACCTTGAACAATTTACACAAACCTGCTTTGCAAGGCTGTGTAGTAGTTGGGAGCCAAAAAAGGCACCTAATTCACAAAAAAAATTAAAAAAAATTTTAAAAAAAAAGGCAGATCCACTTAATGGCATTTGTGATTAAAAATTAGAGCTAACTCAGGGTATCGAATACTTTCTAAAGATATTTTAATCAGTTTGAAATCGATAAAAGAGCACCAACAAACCTTCAGAGCATGAGTCATCGCTGCTCACGCTGAGTCGCTCAGCATTTCCCTGAACATATTTGTTGTACAGTTTTATTCGCAGAGCCCAGCTAAGATCTGGTTGCCTGACAGTGTTCTTCAGGCGACGTCTTGCGTTGGCAAACCAGTTTGACACCTGCATACAAACGTGTGTGTTAGTTTCCCTTGAAGATTACACAAATAAATCCATAGAGCCTTCATGAGTTTTATGTACACTTCAAGGAAACAGCAAGCAAGAGAAATATGAGCAGAAGTCCACAAAATTGCCACTGAGCAGAACAGGAATCTCATACAGGAAGGCAAGTTTAGGCTTCCCAGCCTTCCCAAGTGCTGGCAAAACCACATTATCACAAGGCTTCAATTAAGGTGTCCCAAATATAGTTTTATATTAATCTTTTTTAGTTTTTTTAATTTTAAAGACAAAACCCTGAACTTTCAATATGAACCTTCAATATATTACCAACTTCCTAAATTAAACTAGTATCTAATATTCAGGAATTTCCTTTGATATTTACATAGGCTACAATAAGGCCACTGAACAGAAAAAGACATTCTAAATTTGTATACATAAAAGCCCAAATTCTCCCTTGTACCTTAACAGAACTCTCATTATGACAAGCTGTGGGCATCAGGAAAGTCTTACACAGAGTACAATGTACTTTGACTCACCGCAGAAATCAACCATTTGCTCTACGGAGCAGCAGATTTTACAAACTCTTTTTGTTGTGGACAGCCTAAAAAATAGTAAATATGCAATTCCTCACAAGGTGACTACTAAACAATGGTCTGGTTTGTCTTCCTTCCCAACTGCAGAGAATTTTCTAGAGTTTGACATAGCAAAATGGACACATGTTAGCATCCCTCTAGCATACAGGCTCATCACTAAGTCAGGCTCAAACACAAGTATTTCGTAGTGTTTTAGGCACTGAATGAGCAAAGAGGCACAGTCTACCCTTCAGTGCCAGCAGTGCTAATTAAACCAGCAAATGGGATGCATGTACTTGCAGTGACTTTGCATGAAAACACACCTGAGAAAATGCTGGCCTTGATTCTCCTGCAACTCAAAAAGATAGAAAATAGAAAATACTGACAACTCTACTATGAGCAGAGGCAAGTGACCTACATTCTAACGATATTTGCTTAATGATAAATAAGGTGTTAAAAGTACTGTTTGACCCTGGCATGAATAAGTGCGTTTTGATATGACCTCTGCAAGAAGAAGGCAGAGTAGCATCACCTACAAAGGTGAATGTAAAGAATGTTAGCAGCCTAGAGATCTGTTCACATCTTTGTGTTATGAACATTCACACAGAGGAAGACTGTTGTCATATTCTAACCTGGGAGCAATCACACCAATTGATTTACATAAACCTGCAAAGCAAGTTCATACATGTTTTATCAATACATGCCACCCCACCTAATAGAGAGCCAAACTGTAGACTTTTGGATTTTGGCCCTAGTTGTGTCATCTGTCTGTAGTGGCTAATTTTACTGTATAAATCACACAGAAGTATCTGTCTAATTATTCTGGATCAATAATCTCTTGTAAAGTGATTATGAGGAAAAAAAATAAAAACAACACTACGTGCCTAAAGAAAAAGCAAAGCTTCAGTTCAGAGTCCCAGATAGAACTCACCAGTGGTGCCTTATGCCTGTCACTTTGATTTTTCTCAAAATCATATTTACATGAAACAGGGTTCCACTGAAAATACTGTGAGCCCTGGATCGGTGCTCAGATGGCAAACACGTAACTTTACAGGCCACGTAGTTTACTATGACAGGTTAGAAAACCAAAACTGTAGCTGGCAGAATAAGTAATTTTCATTCTCTTCTGAGTCTACTTGCTTATAATCATCATATTTACACAGTAATTTTTACAGTAAATGACATAGGGTGGGCTGGAATCCAGGCACTTTCCAATGCTGTTAATAAAGTCACTCCAAACTGCTCAGCTGAAGCAGTAGTCACCTGCTGCATGACAGTGTAATTCCAAAATCAAGTATTTAACAGTAGAGATGGATCAATCCAGGGTCTCCATCAACAGGATTGCAGTTACTGCAGCATTTGACCAAACTGACAACTTTCCAACCACTCACAAGAAAGATTTCATTATGCTTCATTTTATTACATACTGAAATTTTTCATCAGTGAAGTGCCATTTACAGAAAAGATAGGGTAGTATTAGTGTGATTCATACATAAAAGCAATTAAATTTAGCAGGAGTTATTTCTGCATGGTACTCTTGGTTTATTTTGGGCTCATTCTCCCCATGTCATTGCTTTGCTTTCTGCATATCAATATGAAAAGTTGAATCATATTTTAAGTCTTCTGCTATGAGAGAAGGGAATAGTAGTATGTGATCGTTATTTCATAATGAGATAAATATATTGCACCTTGTCCTCCTTCTCTTTCTGGAGCACATGATTTTAAGTGCCATCACACAGTATATACAAGACAATCAGGGGATCAGGCCCAGCCAGCAAGGATTTGTGAAAGGCAGGTTCTGCTTGACCAACCTGATCTTCATCTGTGACACAGTGACCCCCTTAGTAGATGAGAGAAAGGCTGTGGATGTGTCTACCTGGACAGTAGATCAGTAAAACCCTTGACACCATTTCCCACAGCATCTCCTGGAGAAACTGGGTGCTCATGGCTTGGATGGGTGTGCTCTTTGCTGGGTAGAAATCTGTCGAGATGGCCAGGCCTGAGAATGTTGGTGAATGGAGTTACATCCAGCTGGTCACTGGTCACCAGTGGTGTTCCCTGGGGCCTGGTACTGGGGCCAGTCCTGTCTAACAGCTTTATCAATTATATGGATAAAGGAATTGAGGGCACCCTCAGTCAGTTTGCAGAGACACCAGAGTGGGTGGGAGTGTTGACCTGCTGGAGGGCAGGAAGGCTCCACAAGGGATCTGGACAGGCTGGATCCACGCGCCAACCCCAGTGGTATGAGTTTCAACATGGCCAAGTGCCTGCCCCTGGGTCACAGCAACCCATGCAGGGCTACAGGCTGGAGGGAGTGGATGGAAAGACGGCTGCTGGAAAAGGATCTGAGGGTTGACACCAGCTGAACATGAGCCAGCCAGTGTCCAGGTGGCCAATGGCATCCCGGCCTGTGGAGTCAGAGACTGGAATCCTTTGGCATAACGTCTGGTGTGCATCTTAGTTCAGGCAGAGGCATTTCTAATAATTTTAAGAACTGGATCATAATATGTGGCCAGCAGGACCAGTACCCTTGTGCTTAGCACTGGTGAGGCTGCAACTTGAATGCTGGGTCCAGTTCTGAGCCCCTCAATTTAAGAAGGACACTGAGGTGCTGGGTAGAGTCCAGGGAAGGACAACAGAGCTGGGGAAAGGTCTGGAGCACAAGTCTGATGAGGAGCAGCTGAGGGAGCTGGAAGCGTTTAGCCTGAAGAAAAGGAGGCTCAGGGAAGACCTTACTGCTCTTTACAACTACCTCCTTTCAGGAGGTTGTAGGTGGGGGCTCATTCTGTTCTCCAAAGTGACAAGTGACACGACAAGAGGAAACGGCCTCAAATTGAATCAGGGGAGGTTTAGATTGGATATCAGGAAAAATTTCTTTACAGAAAGGATTGCCAGGCATTGGAACAGGCAAAAGTTACCATGGTTGAGTCACTGTCTCTGGAGGTATTTAAAAGAAATGTAGACGGGGTGCTTAGGCCATGGTTTAGCAGCAGACTTGGCAGTGCTGGGTTAATGGTTGGACTCAATGATTATAAAGATCTTTTCTAACCTAAGCAGCTCTATGGTTCTGAAAGAACCTCAGGTCAGTTTTTAGAAGAGAAACCTTTTCCTAAAGCATGAAGCAGCAAACTCACTCTAGAAACTCCTATCCCAAATGCAATTACAACAAAGGCATTAAAGCCTTGGAAGAAAGGAAAGTTAGTCAAATCCATTTCAGAGACTCTTAGGCTTAATCTATGATGTGGTAATCTCTAGGTGCTTTCCAGCTTTTGGACACTAGTGCATGTTGCTGGAAAATCCTGATTTCTAACAGATCATGAGATTCAACGCCTCTCTCACTCTCCAGTCTTGGACAACCTCCAGGTGTGTGAACTGGAACAGGCTGCACAGCCACAGGCTGTACCAGTCAACACGCTCACCCTGACCTCCAGCTACCACCTGTCTCCTTCAAAAACAACAGTTTTACCACTCATTTCAACTAGCCCCAAATGTTACATTGTCTATCCATGTGGTCTTTAAAAACCTGCCTGTCTACTGCTGTAGGTCCCAATCACAAAGAGTGCCAGTTTGCACCACACTTACCTAACCATTGCAAAAAGAAACAACTAACACTGCCAAAAACATCCAACCTTTCCCATGGTCCCAAGCTGAGCTACTGTGATATCCAAAAATAATAATAATAATAATAAAAAAACCAACAAAAAATGATTTAGATAAAAGCCAGTGGGAAAATCTTTGTCACATAAACCTCCCAAGAAGTAAGTATCTTGAAAAAACACATGATGAAACTCACTATTCTTGTAAAGTAACAATCCTGTAGTTCTTTGAGAAGTAAAAAGACAAAACCCAAGGGGAACGATAACAGATGTGCTTTCCAGCATTCAATTTTTAAAGCAGTTCAGTTTTCTCTAAGAGCAGCAGGTACTTATATCAGCATCATGAAATATTGACCCTCTGGCTTTACTTCTGAAGACACATCTTCAATTTTATTGTAATTTGTTCTGCTTCAGTGCTTAAGAGTGGCCAAACTTTCAGAAAGGGAACAGACATCAAGTGATTCTCCTCCTCCAGTAATCCAGATATGCCTTTATAAATCTGAATACTATTAAATCCATAGCAGCACATGACTGATATACAAATCCTTGTATTGAAAAACCCTTCTTTCCAACAAAACACACATTCACATTTCTTTCTGGAAGGAATATACAGCCATTTTTCTTTTTTATTTCACTAGAACATCTAAACCAAAATTTAAAATAAAATAAATCAAACACTGTGGTAATAATACAAATGAAAATGTAGCATATTAATAGGACAAGTTATTGGATTCTGAATTGGAATCTAATTGGAGTAAAATATAAAATGCCTTTTCAAACTATATTGCTTTTTTGGTTTCCTGCTTTGGCAGTTGTGGAAGTAGAAAACTTTGGACTGTTGGACTGAAATCTGCAATAACATTTGCCTTGAGGACTCCCAAAGACCTTGTTGGCTGCACAGGAGTAAGCCAGCCCAGAATTTGCCCCAGGTTTTGCTACTACTACTTAAGAAACAAGGTGATTTATGATTCCTGCAAAATTCTACCTCCTTGAAAGAGTCTAACTTTTCTTCAGCACTGCAGTCAGACATGCATCTGGAATAGTCCCCTCGCTGTCCCACTGTACCCAAGAACAGTGGGGTAGGCCAAAATATTAGTAAAGTAGAACAAATTAATTTAAAATAAACCGACTGGGTGATAGCAAAACTAATGAAAATAAAGTTGTGGAAGATTTAACATGCAGATACTAATAACAAAAGTTATTAGCATCTGCCTGCCATTAGTTTGTCCTAACAACAGAAGTAAAAACAGGGCTGGATGTTCACCTCTTTGTCTCAAAGAAGAATCTATGAAAAAACTTCTGAAAAAAACTCCTTGGGATAGATGGTACATACTGGAATAAGGTTCATTAGATGAAAGAAAGCAGAGGGAGGAGAGTTCCATCTGTATTATCAATATTACTGTGACCACCATCATCTTCCAGGCAGCTGCTGAAGACCTTTGCCAAGGTTGTCAGTCAGGTGAAAAAAAACCTCAACCATTCATTCCCTAAATGGGATTTGGTCAGAAACTCAAAGGTATATTCAACAGTATCTTTTGCCTTTCCTATGGCTTGTGACAACAAGGTGTCAGCACATGAGGCATGGGAAGAGGTGGCAGCTGTCAGCAGACAACAGCCTCCACAGGAGTGGAAAGCTGTGGGAGCAAACACCACGGGACAACACTGAGGAATGTGAAAAGTGTAGGAAATATGAGACTGGTCAGCAAATGTGAGGGTTTTTAACCCAGAGAAAACATCATACACTGACTCCTGGTTCTCCAACAATGTCCAACAATATTACTAGATTAGAAAAACAATTTATAGGCAACCCTGGTTGATGCTTTTGCGAAGTGCCCCTCCTGGGACAGAAGCAAAGCTTTCCAACAGACACTATAGCCCAGTCCCAAACCTGTACTTGTCTGGAAGAGCCCAGTCTTGAGGAAAGCTATTTCAGATGTACCCAGTGTGACTGAGGTCACATCCTGGCATGCTCTCCCTTGCTCTTAGAGAATAAAAAAAAAAAAATTTGAACCGAATTACAATCTAGAAATTTTAGAGCATCCAAAAAGTAGGTGTAGGGTGTGTGTTGTTTAGCTCTTTGTGGCTCAGGAATTACTGCCCGTGCCAGACATATGTATTTACATCTCATACAGATGCTATCGAATTCCTGGATTAAAAGACCATTGCACAAAAATTATGGAAGAAACACCTGGGATTTCTCTTTGATGTCGTGCTTCTGTAAGTGAAGAGAGATATGCCTGTTTGCCACAGTTCTTTCAAATATTACAGTTCATAGAAACAAAACTGGTTAAATCCAGCTTCATCGTAAATCCACTAGAGTCACAGGGGTCTAACAGAGCTAAATGCTGCCCTCCCTGACTCTTTTTAATTATATTCTGTGGTATGTAGATAATAAAACTCTGTGGAGAAGTGGCCATGGCTCACTTGATGCTTTTATGAAGGCTAACACATCCCCATCAGGATTTATCAAAGCTGCAATGAGAGAAATCCTACAAAAACCCACCAGATTTTTCCCTTCTCTATTCATTCTGAGGCATTTTTTATTCATTCTGCTTGAGGAGCAGAACTCCTCAAGATATCATTAATGTGAAAGTGCCCCAACACATACTGTGGATATATGTTTTAAAATGTAAAAATAAAAGGATATTCTAAGGATCGCAGTCCAGTAAAATATTCCTATTGAATTTTGTCATTGAAGGAATAGTGTTTATGCAATCATACTTTAAACCTTTCATGTATATTTTTTAAAAGCAAGAGAAGTTGTTTTAACTATATCTTCCAGTTATAACTGTCATTTTCTGAGACATTAATATTATTTTTGTCAAAGCTATAGTGTTTTTCTTAGTTCAATAGTTTTATCATGAGGTACTGAAGTGTAAAAATTTTCCATTTTGCCATTACTAGAATTGAAGTTCATAGCACAGTTTTTTTTGAAGGGGCGCTCAAAATAATGAAGCTGAATTGCCACCTGCTTTTTTTCTAATACTTTAGGTTACTTTGATCTCTTTGTGTCCTTTGCAAAGTGACACATAATATGTTAGGCAGAGTGATGAGGACCCAATCCTGCAAACACATGGGTTTCATTTTACGCACCTAGCAGTAGCCTGCAGTAAGGAAATTAGATTATTCACAATGCATAAATCTTTGCAGCATCCAGACCTGAGATAGCACCACTCGGCAACTGATAGCACTTAACCACATATTTCAGTAGAGTGCCAGATGGCAAAGAGAACAAAGAAGTGAGATTTATAAACATTTGCAGCAGAATTTATGCCTCTTACAGCAAGACAACTGCCAGTCACTTCAGGGGAGAATTACCTGAGAGCAAAACAATTACTCCCCATGTCTAATTATATTACAATGATAATTCCTGCAAGACTGTGTGCGCTGAGCCACTGCACACAGTGTGTATGGTAACACTGATGTCTGTGCAACAGGTGATGACAATTATTATCAGAACAATAAAACAGTTTCCATTCTGCCCCCTTTTCAAAAGGGAATAGTATCTCCCTGCAATTTCCTCAACAATTCCTATTCTGTGCTGAAATCTCCCATGACTGGTATTTTTCACCTGAGAATTTTTAAAGACTATGCAAAAATATTTTCATTATATTTATGAATGTGATGAAAGGATGAGGGCATCTGCTCCTAGGAGGGCAAGCACATACTTTTTGCTGATTGTCTTTAGCACTTCTCCCACCACAAAGGCTCAGATGTGGTAATTTTTGTTTGAGACAGTCCTGCTGGGGTGGGGAGCCCAGGGGAGAGTGGAAGAAAGATGTGCACAGGACCCCCGGTCTGGCTGGCTCCCTGATGCTCTCCGATACCCAGCACTGTCCTTTGCTCAGCGCACAGAGGAGCTTTGGGAGATGCTGTCCCCATCCCTCCCGTCCATGAATCGCCTCAGAGCGGCTTTTGGAGGTGGGGGTAAGGGGTTCCCTTCCTTACCTGCACCAGGGTCATCTGGGAGCCGAGGGCCAGCAGAATCTTCTCCGTCTTGGTGGGGTATGGGTTGTCGCGGTGCTTGTAGAGCCACTGCTTGAGCGGCCGCGCCATGTCCTGCAGCGCCTGCCGCTTGTGCCGCACCTTCCCGCCGCTCTGCCGCGCCCTGCCGCGGAGAAAGGGCGCTGAGGAGCGGAGCGGCGGGACACCGGCCCGCTCCCCGCGCCCAGGCCCTGCCCGCTGCCCCGCCTGGCCCCGGGCTCCCCTGCGCGGCTGCGGCAGATGCGCTCCCCTGCCCGGAGGAGCCGAGCCCCGTCCTCGCAGGGTGTCCGGGGACTTTCCGCAGCCGCAACCCTCGGCCCGGACTGCTCAAAGGAAGGTGATGCCATTAGCTCCCCGAACTCCCTGTGGAAGGTCTGGGCGAGCGGACTCAGAGCTGGTGAATGGCCGATAATGCTGCGGACCCGGGCGGCGGCCCCGCGGGGATTTCGGCGGGGCCGGGAATCCGCCGGTGCGCGTGTCCCG
>VYXD01003199.1:161643-186481 GCA_013397195.1 Hylia prasina
TCCCACTCGCACCTCGCCGCCAGCCTTCGCCGCGCTCCTCTCTCCGTGTCGCAATAGTTGGGAGCGCGGGTTTTCTGCCGGCTTTGGTGTTTCTGTCTCGCTCTCTCTCTCACTCCTTTTTTCCCCCCTTTCCCTCCCCTCCCCTCCCCCGGAATGATTTTCCCCTTCCCCCTCCCCAAACGGGGAGGGAAACAAATTGTTTTTAACGACCACCAAATGCGCAGAGCCGGCGCCCGGAGGCACAGCCGGCGCGCAGCAGCTCACACTGTCGGGACTGCCGCTCCCCATCCCCGGGGGGAGTCACGGCTGGCGAGAGGACCCCAGCAGCCCCATCCAGGGCACCGGCCCCGCCCGGGCAGAGCGGCGTCGAGGGGCGCTGCGTGGAGGGCCGGGAGGAGTCGGGCCAGGGGCATCCGAGGGTACGGCGGTGCACGGCTGGGCCGTTCGCCGTATGTATGGGGGAGCCTCCCGGGGAAGGCGGCTGAGGACACCGGCTGGTGTCACCCTGACCGCGGGAGAGACGCCCGTCGGGGGGGCGAGGCGCAGCCACAGCCCCGTGCCACTCATTAACAGCGGTGTTTAATGATGCCGTGCCAGGAACCATGTCACACCACGCTTCCCCATCTTCTCTTGTGTGTCGTGTGTCCCCACTACCCCCCGCCCAAGGGTTGTAAATGAGCCCGCAATCCAAGCCGGGAGACAGCCCCGCTGCCTTTAGCATCCTCGGCGCGGCCGGTGCTCTCCCGCAGAGTCACGATGTNCCGCGCCTGCGGGCCCGCAGGGACGTGCGCGGCGCGGATCTCTCGTGCGGGCACCAGCCGCGACTCCACGCTCTCCATGGCACCTCTCTGTCCCCGTCCTTGTCCCCACAAACGTGACCCCACAATACCTGAGTCTGCATACCGCTACCACTTGTATCCCCCTGGCCCCTACCATCGCCCTGGCCTCGTTCCCTCCCGTTTTCCTGGGCTGCAGAGGCCACCGCGGAGGGTACGCGGTTCTCCGCTGGCTGGGCGCTGGAGCGGTGGGGACGGGGGGCGCTCCATGCTGCGGCCGAGGAGCCCCGGCCGCCGCCCCACAGGGCTCAGCCGCCGTGGGGTCCTTCCTGGGGCTCACCCCCATCCCGCACCCCGCTGTCACGGGAGCGTCACGGCCGCTCTCTGCAACGTCACACAGCCATACGCACTGGGGAAAGCGTTCCTGGAAGAGGGACAGCTTAGCATCGGGATTCACCCATCCCCATTGTAATTTCTCCATTTGGTGACGGGAAGCAGGGGAGAGATTGGGGAAGGGCAATGCACCGAAGACGCCCCAGTGCCCAGGGAGAAAAATTACCGTCCCTAGAGTGAGAGGGAAAACCACGAACAACTTGCGGCCAGTCCCCTGCCTAGAAAACATTTTTACATAAAAAAATGTAAATAACCCACGTGAATGCTCCTGTGCAGGCTGTGCCTCCTGTACTTCCACAGACTTTTGGGCAAAGCCCTGGTAAGGCTGCCCCTCAGGACATGACATGGCCACGACATTCAGGAACCAGCTGGGGGAAAAGCTGGCATAGGGGAGCAGTGTGGGACAAATGCTCCTGTGATAACATCCTGAACAGGAGCTTCCTGAAAAACACACAGCTCTGATCATTGCCCAAATGATCTGTTTATGACATGAGAGGTATGGTTATAATTATGTCACAGCAAAAGGAGTCTCAGAAAGTGACAGGTTTGACCAAAACCAAGCGCCCACGGAAAGGTGATCTCAGTCATTTGCAGTCTCAGATAATTGTTGTCATCCCACTCCCCTCTCCAAATCCCTCTGCTAGGGCAGGTGCAGGTTCTGGTCCCCAGAGCCTGAGGGGAGACACAGATGGGGGGGCATGGCATGTTTCTGTGAACTCTGCAGGCTGAGGCAGCCGCTGGAGAAGGGGCAATCCATGCTCTGGCAGGGTACTGAGCAAGTGCCCTTGGAAGAGCCTTCCCTCTGCCTGTCCACCGTGGGGGAATGGATGCTCATTCCCTGTGTGGTGGATCAGGAGGATCTGGGAAGGCAAAAATATTCCTTCCCCTGTCTACTGATGATAGTGCTGTTTGGGCATGGGCTTGGAGGATCATTGCACTTGCAGGGTATGTGGCCATCCTCAAGGATATGTGTGGTCCCCAGGAGTGGCTGCTCACCTGCCTGCCTGTCTAGAGCTGGTCAGGGCACAGGCAGCCAGGGCAGCAGGTTGCTGAGGGCCTGGCAGATCCCACATCCACACCCAGAATAAGTCATAGCAGCAGGAGCCGAGGGCAGAAATCACCATTTGGAAAGCAGTTCTTGAAAAAAACAAAAGCGTGTGTGGGGCAGGCATTGCCAAACGTGGTGAGGCAGTGGCAGGAGCAGTTGGCACTGCGGTGCCTCACAAGCCTCCAAAGCAGTGAGATCTCCCAAATCATCACATGTAAATCTCACACACGCCCGCCCCCTCCATATTTTATTACATAGATCACAGTTGGAAAGCTTAAATGAAAACAGTGTTTCTATTTCCAGAGCTTGTTTAACATCATGAATGTGATACAAACTGTGGGCTTCATGTTTTTAATTAAGGTTACTTACCCTTCCATGCACGGAAAAAGAAGTCAATAGTTGCTGGCCACATACCGCAGCCTGCAGCCGGCTCCCCCGAGGATGTAGCACTGACTGATGGGAACACTGTGGCTCCCCTGCATCCCACAGTGGGACAGAAGCCCGGGGCACAGCAGGACTTCAGGCACCTGCCAGGCTGGAGCTGCAAAAAACTGCTTGCCATTCTTTGCAACACCCCTCTATTGGCCCATGCTTGTGTGCCAGCTCCAGACAGCTGGTAGGCCAGGTTGGCATGCCAAAAAGGGGCATCAAGGCACATTTCCAAGGGATATCATGCAGAAAGAGCCTAAAAGTGGTGCTTTGGGTCCTAATGTGTCTCACTGGAGGAGCCAGGAAAAAATCAACTGTCAAGCTGAGAGGAGAATTTTCTCCTGAGGCTGCAAGTGATGGAGCTCCTCAGTGCCAGCCCCGCTCCAGCTTTTGGAGAGGCTGCAGCCCCAGCCCTGCTGCCTGGGGTTGGCAGCTATGCCACAGAGCTCAGATGGCACCACTGGGGCTGGCTGTGAGCACTGCCTGCTTCCCCCTTCTGCAGCCATGAGCGGGGAAAAATCCAAAACCAGTTCAGTAGGGTTCCCTCGATGGTCCTGAACACAGTCCTTCTTTCTGGTGTCCCCTTCCAGCAAAATGTTGCTTTTGTCCATTGTTCTGGTTACTTTTTATATGCTATCAGCAAACATTTAGTCGGTGTTGCATTTTCACTGCTCCTCTCTCCAGCTGCAGATTCCTTCACAATAAACATATATGTTTGAAATTCAAAGAATTTCCTCATGTCCCTGGCACTCTCTGTACTGTGGCAGGTTGGGTGGCTAAATAACTATAGCCATTTATATTGAAAAGCCTGAAGTTGTGTAGGTGAGAAATTGCTTAGGGTTATGCCAAATGGGGTGTTATCCAAACCACAAAATAGCCACACTCGCAGGTAAAGCAGTTGCAGAGACCTGCTGGCATCCCTCAGAGCAGCTGGATCACTGCTGAGCAAAGTCCTGAGGCACACATAGACAAGAGTGGACCAGCTTAACCATCTTGGCTAAAAAGGGTTTGATCTTCTTCTGCAAGGAGCAAGACATTGCAGAGTAGCTTTAAATTGGGCTCCTGGTGCTTAGTCTGGTAGCTCCCAGATCACTGGAATAAGATAACATAGGGATGAAGTTAAATCTTATAATGAGGAGTTTTGTTGAGTCCTAAGAAAGGAAGAACTGCCTCTTTCGAAGACTTTGCTGGACCAATGCCTAGAATAGGCACTGTCTTAGAGCGAGGAGGGTCTCAGTGCTCCATCCTTGGGGTGAGCGAGGTCATCATACTGGGCACACAACATCTGAGAGGGGAGACAATTATGGTGGGCCACTAGAAAGCAAAGATAGGTTCTGAAGTTGCCACCTGATTTTTTGCATGCAAAGACCTGTGGCGAAATGTGCTTTGGAAGGTTTCTCAACAAGACTGAAGGAGCACTTGAAAGAAAATATGTGTGTTTAGTTCTTTTCTTTATGGATATTTGGTTTGGAGAAACTGGTAAGAAGGTGTGTTGGAATGATGTCTGCAGGAAGGAAACACATCAATGTCATCTGTGACGATCCCTAAAGCAGCTTTAGTGCTGGTGCTGCAGCAGGTAATATTGTCAAACTGCAGGGCCAAAGACTGTGGGGACCTCTGTGAGCAAGGAGGGCAACAACACCACTAAGATGAAATTAGGGTGTTGTCACGAGGGTTCTGAAACTTGACTGATGTGACCATTAATCAAACCCTGGTTTCAATTCCAAATAATTGGGCTGGACTGAGACAAAATGATAGACTGCAGTTCCATTGTTGCATTTAGCACAACTCCAGTTTTTCCTTACTGTGTACACCTGGGAAGGGTGCCCACCAAGAGAGCTGGTCTGCTGTCTGCAGGCTGCTGAATGCTGCAGAAAGGTGGAGTAGACATCACCTGATGAGAAAGCCAAAAAACAAGCCCTGTACAAATGCAGATCACTTTGTGTGAAGGTCCAGTTCTTGCCTTCCACAAGTTTTGCTATTTGTATTTGGAAAAGAGTAGATTGAGGGCATGGGCTGGTTTGTAGAGTGGACTTGTGCTCTGACATATAATATTGCAAAGGGAAGTGGCCAGGGTGCTTCAGCTGTGGGAGGATGTTAACCATGAAGCTGTGAGCATGGCTTTAGTCCTGTGGTGGGGCTGAAACCATTCTGAAGTGAGGGAGCTGATCTTGCAAACATAAGGAGGGGGCTGATGCCTCTTCCAAAGATGCAGCTGGGCCCTGTTCCTTTTAGGAAGCATGGGGTCCTAAGGGTGGCCTCCCTGATAACCCTCAAAGTGGAGCTAGTGGCAGCAAAAAGCCCCAGACAAACTGCAGACCTGGAAGCCCCCAACATACAGATGTTGCTTTATCTAGGAGGGTGGAAGACCCAGTTCTGTTCTACATATGTGCTTTGTCTTAAGAATTAAAAAACAAAACCAAAAAAAGGTCTCCAAACAAGGATCTCAGTTATTTTTACTCCCATCTGAACACATCCCCAAAGAGCCAGAAAAACAATCTCCCAACTTGTGCTCAAGGTTTTTATTTTTTCTCACTTCTCTGCTCCACCTCCATTTTTTATTGCATTTTTTAGGTTTCCATCCCCTTGGGCCATGTAAAACAAAACTCCTTCCATAAGGCCTCTGCTGTGCATCAGCTGCTGTGTGCAGTGGGCACAGGGAGGAGGAGGAGGGCCATGGTGTTTGCAGGAGACCTGTTTTCCCAACATCCCATAGCTCAGGCTTAGCTGGGGCTCTGTGACCAGTCACAAGGGCAAAAAAGGCTCCAGAGAGGGGCCAGATGGTTTCCCTGGGAATGGAAATGTGTGTAATGCAGTCTTAATTAGGAAGAAACATGGTCAGCAGGAGAAGCTCTGCAGTTTGGCCTGGGACAGAGCCATTGTCTCGAGATCAGGCCTCTTGGTTATTTAGCTTCATTTATGTGTGTGAGCTGCTCTCCACTTTGTGTTTAGGATCTAGGTGGGGTCTGTGTGTGCCTCTTTGGAGACTCCACTCTTGGCAATTGTGGTCTGCCTGGTTTCTTCAGTTCTGTGCCCTCTGTGGAGCCAAGTTGTGTGGGTTGCTCCAGTCTGTACCATCACCCCTGAGCTAGAGCTTTTTTGCTTTAAGCCCAAGGAATGCAAAGCCAGAGACTCAAGACTTAAATACATACATGAGCTCTTTTTTCTGTACAAAAACCAACAACAACAGCAGTTCAAACTTCCCCATAGAGGATGGCATTCTTAATTACGTATAATGTACCAATATAATCAAAATTACTAATTTTGCTATGTTTTATACATTTTACTTATTTAACTGAGCTTTCAATTCTCTACTTCATATTCTCAGAGCAAAATCACATCTTTGGCATCTGTACTGGCCAGGGAGTGACTCAGTTCCATTTGTTGTAGTATCTCAGATGGGCGATGTCTGTTCTACGTTTGGAAAACGAATGCGGATTTGTTTGGATTTAACATTAACGGTGCAGGTCACATTGCAGAAATCACTGCTCTGAAAAGTTAAGCATAAATGCTGAACAGCAGATAACAATAATAATTATAAATCTAATTTTTCTTCAGCCACCTGTGCAAAAATAAACACACCATGCTGTGTTATTGAATTCCCTGGTTTTTATGCCTGTTGTCTCATCTAGCTCCACTGGAGAGCATGAAGTCAGGTAATTTTGCTGCCAATATTCTTCAGTATTACAGATACAGAAGTCTATCCATAACTTAAAATTATCTGCAGAATGGTTCAAACTATGATAAATTTTTGTTTAAACTTGTCTTTTTGGGCAGGAAGAAAAGAGGATGTGCACATGTGTGAGAGCAAAGGTAGTGCAATAATGTGCAAGGACACTGTGATTGATGCGGTGTCTGCTTGGGACCTGTCCTCAGGGACTTACTCCACCAGCCCCAACTCTTGAGCATTCCCAAATATCCAAAAATGTCAACCAGCCCAGCAAGGCAGGGAGAAACACGTGAGCTGAGGGGATGGAGGGGGCAGCTGTGAGGGTCTGACTCCCTTCCCCGCTTGAGCTGCACGCGGTTTTGTGTGACCTCGAGGATTTCACAATCCCCATGCTTCTCTTCTGCAGCTGTAACACAGGAATAATAACGCTTCCTCCCCTTTCTCTGCTTCCTACTCTGCTTTTGGCACACTGCTAATACAAGAGGGCTTGATCTCAGTTGGAATCTATCACTGCTACTGACATGTTAATAATACCAGTAGAAACGTTTCCTCTTTCCTTTGTACTGACAGAGCTCTGCACGGGGTAGCAGCTCCCAACACGTCAGCCCAGAGCGTATTCACTTTCAACCCCAAATCTGAGGCGTTTTCCGGACACAAGACAGAGAGAATGCAAGATTCAGGCTGACTTTTAGGATTTTAAACAGGGAGAAGTAGTCATAACATGCTTTGGTTTGATGGTCCTCCAGTTATTGCATAAACCTCTGAATTATCCTCAGCCTCTTGGCTGCTTGCACGGCGTTAAACCTCGTGCGGTTGAGTCGGGATTTCGATGATTTTCTGTCTAGAAGCTCCTCTGGTAGATATTGGGTCCTGGAGAGGACAGGGAGAGTTGGAGTGTGTTGCCTTGGCAACACGGATGTGATTGAGGGGATTTTGTTTCTTGAAGGAAAACCCCAAAGTTAGTGCCAGTTTCTATAAAGACTGTGTGGAGTCAGGCACCCGGAGCTGCCTGGGGAGAGCTTCCTCTGGGACACAGGATCCCACTCCCTCTGGCTCTGCTTGGGAATCACATAGTGGGGAATTGGTTTCCTGCAATGGAAGCCTGAGAAAATCTAAAGATAAAATAAAGTTGCGGGAAGATTCCTCTAAAGATGGCATGCAATTAGTGCTTTTGGCCTGAGTTTGAAAATCTCCTTTCTCATTGCTTGCAGTCATACAAAAACATCTCCCTAGCTGCTCTAACTCTTACATAATTGACAATTTATAAATCTCTAATGATTTAGAACTTTTCTGAAAGTTGTCCAGCAATAATAAAAATGTTTGTTCAAGCAGATCAAAAAGTCAGGCCAATCATATTAATCTGCTTAACCAGTGCTGATAGCTGTATTGTCTCCTTTTTAGCATTACAGAGGTTAAACCTCTGTAAATAGCTATAAAATACACAAATGCTATTTTAGCAGAGGCTAAAGCCAGCGACTCAAGATGCAAGTTGGCTTTGATAGCTACTGCAAGCCTCAAATGTGGATACCTGAGGAAAGGCAACAAACTCTCACTCTGTCTGCACTTTCCTGCTTGTGTACAGAATAGATGGATTCTGCAGGGTGCAAAACATGAAGTGTAGCAGCATAACTCATGTACACACTGTTACTATTTATTATTGGTGAGGCTGAGGCACGCAAGCCAGCAAAGGAAATAGCTGGCACATCTTCATTAATTCCTTCTGGTTCTAAAGTAAGTAGTTTTCAGGAAATAATTCTCCAAGACCTTGGCTACACACACAGCGTATTTATTCAGAGTTGGCAGGGGCATCAGAAAACATATAGTTCATAGAGCCCTCATTTCTTTGGATCCCAAAGGTGTTTATCAAAAATGATTTTTAGACAGATTAGAGCCACACACATGCACAGAACCATGCCTATGACAGTCGCTGTGTCTCCAAGCACTTTAGGTTTAATCATAACCCCTGTCCACCCTTTGAATAAACTTCAGAAATTCCCCGATGGCATTAAGGGTTATTTTGAGAATGAGGAGACATCCACCTTAGCTTGGCAAGTGAGTATTGGCTTTGCAGGTTTTTTTTCCTCCAAGTTACTTGAATATAACTACTATACTTTCTTCTGAATTGTAACTATTTGACTTGTGACCTCACAGATACTTTACTTGTTGCTTTGAGATCTAGCCATGACTAAACCCAGAAATTTAGATATATATCCAGACTTTTTTATCTGAAAAATAGACTGAAAATCTTGAATATCAGTCTCTCTCATGAGATGTCCTGATTTCATGCATTACAACAGGGCCAGAAATAACACAAGAACAGCTTTTCTCACAGTATTTCAGTAGTTCTTTTCTGGCCATTGCCAAAAGCAGGATGTGAAGACATGCACGAACATTAAAGCAAACTCTTATTAGAATAGTTCAAGTTCCTTTTGCATTGTGGTAAAAATTCATGTCAATTTTCATTCTATTCAGACTATTTCAACCCTTTCAGTACTTCAAAAATCCGTCAGTGTTTTTTCTTAATAAATCATTCTGCTAGCTTAAATGTGATTTGTGGGTTTTCATGTTTTTTCTTTTTCTTTTTAAACACAGGCCAAGGATATGACAAAGTGCTCAGACCCAAATTGCACATTTGATTGTACACATAAATGTTGGCTATCCCATTGACTTTGCAAGGATTCTTCATTGGTGTAATATTAAGGCCCCAGTAAGAGTTTGCAGGACTGGGACAGAAGGTGCCCTAGGATGCCCAGGGAAAGACTGCAGTTGCCATCAGTGGGGATGTGCCCCAGGGATAAGGACAGATTCAGTTTCAGGTTTGCATAATTGTTTCCTTCAAAGCTGTCAGCAGACTCAGGTGCTGGTCACCTCACAGTCTTTCCACAAAGTAGCAAAATGGTATAAAGTTAACTGCTTCAGCTGCCAGGGTAAACACTGGGAGTAAGTGCAAGCACAAAGCAGAGCTGTAGCCTCCTCCTGCGGGCTCCTCCAGTGTGGGATGTGCACTGGGCTGAGAGCCGTGGCAGGGATGGGGCAGATCCTGGTGCTGTGCCTGCCCCATGCTGGCAGTGCCTGGGCAGTACTTGCAGTGCTACCCTGAGGTGCTCCTGACCCTTCAGAGTGATGGGCTCAACACGTGCTCTGCCACACAGCAGGTTGTGCTCTCCTGGAAGGGGGCTCTCCACCCACTCTGGAGTTGTGGTGGCATCAGGTGAGGTTACAAATCTCCCTGCAGAGCAAGGTTTTCCAGATGTCTGAGTATGTTGCTTCCCAGGACGTCAGCTAAGCCCTTTGGACTTCACCTTCTCCAGCAGGCACATCCCAGCCTGTTTTAATAGACCAGTGCATCCCTTACTCGCCTGTATTTTCTCGTCACTGATTAAGGAAAGGATTGCAGGGATGTGGTGAGAAGCTTGTCCATGCTGGGGCAGGGATACCTTGCTGTCATTGCTGAGGAGCTGAGCACCTTGTCCATGAACTAGTCTCTGACCAGAGGGAAAGTGAACAGAATTTTGGACTGGCCAGGGCAGCAGTGAAAGCCCAGATCTCCTGAGCTGACCTGTTCACTAACTGCAAACTTTGCATCACCACATGGCACCAGGTGTTGCCTCAAACACTTGGTGTCCTTAGAAGAGCTGTCACCATGTCAGGTCCTGGCTGGAGAGGGTCAAATCACTGCTGGAATAGAGAGGACACCTCTAGTGTTTTGCTGATGCTCTCCCCAAGGACAGTTGAGATATTAGTGTCTGACTGCAGATGGGTGAATCAGAGCGTGAAAACACCTGCCTGGCAAGCCAAGAGCTGTCAGGCCATTTACAGGATATATAGTACAGAGTTTGCAGCCCTGGGATTATGAATCCTAAAATCTCAAATCAAGAGGGCACTTTAGGAGCAGCCAACTCCTAGAAAAGGATTCTGCTGTTCACCTTCCTAGGGACAATAACAGAACTAAAACCACCTGGATATATAGTATTTGAATTGAAAATTGATTTCCTTCTCAACATTTGTTTCTCTTCAGTGGCCTGTAATATCTGCCTCCATGGGTTGGGATGCAGACATCTGGGAGGAACAGATGCCCTTCTACAGTGCACAAGTGACACAGTACCTGTTTTATTGAAGAAGCCTTTGAGGAGGACACCCACTGGATCTCCTTTAGTTCAGAGAACTCAATTCTGAAATCTTTTTCAATGTTGTCACAACCACTGTCCTGTAAAAGGCTGCAACTGGGATGCCTGGGCCCACTTGGAGAGCTGTCTCTCAAAAAAAAGGCACTTTGATTTGTGCCTGTGTTTATGTGGGAGACTCTCCATGGATTGAGCCATAAAGTCCCAGTTAAGGTAATTCTGTCTGGCAGCAGCACTAGATAGTTTGCACTGAACATTTATAAACCGTCCAAGGAATATGATTTCTTACATAAAAGGTCCAGCCTTTTAAGGCTTTTACTCATGGAGCTGCTTCAAGCAGTCCTCATACCTCAGTCCTCCCTTGGATGGACTCTGCAGCCCTGGACCAGGCAGCTGATAATACAGAAATGCTCAAAATGCCTGGAAAGGACACAGTCATGTCAATTGTCTCCAGCAAAGGTAGCAGTCACAAACACACGGGCTTGCCAAAAGTCCCTGGCTAGTTCCAAGACGCTTTCGTTTGTTTGCATTGCTAATCTACCAGAGACTGAGACTGGAGAGATACCAAACCTTTTGTGAGCTTTCCTTCACCCTGCTTCTGTTGGGATCTGCAGCCATCTGAGAAGGTTTTGGGAGACTGCACAGTTATCAGACTGAGACAGAAGGAAACAGTCTGAGCTGAAGGCAGGACAGCCTGTGCACATATTCATTCTTCAAGTCCTTTTGCTTCTCAGCAGCTTGTCAGAGCTGTCCAACTCAAGGTCTCACTGCAGCAGGGTCTGGACAGGCTGGAGGAATGCCCTGCTGAGACGCATCCCCATAAAATTCAGTTAATGCTGTAACAGATAGGGCATTTGGCTCACAGATCATGATGGGATCCCCACTAGAATAAAATTTCTTTAAAGCTTTCTGAAGCTGTCTTCTCATAGCAGGGAGCCATGTACTTTTGTTTATTTATGGAAAAGGGAGCAGCATGAGAGTAGTATAGGCCACATATCCCTTTTCCAGGTAGATGCAGTGTTGATTCATGTCCCGTGTTGGCCAGAATGATTTCCCAAAAGAGGGGCTGGCTTTGGATCCTGGCAGCCTGGGTTGCCATTCCATTGTGCAGGATCCCAAAGTCTGCCTTTATCAGGCTAGAAACTAAATCATCTTTCTTTGCTTCTTGCTAAAGCCCTTCCTCAATAAAACCTTTCTGTCCACCTCTCTTCCATACAGTGATGTGACTGACCAGCACCTCCCCTGCAGCTGAAGGTGCAGCTGCTCTCACCAGGGCCCTGCAGCAAAGAGCCAGGTGAGAGGTAGAGAGCACGAGTGCAGTGATGCAGCCCCAGTGCTCCCAGGGCTGCAGCACACTGCATGCCTGCACATCAGCTCAACAAGTGGGAATCACTGAAAATGACTCCTCCATCCCTCCCCTCAGACTTTCCTCAGGCAGGACTGATATCCTGCAATCCACACCTGGAATTTTTATGCAGTTACTTATCACCTAGGGCTGCCCAGGGCAGAGTTCCTGCCACAGCAGGCTGGGTTTGCAGCACATCCTCATCCAACAGGAGCTCTCCAGGGGTAGCCTGCAGCCTCCCTTTGGCTCTCACTCACCTGTTTTGCCATAATTTTGTTTGCAGTTATTCAACGCATGCCTACTCAAATCACACTTGCTAATGACCAAGGCAAAATGTTACCTGTCTCAGCAAAGTGAGATTTCATCTATTTTCCCACAGACTTTCTTGAATGAAACCTTGAAGGGGTACCTGCAGGTGGCAGCCACATTTTGTAAGTGAATTCCCTCCACATTCTTACAACTTTGCAAAATTGCTACTAGTTGATTAGAGAAGCACAATCTTGTTACTTCATTGGCCTGTTTAATTTAGAAAAGTAAATCTCATGGATTTCTGACAATTACTAACTTTCTCATTGGATTAAATTCTTAGACAGTTTTATTGATTCATTCTGCAGGGTTTTCCAAGGTTTTCTTTGGCTGTGTCAGCTTTTCTAAACTGCCACTTAGATTTGCTATGAAAATATATGCCTCTGCATCCAGTGCACACCGTGCCAGATGCACGGTGGAAGCCCTGAGCCCAGGCTGCCTTTCAGCCCCCTGCCCAGTGCTGCAGGGTGCCAACACCTCCTTTGGGACTGCTGGTGCTGGGAAACCCCACGGAGAAGGGGTTTGTGCTTGATCTCAGCCTCTCAGGGCTTAAACTCGAGGCTGCAGAAAGATGCTTCACATCCCTAAAACTGCTTGTGCGTTTTGGCCAGTCTTTGTGAGGCACCAGCATCACAGTCCTAGTTGTAAAGGTTGTCCACGATATGGAATAGCTGTTCCAAGGCCACAAGGGGCCTCTCTCATGTCTGCTTTCACTGATGGAGACTCCTGCAGTTTCTGAGGGTGCTGTGGGACAGTTGAACTGGCATTTCACATCTCCCAGAGAAAGAATGTATGCAGTAGAGAGTACACAGTATTTTCTTCTTAAAGCTGAAATATATTTCAGCTCTTTTGGGATGGTGGGTGTGGATGTGGCAGTCTTGTAGGAGAGGAGACACACACACACATTCAAATGCAGTTCTAGCAAAAGTTGAAGTGGTTTCTATTACACATTCCTACAAAGTTCAGAACAGATAAAGTTGTAATTAGATATCAGTAACTGCCAGTGGAACTAAAATCATAACATAGATCTCAGTAACTGTTGATGTAGAAATGTAGGGAGTCTACAGCCATATTTGTAGAGCCCCAAGACTGGTGAAAGGAGCATGTCCACACAATGGAAGTGTCTTAAAGATATGCAAAAATCTGAAAAGCAACTTGAGGGGACTGGACAGAGTTCTGTTTTGGGTGGTTGGTTTTTTTTTTAATGCTGAGTTTGGAAATAATTTGGCCTCAGTTTCTTCAGACAAATCATTCCTCTTTGTTTTGTAGTGTTTTTTTTTTAATGCCGAGTTTGGAAATAATTAAACCTCACTTTCTTCAGACAAATCACTCCTCTTTGTTTTGTACCTCTTCACGCCACATCAGATCCAGTGCTTGGCAGTCACCTATATTCCTTAGTTGCTGTGCTGAAAAACATTCACCTAGTCATTACATTCTGGGAAGCATACCAAGGCTGGCCCACAGATGTCCGCTTTTCCAAATATTTTTCCTTTTACATGACACCCCACCACAGACAGTTGTGGAACGGGTTGGAAGGAGGCATCAATCTGACCATAACTTCTGTTTCTGAACATATTTTGCCCTTCATCTGCAACTGTGTATGGAATGGTTCTCTCCAAGAGTTGCTCCAGCTTAACCTTGAATATTTTCCTGCCTAACCTCATGCAGGGGTAAGGATTAGGTAGTCTGCTTTCCAAATGGTGCCATTAAAAAAAAGAGACAGCCATAAATGAGTTCAATGAAGGTCTGCAGAGCAGGACCGGCAACCATGGGGACAGAGATTTTCCCTATACTGAGCAAACACAGGACAGAAAAGGGCAATCCTAGAGTCTCTGACTACTGCAACCCATGGTGACTGAGCAGTTATCAAGAACAGCATGAGAACGAAGCAATGTTGATCTCTTCTCTCTGAACATTAGGAGCTGGTTTATTTTGGGCTAATCACCCCCTGGAAAGTGGGCGGAGAAGACCCACTGGTTTAATACTTGATGTTGTCCTCCAGTGGATCCCAGCTCAGCCTTAATCAGCCCCAGTCCCATAACCAAGGTTTACATAACTGCTGACCATCTACCATCAGCCTCCTTCTCCTCTTTCTTTTTTACTTTTTGAGTGCCTGTTTGTCCCAATATGTGTTCCCCCACCCTTCCGTCACTGGAAGGTTTAATGCTGAGTGAAAAACCACGAACAGCCTTTGAACATGTTCTGCCAAGTCTCTTTACAGTACAATACTGGCAGGAGTAAAACTCTGGAGCCAGGCAAATATGCAAGATTCATCACATTAAAGGAAGCAGAGCTGTACGGTTATTGCATCATTCTATGGCTTCCCAGACGTTGTTGTTATGTTTTCATTAGAGCAACAGAACTGCACTTGGTGCTTTCTGCTGAAGAGCCAAGGAGGCCCCAAAAGGCTGTCAACTGGGGCAGAGAATGTGGCAACTGGAAAGATGAGTGGTTTACTGCACTAATTTTATAGTGCAGCCTTTACCAGTTAGTGGTAGAGGGAACCAGCAACATGATCTGTGTTCACTTTTTTCAAGAAAGACACATAGCCAAATACTTATAACTATTTGCTTGTTCAAGACAAGTTATTTGGAAGTTTAACTACTACTGAATCAACCAACATTTTTCAGCACTAAATAATTTCAACTCCATATCATATGGTTTTAATTTTATCAGCATCTGTATTTTTTTAATTACCGTTTTTATTAAAGCTGCTTTTTTCTTTTTTTCCAGAAGCAGGACACAAATCTCTAGCTATTTAGTCTAGATATTAGAAGGTATGGTTCAAGGCTCAGCCACTGAAGGAAAACTCTGTTGCCAGATGCACCCACAGGAGCACAGGTGCTGAGCTTTGCTTTCTTGTCTTCACCAAGCCCTTGAAGAAGTGGGGTGTGACATAGCATGGCTGCACAAAACTTTACCACCACCTTGCAGTTGCAAGGAACAATCTGGATCCCCAAAAAAGCTCCTCAGCTATTTCTCACCTAATGAAGAATGGAGCAGCTTTAAAGGCATTCAGGATTCTGGTGTACAATGTCATTCTTATGGTCCTTTTCCAATACACAGTCAAAGCAACAAGAAGCAAAGGTTTTGACTGGCCAAGTTTTGTCACCATGTCAGGATTCTCAAATGACAAAAACATGAAATTAGTGAAGATGGCTTTGTGTCACTGCAGAACTACAGAAGTGGCAGGATTAGGTCACATCATATTGTATGGAAGCCAAACTCAACACTTCCTTACGTGCCTTGATGAGCCCTTCAGAAGGAAAACATTTGTGTTTAAAGTAGAATTGATTGCAGTTGTAAAAGATCAAGCAACTGAGAAGGGTCCTGTGCTCTATGTAGACCAGGATAAAAACACATAACTTGCCAATGACAACAACTGGAAAAGAGAAAGGAACTTGCCAACTGAAGGGTGTCTGTCAGATAACACAAAAACAAGTCAAGGGGATAAATACAAGTCATGGTGATGTTGTCCATGGAAATACTTCCCAGAAAGTTGTATTGAACTGATAGCTAAGCAAAACACAAGTTACAATGAAAATTGCACTCAAGGAAAAGGTTCATGAAAATGGGTGACTTTTGGTTGCTTTCAATTGCCAAAGCAGTGAGTTATTAAACACTGAGGAACATCACTGTTTAAGTGAGGGAGAGAACAGTAAGTGGCAAAATGAATTCCTTTAGAAGTGGTGCAATGTAACTTACTACTGCAATGGCTATGGCTGAAACATGCTGGTCCTGGCCTGTGCCAGGTCACTGAACTGTCCACAATTAGGTTGTCTGAGTTAAAGAATGGCCAAGATGCAGCACAGCCTGTGTTCTGGATGGTGTTCTGGATCCTGAGCAGTGTGTGGCAAAGCTTAAGTGGCTAAAGAAGAGGCAAACCACAATTTGCAGTTGGGGAGCAGTCAGCTTCTGATTCTGGAAATAAGCTCTGCAAACAGCCTGCATGGAAACTTGAACTCCACTGCTGAAGAAACACGTTACATGTTTCCATCGCAGTCATCCTGCTGTCAAGTATAAAACAAAGATTATTTTGGTGGAAATGTGCAAGGAACAACCATTTAATTTATTATGAGATGAAATTCTTAAACTAACATATTATCTAGTTCAGCCTCCTGGGATGATTCACATCTGACCCCCAGTGTAAGCAGCTCACTCAACTCATTTTAGGAGACACGGAAGGAAAGAGGTACCATGCTTTCACACGAAGTGATCAGTTAGCTTAAAGCATATTACTGAGTCAAATCTGGAGACAGCCCTGTGAGTCTCAAGCTCATTTACTTTCCAAAGGAAAGTTTGGTGATGGAGCAGGATAACAAAGCCCCTAATATATCACAGATTCCTTGCACCCAGGCCGTGAAGTTTATATTTCTCTTACAACTTGGAGACAATATCGTGTGTCAGAGCACATGCACTTGTCATTAGCATGAACACTAAAAGGAAATGAACATAAATCCCAGATTCAAATGTGTAGTTTGAACATCCTGGGACAATTAAATTATTGATAATGGTTATCTGTCATCAAGCAATAAATCATAAAGTCATGGAGTGGTAGAAGAAAAGCTATCTTGCTGCTGACAGATGAGTAGACTGAAAGATGTGGTGGGCTTATAAGGTTCCAGAAATAATTGCATAAAGGTGAAAGATTTCTACTCTTGCTTTTTTTCTCATCAACTCTAGTATTTTCATACTCAAAAACAACACTTCCTCATGACAACTTTTCTTACTTGGACTCTGTGTTTTTTGACATTTTAGTGTAATTGAGGAACAAAGCTGACAGTGAGCAGCCAGTGAAGAGCAGGCCTGGTGTTGTGACTCTCAGTTGGAGCATGGTGCTCTGCAGAGCTGGGATCTAGTCCCTGAAACTGTGAAGGGTGAGGGATACTCCCTCCTGATGGTAACATCACTGTAAATAAATGGGAAAAAAGGACATATTATAAAACTGTGAAACTATAGGAATCACATAGAGAAAACATGGAAGGAGCAGACTGAGCAGATGATGGCAAATGAACAGGACAAAGCCTGACTCCCTCTTCTAAACCACTACATTTTTGCAACTAAAATAATTTGTACATCAAATTGCTCTGAGCTGGAAATAATACTGAGCCCCATATGCAGTACAACCATATTTCCTAAGAGGCTACAGGTTTACATGGAGAAGTAGCAGCTGGTGGAAAGAGCAAGGAGTGAAGGCATTTCCCTTCCAAGCATGGGAGCCAGGGAGTGGGAGCTGGCTGGTGCCTGGTTATATGCAGAGGGAATGCTGGGCCTGGGTGGTGGCAGTGCCTTGGGTTGGTGCCAGGGCTTGAATAGGCTGGTGGGCACTGCCAGGAGGGCTGGAGGACTGTGTGAGCAGCATAGGGGACCCAGCTTTGTGAGGATCCCTTTTCAGACGGCTGCAGCTCTGTGAAACTCAGAGCAGCTCTGTGGACAAAGTGGAAACTTTTCAAATGTACATGCTGTACTGTACCACTCACAGGGGCCAGGGATCACATTCATTTATTCATTTTCCAACAACTAAATCTCTTTATATTAATTACATGGAATCCACCAGTTTTGGCCAAAAAGATGTATTTTTTTAATACTAGTTCTTTGCCTGTGTGGTGATCTGTATCGATTTCAACAATTCTTCTCCTTGTACAGAACTTTAAAACTGCATGCATGGTAAAGGAAAAGAAAATAGCACAAGTAAGTTAGTTTAAGTCTGGGATTAACTGTCTGAGGTCTTAAAAAAAAAGTTTCAGATTAACTACTTGGAGGCATAAGGCCTACCAGTGTAAGAATGGCAAACTGAGGCCATTTCATTGTCAGAAACATGACATTTATTGCCCTGACACCTGTATCATAAAATTAAGCTTGCTTTAGAACTTACGCCACTTGAAATCCATGCTAAACAGTCAAGTGTGCCTTGAGAGGTCATGCTAAGGACAAGAGTTATTTTCAGGGAGTTTTTTTCCCTTCAACAGTTAGAAAAATAAGCTACCATTTTACGTGTTATTCATAAGTGAGACTGTGATAAACTATTTGTATCCACAGCTTCTCTCACAGAAAAGACAAAAATAAAATCAAGCCTCTTCTCTTTCAAATGAAATTGGCAATTAGCATTTATTTAAAAGTATTTTTGGGTAGAGCAATGAAGCATATGATACTACTACAGCTGTGACATCAGTGTAATAATATAGACACATTTATTCAAAATAACATACCAGGCCTGTGGGGCAGAGCTTGAAAATACCTAAAATAGCATTTACGTGGTCCCTGGATGCTGATGGAGCTTGTGATGAACCCTGTGACTATGATGGTGTTTACACTGATCAAATATACCACTTAGATTGACATTATGATTTCCACACTGTCAGCATCTGTCCATAGCTGGCCTCCTTCAAAATATCCTCTACACCTTCCCTAAGGACGCAGTGTAATTTTCCTTTTTCAGAATTGTGCAAGTGTTCCAAAATGAAATTTAAAATGAGTCTTCATGTCTGCTTCAGAGAAAACACAAATAAAAAGGTGGATTGGCATTACATCTTCCTCAGAAGCTTCTGGCAGCAAGAAAGTTAGTTGCCTTGAGAAATCATGCTAGTTAGAGGAAAATAATGAAATTACAAAATGCTTCTAAACCAAGAAAACTGTTAATTGTTAAGGGAAGTAAAAAATAATTCAGAAGTGAGCCCTTGACAAATCCAAGTCATTTAAATATTTGCTTTTTTCATTTTTGTCAGCAGTCTGTGCTTGTAATTAAGACATTACTGATCTGAAAGAAATGCCCTAGCATTACTTGTTTAGCATGGTACAGTGGATCTATAATTTATAATATCAATAATAATTTCTGTGCATTTTTCAAAGTAACTGTAATTGTGAACATAATTTTATACAGAAAAAAGTAACTACATGAATACAATGTTGTCTTCAGTTTAAAATTTAAAAACGCAAAAAGATAATGTGCAAATGTAAATCGAATATCCGACTATTTAGAGCTGAGTTAAATGTGTTAATTAAAACACATTTCACCAGCCACTTACAAAATTAAGCAGTATTTTGTTTGATGTTGGTAGAAATAGAAAATTTGGAGTGATGTCTATTGCTACAGCTGTTTGCAGTCTTTATATAAGGCCAGATGTGAGATTCATGTATCTGCATTTTCTGCTCTCCTGTGACTCACAAGTGATCAAACATGCAAAAGCATAATGAGAGGATGACTGGATAGGATTATAATGCAAGGAATTGTTCAAGACACTCATAAATTGCTGCATAACCACACACACAGAAGCAAAATTTATTGTAAAGTCACAGATAAGCAAAACCAAATATATCTACAATGAATTAAAATAATAGCACATCGATTGTAGAAAATGTCTTTGACATATCTTAACTGATGGTCTTTTGATAGATGTAATGCTAAAAGACACACAAAATTAAGAATGAGTGTTTTATCAAACCTAGGGGTGGCAAACCAGTAATGTAAAATTAAATATAAGTTTCCACAGATTTGTTTTTATTAAATTATCTTCAGATAGATGAGCTCTGCTATGAAATACAGATGCTAGAAGGAGTAATTGTGTATTTAAATGTAGCTGAATTGCTAAACAAGTGTGTTGGTAAAAGCTGCTGAAGCATCAGCCATATTTTGCTTTTTCTGTTGCCAGAGCCAATCTGCGAATGTTTGCTATGCAACCAGCTGCTGCCTCCTGCAGAGTGTCATCTGTAGAGCCTACCATGGCCAGTAGGAGCTAGCAAAAACACAGAGGAGAAAAAAAAAACAAATCAGTCTGCCTCTATTTCAAAATTGCTCAAATGATATCTAGAACAATTGCATGAATTAACCCACACATCTGAGAAATAAAATACTTACAGTCATATTAACGCTGCATTATACATATGCATGTATCTACTACATGCAATGCATATATCTATTAACATCCACATAAAAGTGAAATGCATTATATTTTATCATATTTGTACCTGTAAATTGATATTTTCATGTCTTATTTTCTGGCTATTGCACTATGTCTGTTTATTGGTTGTGACTTGTATTTTTGTTATTTTAAGGAGAAATTGCACATCCTTTATTTGAGTCATGTGAGTCACAATTTTCTCCCCAAAGTATACCAGTAAAATGGCACATGCTCAATATCTTTTTTTTTTTGGTCTTGATCATGAAACTGGATTCATGTGACGGACCCTTGTGCCCCATTGACTGCAGTAGATTTCTTTATTGTCACAGCAAACTACTCATGTTAAATATCTTGAGGGATATAGATCTGGGCATATCAGTCTTAAACATGTAAAAGTGAAAAACAAAAGCTCAAGAAAGGCACCAAACTTTTGGAGTTGATTCAGCTTTTCAGTCATGTGTAGTAGATCCTTTACTCTGGAAGTCATTCAAATTTTTGAGCAGAAATTCCCTGGGAGTAAGGTACTGTTCAACATGAGTATGACACAAGACAGGCCTTGGTGATAAAACATTTTTACATATCAGAAAGCCATTAATAATGGGTTTGGACCCCACTTCAGTGTGTTGCAAGTCAGCAATGCAACTGCAAATGCAATATAGCTGGAAAGGAGAACACTCTTGCTTAGCTTAAATCAGCAACCCCCAGATTTCTGAAAATTTGCCAGGCTTAATGCGCATTCAGGTATTTGAAGCTCAGACAGCTCTAATTAAAACCTGTATTTTCAGTCTGCAATACTTAGGAATCTGTATTCACCCAAACAATGTTGGGTTAAACCACAGAGAAATCTGTTATCACTCAACTCTGGCGCGTATTTTTCATACAGCTAAAATATTACACAAAATTATGAACTGCTAAATATAAAAGCATAAATTGAATGCAGACATCAAATTCATATGCTACCTTTTCCTAACCTTCCAGCAGTTGTGAGGCATGGGCCACAGCTGCACACATATGGCATTTACTTAGAGAGATCAAAGCATTTTGTACTTGAGGAAGTATTTGTGTTAGCCAAATGTACAAAACAAGCATCTTTCCAGTCACCTTTCACCCTTTGACCCTTACAAACAACATGTAAGACTGCCTGTGATAGGCTTGAATAATGTCAGAAACAGTATTATGTCAATTAAGCATCAATGATAATTTTTTTCTAGAAGTCCTTCTTCTTAACATTTCCATTACTGTAATCAGATATCTAGGTCCAAGCAGCTGGGTAGAATTCTTAAAATATGAACCCTTCTGAAAGGATAGGCCAGAGTTACAATGGCAGGAGAAGAAATGATTGAGAAAGGTTCATGTTTCTATACTTTATTTGTGTGCAAAACCTGGGCCAGGGTCAGCAACCAGCGAAGTCAGTGGAAGGTTCACCACTGACTTCAAGTGGACATAAGACCGAGGAGACCATGGGTCTACCTGTAATGATAAAGCAGCTCTACAAAGCACAAAGACCAGAATGCAAGCTTATCAAATGCTTAACTTCTATTTTTTCCTTCAGAAATACTGCTGGATGAAGATCTTTCTTCTTTACCATTTGTCAAGAGCTGATCTCTCATCAGCTTAAATTACCAAGTGATTCTTCGGGTGCCTCACAACTTTCTCTTGCAACAGAAGAAAACTGCTATAGATCCTTCATATTCCTGACTCAAACCCAAAAATATGTATGCACATCCTGTTCACATGGTGGTTTTGGTAAAGCTCTAGGTTTTAAATTTGGGGGCAAGGAAACCATATGCCTTATGTGATTATTCATTGCATCTTCACAGATCTAATGCAAGGCTTTTTCAGTGTAGTGAGTGTGGAACTCTAACATCCATAATAATTTCAGATAAGACTTGTATCCCTGTGCAAGAGCAGATGTTCATCAAAAAATAATGTTTTGGAGATATATTATCTAGTAGGAACACAGGAAAAATCAAAAATCAACCTTTGCCTTTATTATGACTACCCATTTGGTAGGACTCAATTCAAGGTTAATTATCTCTTATTTTACCTGTCACTTCTTTCTAGGCTCAAAAGATGTGGGAGAATAGGTATTTTTCTGTCACTTTCCAAAGAGAACTCAATATTAAGCAATGACAATAGCTATAGGGGAGGGTCTGTGCTCTTTATTGCAGGCGCATTTTGGAAAATCAGGCTGAGGCATCAAAGAACAGAATCCTGCATGAAACTGGTACAAAGGACCCAAGTAGATGCCTAAAGAACTGGTGGTACATGTGCAACCAATGCAAACACCAATTTTTACAAAGGTATTAAATACTGATTTTTTCCTTCTGTGTTCAGGGGATCACAGATCAGTTTCACTCTAATTTGCTGCTCTTCTAAATCACTTGCCAGGGGTAACATCTGCAAGAACTGCCACGTCATACAAAATCCAGTACTACACTGTGTCTCAGGATTTTCACAGTAAGACTTCAAAGGACTATTCTTGGAAACACTGCCCAACACAGTAGCTGCCTCTAAGGACTGTGGATATACAGCAACATTTGTCAGTTAACCTACTCCTTTTGTACTAACAAAAAGACAGCTGAAGAGAAGATTATCAAAAATGCAAAATATTTCAATAGAAAGTAGGTAATTCTGTATTTAGGAATCCAACTTTGAAGATTTTGATATAAATCCTGCCTTTAATGAAATAAAAATTTATTCTTTTTTTAATAAACCAAGACGTTATTAATTCTTTCACCTCCTGATTATCACTTCTTGAACCTTTCACAGGTTCAGTTCCATTTACTGGTCATTTGGATCATTCAATTCAGGTATGGAAATGCATTCATAGACAGTATATACAAACTACACCCACGTATTAGGTATATTCGACAAGTCCAAGAAATCTTTTTCTTTTTTCCATTTCTTTTATTCCAATGTGCTAGTGCAATATGACATGCCATTTTTCTTGATATAATACCCTTGAACTTCATGTATCCCTTCCCTTTACTGTTCAGGTATTGTTTTCTGACACATGTAAATGTTAACAGATGTGAGAAGCAGTAAAAAAAGCCTGTGGTATAAATGCTTCTTTCTGGCACGTAAAAGGCACTTTCCACAGACAGGGAAAGCATTTGCAGCACCATGTAGCCTTCATTTTCTGTTGGCAGGTATCTATATTCTAAGGCTAGAGTCCAATATTTTTGCACAGTTTGCACGTCATACCAGTAAATAAGCACAAATACAAGCTGTTTGGAGAATGTACAGGGCATATGCAGCATTTCTGGATGCCAAAAGTAATGCACAGCCAAATCGTTTAAATATTCGGAACAATTAAAATTTTGCTATTACTACCCCAGAATAGTGATACTATATTATGACAACATAATCACTAATTCACAGAGAATGGAGGGACTCTCTCTCTCTAGCCCAGCGTTATCCTCAGAGCAGAGTCAGATACGAGGTCCAGCCAGGTTGCCCAGGGTTTTTAAGTCTGATCTTGAAAAACTTCAAAAATAGAGATGGCAGAACATCTTTGGCAACCTATTGTAATGTTTGACTGACCTTGTGGAGAAAAAGATCTTCCCTGTGCTCAGTTGCTCTTTATTTAGTTTATGCTCATTTTTTCTCCTCCTCTTGCCACGCATCGCTATGAAAGGCCTAGTTCCATCTTTCTGATGACTGAACTCTCTGTAGGAACTTCAAGGCTGCTCATGAGTCCACTTAAATCTCTCTCTTCTGCAGGCTGAAAAAGCCCATTTTTCTTAATTGCTCATCACAGAGCAGTGTTTCAGGTTCTGACCATCCTGGTGGTCCTCTGCTGAACCTATTATGGTTTATCTGTATTTTCCCTACATCAAAGGCCAAAGACTGGGCGCAGAATTCTAGGTGTGATCTACAGAGTACTAAAGGGAACAATCACTTCCCACAACCTACTGGCTGTGCTCCCGCTTTAAGTCCAGAGTTGTCACTTCTCTGCTGTCAGGACACATTGCTGGCTGATGTTCTGCTTGTTATCTACAAAATCTCCTTTTCAGGGTACAAATACCCTTTTCAGTAAAACTGCTCCTCAGCATGTCAGTCTCTAGCCTGTATCACTCCAAAGAGTGATGTCTTTCTAGAATTTTTCACTTCTACAAAAGAAGTAGCCCAAGGGGATTTAAAAGCAGAAAAAGCATGGGTAAGTATTGTACCAACAAACCCTAAATCTGAAAAGATCTCAGATGGTCTCCACGTACTGGTTACAATAACTTAGAATTACTCTTCTTCAGCCACAGTCGCTGCAGTGTCCAGACTCAGACGGGGGAAGCAGGAAGCACAGGGTGTCATGTTTGAAGGAAGTATAGAGATTTGCATGGAATAATCTTTAAATAAGGGGTTAGTCATGTGATGTGTCCCCAACAGCTTTTCTAAAACAATGGGAAGTGTAGAACAAGGCTGCACTTGCTCTACACTTGTTTCTCTCTTGGAAAGAGACTCCCCTGCTCACACAAAACAGATAAAAGATCAGCCTATTCAATACCCCATAGTCCTGTGAACGTGAAAGAAAATTATGAATAAAGAATGAGTATATGAAAAAATACTCAATGCCCTTTTTGTCCTGTTTTTTTTAGGTTTTTTGCTCTGTAAAAGAAATCTTATTTAAATTTTTCTAATCAGAAGGAAATACGGACAAACTCTTTCAACAAGATTCATATCTACACTGGGAAGCTAGTCAGAGTTCACATAGAGCTTAAAATTCCTGGAACTAAAGACATACACTTCAGTACAACCTCT
This sequence comes from Hylia prasina, assembly GCA_013397195.1. Lineage (NCBI taxonomy): Eukaryota > Metazoa > Chordata > Aves > Passeriformes > Sylviidae > Hylia > Hylia prasina. Next base: position 186,391 of record VYXD01003199.1, read on the forward strand.
TGTAGATTGACATAGCATTTCCAGTTGGCCTGTTGGTGGTAGGACTTTTTTTTTTTTTTTTTTTTTTTTTTTTTTTTTTTTTTTTTTTTTT
>VYXD01003199.1:186488-245864 GCA_013397195.1 Hylia prasina
TTTTAATTTATATTTAGTATCTGGCTTTTTTTACATGCAACATTTCCTGAAGGATGCTAAATTTCTAGCACTGTGATTTTCTAATTGCGTAACACTTCTTTTTCAAAAAGAGACATTTTTCACATGTTCTTTATAATTCTAACCTAAAAGAAAAAAAATACTTTAAATAAAAGCATATGGTAGAAGCTTATCCAAGAAAGTATCAGTCTAGATCCAGCCAGAATTTTCTAACTTTCAACACCATAGTGCACACTGGAAAATATTAAAGCACCTAGTTTGAGTGTTACGTTACACATATTCCTATGAAAATACTTCTCATAAAATTAAATTATAAATAATAAAACATACTCCACAATCAAAGTCTAATGAAGGTTAAGCTAAGTTACTGTTTCTAAACTAAAATTCAGGCCAATTTCCTGATTGTCCTTTTCAGCTGAACGAAGAGATAAGACAACATGTTCCATACCCAGATTCTTGAGACGAAGATGCTCATGTAAGTTCTGGGGTGTTTTGTTTGTTTCTTTGCTTGTTTTTTTTTCAGGTGGCACAAAGAAAACAGATTTCAGACTGAAGTCCCACGCACCAGGGAACACTCTGAGATAGCAGCTGTGCAAAATCCACTACCAAGAAATTCCAGCGAAGGCAAAAAATGGGCAGGGCTGACACTCTGTGCTGATTCCCCCTTGCACAGGGTCTCTCCTCCTTGGGAGTAAAGTCAGAGCAACCCCTGGTGCAGCCTACTTCACTCATTCTGAACATAAAGAGGTGAAACTGAAGCTCTTTGGCTGGGGTGGGAGAAATTCTGGGAAGATTACACCCTGTTTCTTTTCCTTTCTTGTCCTATTTCCGTCCTTTTCTCCCTCCCATGAAAGACATCTCCATTCTGGCAGTCACAGGAAAAGGGCAACTTTTTGGAATCACTCAAGAATGGCTGGGGGGTATCAGGAGGTCCAAAGGACGCAGCCTGGGCTAAGGTACACCTGAACACAGCGGTAGCCAGCAGGAACTGTCTCTTCTTTATCATCTTTCCCATCCTCCTTCACAAAGAGTGCAAGAGCTGGAAAACCTATGCACCTCCTGAAAAAAGGTGCAGGACTTCAAGTTAGGATGAGAACAAACTTGCCTGCAGTTTTTTGTGCACTTAAACCATCTCACCTATCTCAGGACTTAAGACAGGTGATTTGTCCTTGGCAAGCCATTTTTTTTATGTGACTGCCTGGGACAAAATGACTGTTGGCAAGATGAATCCCACAAAATGCCAGGAAATGAGGGGGAAAGAAGAGTAAGGCTTGATATCTTAGTGAAGAATTCTGAATGTATGATTACTGGTACTTTACCATGAGATGTTTACTATTTCGTTAGAATAAACAGTTTCATTGAGCTACAACTGATTTTACACCATGATAGATTTGAAGTTTAAAATCCTTCTGGGTACAGCTTCGTTATCCCATTTTTCCTACCTGCTGTCTGTCCATTTTTGTCTATTTTGTCTATTTTGTTTAGTCCCCTCCTTTGTTACAACTAAAGCATCTGGGACAAGGGCCATATTTCTTCAACATCTGAATGTGAACAGCACTCTTGAAAAGAAATCTCTTGACCACACAATAATAACATACAAAATAAGAATATAGTTGTCATATTCTCCAATAAGGTTAAATGTTGCATTGCATTACTTTGGAGACATACATATAACCTATATGCCTAAAGGGAATTATAATATGGTATACACACAAATACTGGCAAATGTTTATATAGCTACAAAATATGAATAGACTCTACAGCTCTCTCTTCACCTCATCTGTTTTACTGTCTTTTACTTATATAGTTATTTAAGAAGGATGCCCTCCTTCTCTGCAAAGACACAATAAATGGGCAGAGAACTGTGAATATCAGTAACAAGGAGAAAATCAACAAAATGTCAAATGTTGAAATGTAGAATAGTTTAAAAACTGCAAATTTGCAGCTTTAAAATACTCTAATTTTGAAGGTTTTCACATCCCAATTTACTACTTACAGGATTTCAGAGATATATTGACAATTATTTCAGGTGTAAATCTAACTACTTATAAAATATAATGCAAAGGTGAAGTAGCTAAATAAAACTAGTAATCAAAATTATTTCCAGTCTTTGTTAAAAGATGTAATGATATGGAGCTAAATGGAGACCTTAAAGGCAGACAGCTTGAATCTACACTCAGCTGTAAGATGTTTGGTGCAATATTAAGAAAGAATTCAATCATCATGAACATTCCAATGTACAAAAAGTCTTATGGGATACGAAATTCATCCCATAAAAAACAATAGGCAGATCTGATAATCCAAAAGTGATGAAGCCCAGGGTCTCATGGAATATTTTTATTTGAACCACTTTCTGTATTTTATTTTTGTTTCATTGTAGCTTTCAAAAGAAGATTAACTTATTAAAGACTTCTGGTGGCACAGAGAGAATAAAGAATTTTTTTGTAATTTCAATAGAGTGACATTTTAAAATTTATTTTTCATTTCAATGCAAATTAGTTTTATGAAAATTAAATTATGAGCCTACTTACTTATTATATGGAATGGACATTCAAAACTGTAAACTTGTGCTATGGATGTCCTTTTCCTTTCATAATTTGCTTTGGTTCAGTAACATGTTGGGGACTATCCTTCCTTTACATCATTGCAAGCCTAATCAATATTTCTTTTTTGTATTTCCTGCTCATTTTCCATACTTACCTGCTTTTTCACTCTTTGCTTTCCTTTTCATTTTGCAGGAGCATGACTTTTACCTTTCCTTTCCTTCTCAAACATTATTGAGGAGGTAGTATAGGAAATTGAGAAAGAATTGGTAATTAAGTTTTGTTTCAAATTTTTTAACATTACTATGGATACGAATACTATAATTTCGTCTATCTCTAGAAATCATATGAAGATTATATGGAAGTTAATCAGGGGCAGTTGCAAATAAACTACCAGCAGCAAGTCAGAGGAAAAAATGAAGTTTAAGTTGTCCATTAACCCTGACATTCTGAAGGGTTCTACCTGATTTCTCAGAAATGCCCTGAAAACATGATGTGGTTTTTTTTCTTTGGTTTGTCTGATATTCCTGAAATGAACTCTAAATATTTTGTCCTTGAAGAAAACACTGAACTGCAGTAAAGGGACACTACAGTTTCCAGACTTTTGACAAATTTTGCAATGTTTCTCTCAAGTGCATCTTATCCTGAGAATAGGGATCTGAGAACATAATGTGACTGTGCCAGTATTTTAAAAGTATGTTAGATCTACTGATATGCATGAACTGACTTCAAACTCTCTTCTGTGCAAGTACTGATTTTGATCTCTAAAGTCAATAGAGCTTTAGGTCCAATCCTCTCAGGGTCAGTCCCTCTTCCTACATACAATCATTATGATCAAAACAAGAGAGGTGCTTTTGCTAGTAAATGTTACATATCAAAGTCTGGGGATAAAATCAGGAGGTTCTCCCCATGAATTTGTACAATAGCATTTATTTGAAATAAGTAGCCAGCATATTTTAAAGCTGTTTGGTTTTTTTTTTTTTGTGGCACACAAGACTGTTCTATAGTCATGTTTTAAGATGTGGGGGTGGCAACAGTGCATACATTTACATAAACTGGAAGATGAGTGGTACTGTTCAACATATAATCTGATTTTAGACTAGTAAATGTTCAGTTAGAACACTTGGTAAATAAAGATATAGATGGTATGAACACAGATCAGCTCTATTCATACAAATATGAAACTGAATGTGAGGAAGCAAGAAAAGATCTGGGGCTGTTCATGGGCAAGAGTACACATATAGTCCATTTGTTCATTCATATTGCTGTCTCAATATATGACATCAGAAAATTAAATGAATGATAGCATTTATTTCTCAAACTGCTTTTCTGTTATTAGAGAAAACCAAATTATTTTACACCTAAGGAGTCATCTTCCTATAATAAACACAAATTTCTTTATGAACAATTTGGTCAGTTGTCATAAAATATATTTACAAGTGCTGGAAATTTGTGTGCTTTTAAAAAGTCTGTGTTGTGGAAAAATGTTGTCATGTACACTTATTGTGAGAGAGAAATGCTTTGGGTTTTTGGTGATTGAAACAAAGGGAGTTGCTTGAATTACCACTCCAATCAGGCCATATTCAACCAAAGTATTTGTGATTTGCACACAGTTCTTTAGAGGAGAATTAGATATTTTTTCAAAAATAAGCAAAACTTCCCTCCAAAGCCATTCAAGGACTTTGGCCACAAAGTGCTTGAATGGCTGCTGGCTTTTGGAAGCTTTGTGAGATCAGAGACTTTTAAAAATACTGTGTTGCATGCAAACAAGCAGGCAATAATACCTGTCTGACTTTTGAATGTCAGAAATACTAGAGACCTTGATCTGCTTCTTTCCCTCTCTGAAGATGTAACCATGAAGTAGGGAATGAAAAATTAATTAATAGAAGTTAAATTTAAAACTTTTCTCTGATTAGAACAGAAGCCTGTTCCTCCTTTTTTTTAATTAACTTCTCAACTTCAATTCCAAGCTTCAGGTTTTGGAAATGTTTTTGGCTTATTCATTTGCTTGAGCTTTTTTAATTCTAGAAAAGGAAAGTTATAGTTGTGTTTGGGTAAGTGGAGGTTGTACCACATGCATAAAAGCTCTGCTAAAGCTGGTTAAAGCATGCGGGGGAAGATGTGAAAATTAATTTTCTGAAACCATGCAACTCTGTGCTTTAACACAGGAAAAAAACATTCATGTGAACCTTCTACCTGAATTCTACTGCATAAGGTAAAAATAAGCACAATTTAAACCTGTTTTGGTGGTTACTTTGTCTCTCGGGTAGAATGAAATGGTTGGAGCTAACCAGCTACTCAAGATACTATTTCACAACACTAGTGCAAGCACAAGAACATTACTGACCACATGTTGGGCATTCTTGGGTGAGTATGTTTGAGGCATTCTGCCACCTAATAAAAACAGTATGTGGAAGATGATTTAAGAGAAAGTACTACTCCCACATGGGGAATGTACTCTCTACTTCATCAGCTCCCCACTCAAACAGGCTACTTTTTCATTTAAACAGTGCATCATGGGCTTGATTCATGATGACAATTAAGGAATTTAACATCCTTCTCTGAACAGAAGTATCTTTATGCAGAATACTGTAAATTTTGTGAAAGAGTGGTATCTCAAAATACAATTCCTTCATATGCATTTCTGATGTGGAAGAATTAAACAGACTATCAGTTTCTCCCCCCACACTCCAGCATGTCAACAAAAATTTAAGGATAAATAACACCTACATATAATTGTAAATTTTATGAGGATTCTTGGATTATGAGACCAAGAGCAGAAAGATTAACAGAAACAGCCTGATCAGTCAGAAGCAAAATCAAGGCTGCCTAGTGTCCCTAACTGCATCTTACATTGAAAAATTTTCTGTCCAAATTGTTTGCAAGGACTTCATTGCCTCACCCAAAAATTTGGACATTTTTTCAGTTCTAACCATAGTTACAGGCAGTTTCTCTGCAACTGCTGCACATGCAGTGTGCAAAACTGTTCAGTGTAGTAAATCCATGAAAGGGGAAAACTTTGCACTGAGCTGTGACGTATTTGCACAGGAGATTTGACCTCTATGGTTCTGCACTGTGAACTGCAGTTTGCAATTGACTCTGTCTGCACTTATCAAGGAGAACTGTATTGTCAGCAGTTTACGACCTCACCATTTACCACCCTTCCCATTATCATTTATGAAATACTAAATGACAAGATTCTCTGGCTCCAAAACTTCATTCTAATTCCTACACTTTGATTCCTGAGTTTTAAAGAGTTATTTAGCCTCTCTAGGACTCTGCCTTCTCATCATATAGCATTTTAACTTTAACAGTTTTTGGTGAAGAATACTGCTCAATCCCTTCTTAAAATCCAAGCATGGTCAATTCCACTTTTCCAAAGAGCAACAGGATTATTGCACACCAATGGAGTAATCAACTGATGGAAAGACAAAATGCTTTGAGAAGCAAAAGACTAATAAAATATTCTCTATACCATGAATGATCAGAAAATCCAGTGCCAAGTATGACGGACCTTTTTTTCTGATATATACACACTCCCCTAGTCTATAATGCCTCTGGAGTTCAGTAATTATGTCTCTCTGGAATTCTGAGAAGGAGTTAATCCAGTCTAATGAATATTGCATTTGTGCAGATTGCACAGATACAATGTGAGAGATACAAAGAGCAAATAAACCTAGATTCATCCCACATACCTGTGGTCAGGGAACACAGTAGACAAGAACTGGTGAAGGACAGGACCTTCAGAGAGGTAATTTTGATTTTAGGTGTTCTAAAGACATTCTTGATACTTTAAACTTTTGTCTATTTCCACAAAGCCCTAATTATGTATCTCATCCTAGTATTTGGAACTGTCATACCTGTACAGCAGTATGGAAGCACCTTTATGAGTCGCTGCTTTCTCAATTCTATGTCATGGAAAAGTTATTTTATTTTTATCTATACTTTCAACACAAATGCAATGAGTAGACTAGAATCAGCTGAAAGGCACCTTCTATCTAGCTTTACAGTTTCCCTAAATCCAAAGGTAACATGTAATTTGCAGTGTATCAGACTCTCGGTAATTAAAAATGTTACTGACTAATATTCTCTCACTTTAACATTACATTTTTTTCTTCAAAGCTTCCAGAGACCAAGAATTATCATAAACCATGCCCAGAAATTCTGCAGTGATTAACAGCTGATAAATACAGCCAATAATTACCCTTGGAGATAAAAGCAAAGTTAAAATGAAATTTTCAATAAAATGAAATCATATGAACTTTCACTTATAGTCCAGGAGAAGATACATTTTAGCTTTCACATGCAGTTGATTGTAAAATGAGCATAATTGCATCAGCAATTCAAATCCTGTCCCTGCCCTCACTCAAGCCACGACAGAATTCTCATCAGGCTCATGCTGCCTGGTAGCCTCATCAGGTCTTCAGATTTGATGCCAAAGTAGGGAACACTGATCAGGAACGTTAACACTAGAGCCCATCCCATAATCCACACACTGCAAGTGGGCTTTTCCTTGGCACCTTTACCTTGAAAGTGGCAACAATAAGTTGTGCCCCATCACTTAAAAGATACCAGAGAGCGCTCTTTGCAATGGCAACATAAGAGAGATTACAGTGAGTAGGGCTTGAGGCCAAACTGAACTGAGCAATTGATTCTACAGGAAGAACTTTGTTCTTGGTATTTCTTATGTTCAGATTCTTTGAATAGCTCCTTGCATACAAGGAAACTATTTTTGATCAGCTGAATGTCAAAAATAATTACCTGGCATTCTGTGCTTACACATTAAATCCAGGGTCTCTTAATTAAGAAAACTAATTTTATATCTGACAGTTCAGCTAAGATACTATTCCATAAACATAAAAATACTTTAATGCTCTTCTTTCTTATTATTGCCAAATTAGAAAGAAATGATTCACACAGTCACAAGGATAAGACTAGTGCAGGGAGCTAAACAATTGCAAGAAGCTGCTCTGTGTATTTCTGTGGTTTGGAAATAGTGCCAAGTCAGAAGGAAAAGACATTCTCTGCATTTTCTAAAGCAAGATAAATACAGAAAAGAAATATAGATGAAAGATGGAACTGCTATCTGTGGATTCTGCCAGATTCCTTGGCTTTTTGGCACACCTATTGAAGCTGGCAGACTTAGCCAGTAGCAATCTTTTCCATTAAAAGGAGCAGCATATATTTTGATTTAACATACTTTGTTTGTGCATTTTTAAGCTTCAAAAATGTCTATTTAAATTTTTTTTAATGATTCCTTCTGCACAGTTGGCTGCAATTGCCCTTATTTGAAATGGCTCATTTATCACTAAAAGAGCTGCAGGGCACAGCTACTGTTAAACAGCTCCAACAAACGTACAGCTTAGTGGGACAAGCTCCTTTTTATAAGACTAAAAGATGTTTAAAATGTGCCAAGAGGAGCTTTATGCCAGCCTCTAGGTTTGTTATCCAAATGTTACAAAATTAGAGATCTCCTGAACTACAGAGTTTGGGCAAAAATAAGCTGATCTCCCTTAGGCTGCTGCTTTTTCCCATCCACAATCAGCCAGATTTTAACAGAACACTTGCTACATATCATAAACTTCAGTAATGTGAAATTTTGAAAAAAGTAATCTAACCTCTGAGGCTTAATCTATACTAAAGCCAAACTTCATTATCTTTGTCAATGGTGCAAAAGCAAAATGTTTTACATTAAAGTACCCTTACTTTATGAATGGTGACATTTTGCTTATTACGAAGGTAGAACAGCTACTGGCTCCTGCTTCCTGGAGCTGAAACTGTAAGCAAAATGTTTAAAGCAACCTGGCACTTGCTAACACAATGGAAACTGGTGTAATACTGTCAACTTACTTTAATCCTTCTGCAATGGAATAAAACATGCTAGTATGTGACTTAATTTATGGAATCTCTTATATCCAAAATTTAGGTGTGATGTGATCAATACATTTGTGGGTGAAGGGATTTGGCATATTTTCTGTAGACAAAAGACATGCAGAAATTTTGGAATCTAGTGCCCTCTTTCTTGATGTCCAAGAACTGTAACAACTGTTATAAAAAGCAACAGGCATCAGATTGGGGTATGTGCCAGACACGCTGTATCTCCAGCCTGAACTGTGGAGCCTGAACAGAGCAAACCATCACAGTTGCAGTTACAAAGGGGATTAATTTATAAAGATATATTAAACCTTGCTTTATAATGTGGAACTCCATATTGTGTATTTAACGTTCTCACCAAAGGCCACCACAAGAAAACAATCAAACCTGTTGCCCAATATTCCTAAAGAAGTGGGTGCCAGTGCTTTTGCATTTCATTTTCTATACTCCAGATAAATACAGTATGTGATAAAAGGTTGGTTTTAGAATGTTTTCAGTAGAAATTACTAGTAATTGTCTTCCATATTTTGTAATTCACATCTATTTATTTAATAAAGATGGTCTTATGAAAGTCTTTGCACATAAAATGGTTAGCCAAAACTTCTTGTAGGAATTTATGACTTCAGCAAACAATGACCAGTTTTCTGGAAGCTCTGCACAATAAATTATAGAAGTTGTATTTTTTTAACACAGTCATTATAAAAAAACCTTCCAAATATGAAATCTACATTTCACAATAACTTTCAGAAATTGTGGTTAAACAAACCGGTTTCATATCTTGGAATATTACAAGGGAGTAGAAGAGCCTAAACTTTCTGCCACTAAGAACTGAACCCAAAAGGCACAAATACCTCCTATTAACTCCACATAGGATTTAGAAGATACATTATAGCTGTTATGACTTCTTTGCCAAATAAACAAAAACCAACCAACAAGCACAAGCTGAACACATCCCCACCTCCCCTCCCATGCATCTCTTCAGGCTGTATCCCGATGAAAAGACTAATTAAAAAAAATATGAAAAGGTATGATTATACAAATCAAGTCCCAGTCTCAGGGCATGAGTATCTTCTTTGCCCATTTTATTGTACTAAGCAGTTCAAATTTACTTTTCAGCATTCCTGATGATGTTCTTATAAGCTACCACAGCTGATATTCCAGAAGGCATCCATTAATATTTTGTAATATAAGAAAACAAAGCACTTCCATGTTGGGCAAATAATAGCATAAACCCGACCACCGAGGCTAAAGATTAGTTCTATGCATGGATAGACACTTTCAATAATAAAAAGTATCAGAACATGAAGGAAAACTCTGATCATCTGCATTTCAGGTACCTCAATCATTAGGTTAATTGTTCCTCTAGACCAAAAATAATTAGTTCTGTATGTACAACAGAACAAGAACAGGAGAAAACTGACCTTTTCATAGTGCAGCACAGAAAAATATCTTTAAATAAATTTGGAAAATAAAAGCTGGTCAGAACAATGCAAAGCTCAACAGAGACTAATTTACTTTGACTTTATGTAGCCTTCAGCACAGGCACACACATGCGAAACCCTGCCAAAAGCACCAGTTATGGTTCCCATATGGTGTGAGTGCCTTAAAGTCTGGGTGACTGGCTACTCTCCAGTGGTTCTAGATTTTACAAAATGCTTACAGTCAGTATTTGTTATTTACATTTTACTTAAGATGATTGAGTTGCAGCAATGAATTAGCAGTAAAAAAATGCATCCTGGTTTGCTTAAGCTATCAAATATGAACATATAAACATTTTACATAATTTTTCTAGTACTCCAATCCTATCTGTTTGTTCACCCCTACCTCGTCGAGCATTGCATTTATACTGAAAGTTTTCTGGAGTAATTTTCTTCTCATGCAGGTACACATCACTCCCTAGCAAAGTGAACATCTTATCTGTGATCAACGCCTTTAAGCACCATCACAGTACACAGAAAAAAATGCATAAATAGAAAAATTAATAACTTTACTATTTCTTAGCTAATTAGTTCAGAATTCAAGCAGGAATTTCAAGTCAAAACATCAAGGGATCTTCATAGGAGATACTGGAAATCACCTCAGTGGGAGGATTTCCCTAAATGTTTTAGAATATTTATGTACCATCTCATTAGGTAACTGCAAAGGTAGAATTTCATTGGCAGGCAGAACATGCATTTTTTAGCTTCACCCTTTACAATCAAAACCACTGGTCTTCTTTTTACAGACCTTTATACATTTATGTCCCTATAATTCAAAAGTATTTACCACTTTCTCAGCCAGTAAACTGCTTCAGTTTTCTAATGAATCTTGTCTCTGCCAAAGCTGCAATCCTCTACTGTGGAAAGGCAATATTTTGTTTTAAAGGCTTTACAAGAAGAGTCGCTATGTTGGTCTCTGAATATTTGCCTTTCTAAAACAATAAAATGCTTGAACACATTTTGTGGCTGCTTTTGAATTGTGACTTATTCTTACAAAAATAAGAGATAAATCATCTGACATTTATAAAGTGTTTTGACAAAAATTAAATTCTGATTTAATCACCTGGAAAAAAATCAGCTTATCAGGTCTAAATTCACTGGTGATTTTTACTTCTGTGCATGAAGGCCAACATTATAGCATGCAAAGGTTTGACCTGGGGATCCATTTCCAAAAAGACACAAAAATCAGAGTAGAAAATTGGCTAAATATGAACTTTGAGGGCAATACTGTGGTCAAACAGAATAATGAAAATCTCTGATGTTCAAAAAGAGTTTACACAGAAACAGGGAAGTTATTTTACCTGATTTAAGTATTCATGCAGCTATTACTGGAATACTGAATTTTGTTCTGAAGTATGTTGCAATTCAGTCCAAAAAGTAAGTTCAGAAATAAAAAATTCAGAACTGACACACAAATATAATTAAAGAATTAAAGATGTAGAAATTCCATTAGTGATTACGCTTGTCTAGCTAATTAAAAATATGAGAATGAGACACACAGTTTAATTTTTTTCAGTAAGAATGTATACGAGAACAGAAAATATGTAGGGCTTGTCAGTTTACCAAGCAAAAGTATCATACACGTAACTGCGTAAGATAAAGCTAGACAAACTGTAGGCTACAAATAAGGTGCAAATGTTTTTATGGGGAAGGTATTTAACTACTGGAACAAATTATGATGTCTCTGGTGGATTTTCCATCGCTGGAATTTTTTAAGTAAAGAGTCAGTGTTTTTCTAAAAGATATACTCTATTCCAAACAAAAAAATGAAGCAATGTCTCTGCTTTGCATGAGCAAGGCTAGTCAGACTTGGTCATTAAAATGATCCTTCCAGTATTATAATGTATGGACCTACAACCATGTAACATGAGAATATTGTCCAGTTTACCAGACTATAATCTTATTCTGGCTTTTTAAATATTGGCATATGACCTCTCTTTCAGCCCTGCAACTTCCCCTGTACCACAGGCTTGTTGAAAATCAACATCCAGGAGGATATTAATTTAAATTCAGCTGTCTGAAAGCTAGCTGTTTAGTCTGAGCTAGTCACCTAGGTCCTTGCTACATTCAGTGGAGAAAATTAGGCACTTTCATGAGTCTATTCCTTGCAGATATCTTGGGCATCTATTTTCAGCTAGGACAGGTCTGCAGGTGTCTCTCTCTTTCCACTGCCTACAGAAGGTGTCTTAGTTTAGACTACTTTAAACTCCATACCTAAAAGTGGCCAAAGTTAGATGAAAGGAATCCACCCTTAATACTCCAAAGATCTCTTTCAAAATCCTTGGATTCAAGTTAGTTAGATCCACTAATTTAAAACATCTGGCATTATTAGATCATACTCAAAGTGTGCTTCAGTTATGGCTGGGCAGATTGAATTTCATCACCATCATAGCATATAAATTCAACTCATCTGTATTCTTCTAGGAAAAGAAAAATTAATATTTTTAATAGGTCTTTCTTACTGCACTAATATTCAGAATTCTGTAATTCCTATCCAATAATGAAATGGACTCTATGCTAATTTTTAAAAGTTCTCCACTGCCTTGGATGGGATTCACCCCATGAAACATGGATACCTACAGCACAGATGTGCAGATCTGACCTTTGAACCTGCACTGTCGTTATAGCCAAAGGAGACCAGAAAATATTGCCAGTAGAAACCAAGGTGCCTTATCTTTGCATAAATTTCCAAATTAAAAGAGACGAAACAGTAAAAAACCCTATTCCTTTTCCTTGACTATTATAAGAATTGGGATGACTACTTCAGTTTGGCGTGTGCACAGTGTAAACATTTAAAGTTAAGATGAATTACTAATTTGATTAACTTTGTTCTTCCACAGTCTGACTGTGGCTGCTTATTTTCTCTTGTTCTTGTTTTTTTCATTACTTTAATAAACTCCTCAGAGACTCCTCAGAGTCTCATTAGCCTCATAATAAAAGACTGACCTTAACTCTGTATGTGATGAGGCCATACAAACTTCTTTGGCCTTCTTTACACAGAAATCATCATCATCATCATCCACAAAACTAAATCCTTTATATCACGTACAAAGTAAGAAATTAATTTCTGCAATAGCAGAAATTAACTTCCATAAGAGATTCTTTCATCTTCCTTCATTTGTGAAGGAACAATGACCAAGTACAATCAGCTACATGTTCACTACTTGTATATACTTTGAATTTTTTTGAATTCTGAAGCCTTTTAGAAGGTATATTATGAGCTGTTGCCTGTCCTATCACACCATCATCCTCACTAACTCACTTCAGAAATAATCCAAATCTACAGCTTGCCAACACAGCCAAGAAAAAAAGTGACTGTAGCACAGAGTAGCGTTGTATTATCTTGACATGGTCTGTAGGATAGTGATTTAAATGTTTTTTAGCATCTTCTGATGACTTTACTTCTTCCTTTAAAACATGTTTACACTCATCTTTTCACTACTAAAGTAACTGCACTTCCTCCATCTCCCATTTCCTCCTCAGTCTTTTTACAATTCGTCTCACAAGGGCATCCCTTATAAGAAACCTGTACTCTTTAGCTCACAGTTAGACATCTTTTTCATGAATGAGCTTGATTGTTCTAAGGTTTCAGCAGCAGGCAAATATAGGTGGACATCTTTGTTCCTCTGCAAGAGCTTTAAGGGAAATGTTCTGCTGTTTCCATGAAGAATGTGGCGCTGGCTCGGTGCTGCTTTCAGTTGCCTGTGAATTTTCCTTTCTCTTCTGGTGACAGAGTCCAAGTATAAAGAATGTTGCCTGATATTCCTGCTTATCTCAGCTGTAAACTGCCAAACCCTCACTGGATTTCTCTTCTCCCTTGGTTTGTGGATGGCTATCTCCAATCTTGAATTCAAATTGATACCTGTTCCTTACTCTGATGTCTATTTCTCCTGCTGTCCAGTGTCACACATGTAATTACTGGATCTTTGAAAATGCAAATCTATTTTCCAGCACAGCCATGAATTTTTGAGAAAGAGGAAATATGTTCTGGTGTTTGGTAGAAAGAAAGCATTCATTCATCTGTCACAGGTCATAACCATTGCTCCATTCCCAGTCATAAGAACACTGATCGTGGAACCGAACATAAAAGAAAAACTTCATAAACTGCCTTTCTGAACTTCCTCCAAAATCCCTGTTTGTCTCCTCAGAATCTCACATGGCAGATGACATACACCAGTGACTTCCCAAGATTTTTATCATATAGACTCACTGGAGAAAATTGAATGCATTTTGGGTGCAGTTACAAATAGGTGAAAATTTCCAGCACTGGCTCTCTCACAACTGTTGTTTTGTGATTCACAAATAATGTTTGAAGCAGTAGCAAAATGTGAAATACAACAATCTGATAGAAATTACTTTCTGTTTATAATTTTATTACTGGTTTCCTGGACAAAAACGTGTATACATGTATACAATGACACATTGAACAGGGTATGGCCAGAAAGTCTAATGCTTTGAGAAAGTCTCTGACCGACTGTTAAAGCACTCAGCAACTGTGTCATTCACACAGGCTAAATGTTTCCCTGAAGCATCACACATTCTTTGTATGTGAACACAGCACATGAACACGTGCTGAAGAACACCTGGGATTAGGCAAGTACTGCAACCTAGTCACAACTACAGAGGCTGTGACATTAGTGCAACTGTGCATGATCATCAAAACACCAGATATCGGGTAAAAGATGAAAAAAAATATTAAACAAATCCAAACAAGTTTCTTAGAAAAAATACGACTGGTCCTGGAATAACCTGCACATTACAATCTCTATATAAATGTAAAGTATGCTTTCAGTCAGCTATTCACTGGAGAGGCTAGAAGAGTGAAAACACAGGCATGCTGTCATTACTGCAAAGCACTGAGCAGAGATACAATGGCACAGAGAGAGTGCTGCAACTGATTCACCTGTGCTGGGCAGACCAACTGAATAGGGCAGGCAAGACTCAGCCCGGTACTGGCTCTTGCATTTCTGCAATCAAATCTCCACACACTCTCCTTGCCATCTGGGAATGCCTCTCTAGCCTTTCTGAAACTCCAGTTATTGGTTCTAATTCCCAATGCATCAGAACCAATATGCCTTTCAATAAATACTTATTTTATTCTCTAGTTCTGTCCAGTCTCTATTTCAACATTAGTCTCTAAATCAACGTTAATAATAACACTGCATCAATCAATACTTACTGTAAATACTTTTACCTGAACATCAAGTAAAATGAAAGGTCTGCATACAACATATCTTTCAGGGAATTTATGAAAATTGAGAACTCCTACTATCTCCATCTCTAAAGCCATAATGCTCATCTCTCCTTGTGCCAAAGGAATAACTCTCCCGCCTTCAACCAGTGAGACAAAACTTTGACCAAAAAAATCTTTTTGGAAGAAAATTTTGTTCTAGGATAAAATCTTTGCAGAATGTGATTATGCTTAACTCCTAAAATAAGATTTTTTTTAAGTAAATGCAGAATTCACCAAAACTGCTTCAGGTAAACTAAACCTTTGTATTATTCTATCTTAATTTGTCCCCAAATCTAGTTACTCTCCATGTCTAGGTGACTTACTGCCGTATTAGGCAACCATCCATTAAGATAACCCAACTTGTTTAGCAAATGTCTCTTGAGAATGACAAAATGCTGATGTCATGTCACTACCAGCCTAGGTCACTGTCAAGTACTCTAAAGGTGAATGTCACGTGGAACACTTCCATTCCCAAAACCCACCTAGCTGTAATATTTTTGGCACCAAAATCCTATTTCCTAATTCACTAATTAACCAAACATTTTTAGGATAAAGTATAGAAAATTTGAGGTACACAGCAGTATTCAAGAACTATTTCAAATTAAAGATCTCTTTTTTTGACCATGCTTAACCTCTTCAATAGTTTGAACCCCAAAGAAGAAAAAGCTTCCACCTCACCTTCACCACTCCATTTTCATGCATGATGACACAGTTGTTGGGATCCTCTGAAAGTTGATATAAAGCCAGAGCTGTAGCTCTATGAACTAATGGATCCTTTGCCTTCAAGTAACGTATTAAAGGAGCCACAGCCTTGGTCTCTCCAAAGGCAACTCTATTGCTGCCCCACATGCAACAGTGGGCAATGGCCTCTGCTAAGTGACGTCTTAACTTGTTATTGTTCTGAAGAAGGTAGAAACAGAACAAATTCAAGTCAACACACACAACAAAAAATTCATCAGAAAGCAGAATTGCATTCCCACACATCTTTAAGGCATCCCAATTTAATTGCAGTACAATTAAAACTGGAGAGAGCTGTAAGGCATAGAGCTATTAAAGTCCCTTAATATTCTTTTTATAGCAAGTGCTGTGAATTTTTATATTATTTCAAAGGTACTTTTAGACTGACTGGAAATGAGATAAGATAGCATTAAAATATAAAATATGGCCCCATCAGAGAGATTTTTCTGCATGTTCAGATTTATTGTTTTCTCAACCCTTTGTGCTTTTTTCATATGGCAGCTGCACCTCTCAAAAGCAATATTCTGCAACAGTAACTATTAAAATGAAGCTCATCTTCCAAACCAATTTTAGCAGCAGACAGACGGTTTTGATGTTCAATATATGTCCCACTGAGGAATAATTCTACAGCTCTTCCTTGTAACTGCTGAAAAATCTACTGCTCTTGTCATAACCTTTTAGTTGGGCATAAAGCAGTCTGACGTAAGAAATTCTGATGCTTTGTATGATATGTTTAAATGCTACTTACTGTGTTTGCTAGCTTGGACAACAGAGGGATGACTCCATGATCTGTCATAACAGCTAAGTTTTCTTGATCTTTAGCTATATTTGCAATGGCTGCACATACACTTGTTAAAACTTCTTTATCCTTTGATTTTAGCAAATTGACTATCAGTTCCAAGCCGCCAACAAGTGATCGAACCATTTCCCCAGAATTCTAAATGAGAATCAAAAGAAATGTAGTTTTAAAATATTCCATCACTATTTATATGCAAATGTTTAAAAAAGAGATTGGCATGACATATTTATTCAAAACTGCAGCTATTGTTGTGTTGCCTTCACCAAGAAACATGGCTAATTTGGAACTTGGAACTCTCTTGATTGACGTTTGAGAGTCAGATTGTTTTACATACCACCATACAGGCAGAAATTCAATGCCTAAATAAAGGTATCTATCATTTATCATTTTTCATACCGCAGGGTATAAAAGTCTCAAGCTGTCACTTTAGAAGGGTGTAAGTCTCACTCATCAGTAGTATCAGAGTGGCCAGATGGGTGCCTTGCACACCGTAGGGCATCTAACACAGCAACAGACACTTTAGGCTTTCAAAGTGTCTCCTGTTTCCTACATTTAGTCTGACAGCTAGGACAAAGGAATGACAATATTATTTTCTTGTATCAATGCCAATGAGTATTCAGGAATATTTAAGAGGGAAAGTTACACAAATGACAGCAACTGTGGGAGAACCACGGTGCACCTCAAAGTATGAAAAATCAATGTAAAATGTGAATAAAGGACACAAAAACTGACACAAAAACTACCCTGGAAAAACGTCTAAGTTTGCCCATAAAAATGAAATAGAAAACAGTGTGCCTTGATCTTGAATACAGTGGGCAGATCTGGTCCATTTTTACCATCTTCAAAAAGTTTTCATAACATTAAAAAAGCTTTAGAGAACAACAAAAAGAATAATCAGTGGTAGGGAACTTTCTGCAGAAGGAATAACTAACCAACTAGGACACTCAAGGTTATAAAAGAAAAAGAAGAAGCAGTGTGATATAGATGTACAGAACCCTGACTAGAGTGGGAAGGATCTTTCTTCTAGGAGAAGAACTGGGATCATCAGATGGAATTAGTAGGTGGCGTGTTCAGAATCAAAGTTGATTTTAAACAATGTACAGTTGAGAAGTTGGAAGTCCTTGGATCAGGATTGCAGTGGGTCTCAAAAAATTTACATGTTAGGCAAATTCAAAGAAAAAAAGAAAATCCATTAAGGGCTATTCGAAATGAAAGTATTCTCTCCGATGTAGAAATTTCCTGAGCACAGACTTCTTGAAGTGATGTTATGGTGGCACATCTAAAGGTGGCATTGGACAGTCTGGTGTCAAACTGTTATTACATTGGAACAAGAGTCAAGCAGTCAAATGTTTGGCAGCAACTTCATAGGACAAATGTCAGCTTGTGCTCCTCAGTGGTGATAAATGTGCAGGGATAGAAAGAAGGGTCTGCAAGTGGAATTACTTCTATTTGTTTCTTTCAGCAGGTCAATGGAGAATTTTGAATAAAAACTACTAGACACTCTCCTGAAACCTTACACTTCATGTAAGTACAAACATGGATTGTATGAACTTTCCTAGGGCTAGGGAGTGACCCTGAAGACCAAGAATGGTTTTGATTATATTTATTTCTTTTGGGGGGCTGATTTATGAACAGAGTAGGGTCCAACTGTATTGTGTTAGCTTTGCTGAGCAAATCCATCAAATCATGGACTTGGTAAATGAAGATTTCATAAGATGCTGCTAAGATGCTGCATTTTCATCTTTTTTTAGATCTGGGTCTAAATGTCAAACAGAACTCTTAGCTGTGATGTTTCCTTCTCACAGAAAGCAAAAGCAGTGAGTAGGCACATTGGGAATGAAACATTTTTTGCCACAGGCAGAAAAAATGTTGAGAGTGGAAGAGAGAGGTTAAAGCCAAACTGTGTAAGGGTAAAAAACAGAAGCCACAGCATGTGAAAAAAGGGCAGCATCCAAGAGAAAACTTCATGCAGAAGTCCTAAACCCCCCCCAAAATGAGGTCCTTATAGAAATTTAAATAGAATGTAAATGCAGAAGAAGGACAGTACAGGTTTGGGGGTCAGAAAAGCAGTTGAGAAAGAGAAGGAAGGGCAATGCTCTGCCACTCTATTACCATGTGAGCTGCATATAGAGGCAGGTGGACTTACAGAGAGTTTCCCACAGATACACCAGCATAAATGTTCCTCTATAATTGCTATTGTATGCACACTACAATATAATACATCTACAGACAATCACCTGAATTAAACACTGTTTCTCCATATCAGTTTTCATGTCTGTCTTGAAATTTTAAAATTTGACCCAAGGCGATATGTAATGGGTTACTGAGAAAGCTTTCTATGCACAAATTTCTTACCTACATGTCTTCAAGGGCTAGAAGCTAAATTACCAGACATGGGAGGAGAAAAGAAAATTAAATATTTTATATTCACTTCCAATCTTTGAAGGTCACTACAGCATTACCTTGTGTATAAATATTGCCTCAACAGATGGGAAAGGCTTCTGTTCAACATGTAAATGCTACAGTACAAGGTCTAAGATTTGAAAGGTCCCTGAACATGATTCTGTGTTTCTGCATGGTTCAGATAGCTATGTATTATCATTCCTGCTTTTGACAAATATTCCATAGAGATAAGATATTATTTATCTCATCTTAATGAATCAATGCCAACATTTTATATTTTTCTACCTGTATAAATTTTCTTTCCAGGTGATTATAACCCTATTTGTTGAATTTCTCTTCTGACAAGCTTATGCTTTTCACATTTTGTAATGGAGTACATCCACTAAAGTCATGGAATAACATATAAACAATTCAGCAGTAAGAAAAAGAAAAGAGTTTCAATAATCATGTGTGAAACCAAGTAAACACAGGACAGAACTTTTTACCAGTGATGAAAAGCAGAGGGAAACTGCAGAAACCACATGTCAGGGAAGTTTCCCAAATGTGATTGTGGGTGTAGTCTGGTGGTCTGTGCAAGACAAAGAGAAAAGCAAAACAGCAAGAAATTTGAAGAACAATGAGCGGGAAGAAGAACCAAAATGAGAGCTTTAAAATCCATCATGTTATGTACAAGATTTCTTTTTTTTTTTCAGAGAAATTTAAACAACAAACACAATGGTTTTTGTATCATTTAAGCAAAACCACACACTTGCTTTGTACAATATATTTCTAGGTTTCTTTTTTTTTAACTTAAATATGTGTTTTTATTACATGCAATTGCCATACCTCAATATTTCAAAAAGAATTTATATGAAGTTGTGCCTGTGATTGCGGAGGCTACAACTGAATTCTTCTGAATCTATGTTCTTTGCATCAATGATCAGATACTGCTCATAGAGTAAAGTAACATCTGTGATTTTCATTTATACTTTTTTTAATTAACATAAGAAAAAAAATATATAACATGCCTTTGGAAATACTTCTTTACTTTTTGTTTCAATTAGAAAAAAAATGTAATCTTTAAAGTCCACCTTCTAAATTAATTGACAATCAACTTACTTTGTCCAACAACCCAAAGGGTTTGTAATTTCCAGCTATTGGTGTGTGTTAAGCTTTCATATTTATCTATATTACATTTTACCCATGTGTCCCACTCCCTTACCTACTGTGACAAAATCTTATTTCTTGGTTGTCCTGACAAGGCTATTCAGATAGAATCAGGCAGCTTAAAAAAAGTTAAGAATAAAGCCTAGAAACTGTCTTTATAGAGAAAAACATAGATAAAATCACTAACAAGCAATAAAACAGGTAATTTTATTGTATATATCTGCATGCATGTGGTAACTATAGGCTGAATGTATCTGTTTTAACAATAATATTTCCTGAGCTGACCAAAGTAAGAAGCCAAATGCAAAGACATCTAAAGAAGTCATAAAACTGTTAAAAAAACCCAAACAAACAAACAAACAAACCCAAAACCAAACCAAAACAAAAAAACTGAAAGGGGGAAGAAGACTTTATTGTATTAACAGGAGATATCTTCATTTTATATCTTCATCATTATTATACTTTTAAATGCAGCATTTAACCTGAGGTTATGAAAAACCCATGAAAAAACATGGATTGTTCAATTATGTTTCAAGTGGCTAATGAAGAAAGGAAGAGATAACAGAATCTTTCATGACTTCACGTGACCACATCTTCTAAGTAGTGGAAGTTTTTATCCTCAGACAATATGAGAAAAACTATTTTAAAGCTGGATTCAAGGGGAGGAATTTTCAAATTCATGCAGTAAAAACACACCTATCTGGCATAGATGCTGAGGCCAGAAAAGTTACTTGCTGTGTTAATAAAAGCCTCACTGCCTACTCTTTATTACTTACTTGCATCTTGCTGGCCTGCATGACTATTGACAAGATTCAGTTAACTTTCCCTTTTCACTTGTTTCTATATTGGCTTCAGCCAAGAGCAAAAATACTACGAGACAGACCAGCTTTGCAGTTTTTTTAATTAAGAGCAGAAACTGTTATGGTATTTGTAGGATTTGATCTTTGTGGTATTTATATAAGGAGAACATTTGGGATTTTTGAGTTTTCTCATCACGATATGCTATGTGTTTTGGGTTTTTTTTCATTAAATAAAGTTCATCAGACTTAAGTTGAGACATACAGGTCTCATAGAAGAACTACTGGATTCTTTCATAACATAATTCCTTTCTTATTTCTTCCAAAGTGAAAACTATTTTCTTTATTTGAAAGGTTTAAAACTAAACACATTATTACAAAAACACATTGTATTTATCTTCCAAATATACTCCACTTGAAAGATAAAATTTCTCCACTAAAGACAAGCAATATTTCACTCTCAGGACATCTTAAAAAGCTTAAGGAGTCAAAGCTAATTTGTCAAATTGAATCATTTTTGCCCAAAAAAGTGACGGTATGGCTTGGCAAGCAAACTTTAGTTATCAAGAGTCATCTTTAAACTACCTTTTCTTTAATGAAGGAAGTCTTTCCATTTGCTATTCCCAATAGCAAATAATAACTGAATAACTTCTCATTCCAGTGCCCAAACCAATTTAAAATTCAAAATAAAGAAATGCAAAGAAGTTTCTATATTACAGCTCCTTAGTGAAAACAGAAAACAAAATTTATATAAGGAAGTTTATATTCATTGTTCTTATTAAATAAATCAATGATAACATTGATCAATTACTTTATATTTTAGGACTAATTTTATTCCTGTCTATGCAGTTATGGAGACTTCCACTGTTGCAGAACAGATGAAGAAGCATTTGTACAATGAAACTACTTCCCTACATCTCACAACTTCTCTTCTGTGAGGAAATGCAATGTGTTGGAAAGTGCACTGTGTTGGGAAAACAACAGCAGACAATGAAAATGGATTTTCCTGTCCTCTTTACCTTATGAAGAAATTAAGCCAAAGCAACAAAGCAGAGTTGCTTTGACATGGTTCCAATGCTACTCTCTAAGAGCTACTCTGTAAGAGCAGAATTCCTCGTCGGAATTTCCTCCCTCTCTTTTCAGGGATTTGATCATTGCACACTTGGCAACTGTATTGCTCTTGACAGTTTCAAGAAACCAAAGTGAATTCAATTATCCATGCATACAGCCCAAGAAGGCATGCAATGCAGGTTCTCTGAAAATGTTGGGGGGACGAAGTCTACCTGGTCTCTAATGCAACTTTTAGTAGTCCTTCTGTCTGTTGTTTTCCTTATTTTTCAGTCTGGCAGACTTTACCTGAAGTTCAGTCCTGGGTGATTGCCAAAATCCCCCTTTTTTCCCCCCATAAAAGTAGTGAAACAATAAATATCAAAGTCCTTTGATGCCATGGTTGTCTAAATTATTTTACAATATTTTGAGGAACATTTAAGTAATGGATATATGAGAAACAAATAACATTGAATAACTGGAAAAACATTATTTCGATTTTGGATTGAATTGAATTCACACATGTCTAAGCAAACTTCTTATAATCATTAATATGTTAATGAGATAGCCATCACTAATATGTAATTTAATATTGTAGAAGTGCAGACAGCAATATTAGAATGTTCTGAGGATGGTCTAGTTAAACAGTCAATGCAGTGACAACACAGACTAAGAAACTGCTACAACAGTTATTGTTTGTCTTTGCATGTCTGGCATGGTTCCAGAAAAAGAGTAGGATGTAAGAAGGCAATCATATCATGTTGTACCACTCACCATTACAGACCACTGAGAATCTGAAGAAGCAGCATGAAGCCTAAAATATGTTCTAATTCAATCAAAAGTTTCATCACTAGATAAAATGATTGCCTGAAATCTTATATATATGTTGTATATATTATGTAGCAAATGAAACACAATGATCTCCATACTCTTTTCTTGCTTTAAGAGCTACAGAAGTCTCACTGGCAAGTGAGAGGGTAAAGACAGGAAAAGAGTGACATGGACAAAAAGAAAAAACAAAGAGGAGGAAAATAAATTAGAGGAGGATGGGGTCTCAACCTTTTATAGATTTTTAAAATCCAATTAGTGAATCAGATTTAAAAGTAAAGAAGCTACACAACAAGCTGTTGACTAGCATGTGTAGCTGTTAATCAACCAAGCTACAAGAAAAGCTGGTCAAATACTTTCCAGTGGAACAGTATTCCATCAGAAAATGCTAATGGAATGGAACCAAAACCTTCCATAAGAACACAACGACTTCTTGAAAAGTTTTGACAGAAACCAGGCAGAAAGGCAGGCTAAATAACCAACATGTCTCTTCATCTTTTCTCTTGTCAGCCAGATGGCTGGTGAGTAGCCTGCCAGGCTCCTTGGCTTCTAGTTTTCATTGAATCCTTGACTTCTTGCCTGATGGGCTGCCAAACAGCTGGAAATCCAGGTCTCCAGGAGCTCCTAAGCTTTTTGGCTTCTTGAGGTCTCCAAGCTCTCAGGCAGCTGCTTTGCAGGGAACTTAAGGCCCAAGGCTCCTGTGAGGGGGATACAGGCTACACCCTTTGCTTCCTGGCTCCCACGTTATGTGTTTTACAGAAAGTGGACTCCTGTATTTGTTGACAGTAAAGACCTTGGGGCAGTTTATGTCAGCCCGTTTAGGATCTCCACCATGTCTGTAGGAGGCCCAAATAACTCCTGAGAGTCAGTTCACTAAACCAGGCAGCCTGTGTCGAGAGTCATTGGATGAGCTGGTTCTGTATGTACCCTGCAAGCACAGCAGTCACTTATGGATTCACCAAGCCAAGTCTGGATTCCTGGGCTCCCTAAATCTCTCAGGACCCTGGTTCTCTGAAAGGCTCCAGAGGCAAGCAAAAAATTCCTTTTTGTCTCTCTTATGGTACGCTTTTGATGCTTGGTTAATAAAAAAAGCTTAAAAATTTGGAAAATCTAAATCCAGATACTAGGGAGTAAAGACTGCATAAAATGAGAGCAAATATAGAGAAGTATGACAGATGTAAAAAATTATAATGTCTAGAGAAAAGAAAAAGAAAAATGGAAAGAGAGAGCAGTAAGAGCACTATGTTTGAACCAAGGTTTCTGTGTAAAATTGCGAGAAGTACAGCAAGGCAAAAAAAGAAACTGGAAAATGCTGTACTTACACAAAAAGGGAATTTTGACATTTTAGGCTTAACCCAAGAATGGTACAGAAACAAAAAAAATGCATTAGTAGTACTTAACTAAAATTTTTAAAATGTAAAACAAAGGAACAACAGTGTGCAGTATGGAGCACAATTATCTTTATACACTCTAGTTTTAAATTAGTAAAATGTGCAATCAAAGATCTTAATGCATTTAAAACAGCAAATGGTTTTACTATTTTTTAAATATTAGAAGATTTCCAACTTCATTTCTTTGTTATTCTTAGAAAAGAAACACTCTCTGTGGTTTTATACATATGGTTATGTTAAACTTTCCAGAACAAAATCTATGTAAGAATAGGTCATCAGCAACATATTTTCTACCCATAGGTTAACTCCACACTGGTTGGCTGCAAAACTCACTTCCTCATTACACAATACTGTTGCAGGGCTGAAGACTAATTGACCTTCACACATACCCGTTTTGTGACCCTTCCCTCTTAAACCTGGTTTAGTTTTCATTTGGTTTGGGGGTTTTTTGTGTCAGCATGGGCATTCTCTTTTCCCTTATGAAAGAAATACACAGACAACATTAGATGTCTCATCATCTTTCATCACAGCCATGATAGTCTCCTGTAGAACTGAAACCAGGATGCATCAGAAAAGGGTGAGATGTCATTCCACAAGTAAATTTTAAGAAAACAGAGTAACTCTCTCTCTCTTGTCTTTCAAATCCCCAATCTCTGACTGTTGATTTAAATTATTTTGACAGACAAAACACAGCACTGTAACAGCTACTGAGAAATAATTAACTCTACCCTATCTGAAACCAGGACAACTCTATAGATGGCTTAATGAAGTTCTTTAAGAAAGCTTCCCAGCTGTAGCTATAAAAAGGCTAAAACTGAAAGCTGAAAGTTGATATGTAGGCACATGGAATAGAAAAACACAATGCCTGACATCATTTGCATTTTAATGTTTGCACCCAAAACTCTACTAAATATGGGGACAGAAAATAACCTCTAGAACTTCTTTCTCTTTTCTTTTCTTTTAATTTATTTAAAGATTCTAGCAGAAAGTTCCTCTGTGAGGAAATAGGAATTTTCATACAGACTCAAGCTGGCAGTGTTCCTCTTACTGGCACAATGCATTTGGGTGATTTTTATAATAGCCCAAATTACATCTTTGTAGAATTTCTCCAAATGTTTATGTTTGGGCTGATGTACGTTGGGAGAACATTACAAATACTGCTTTTCAAAGAAGCATCATAACCAAATATTGCTCTTCCAACATCAACAAATTTGAGTAGACTTCTCTTATTCATTTTTCATAATCATTTGTGTTTCTTGGACAGTGTACTTACACTTTGCTACTAGCAATGTGCCTGCAGTAATAACTTTTCCTTGGAAATAAGGAACTAATTAATAAGAATCTGCTCCTATGTAGATAATTCCTTTAATCCCTTTGTAACAAACAATATCATTTAGCCACATCATACTGATAAAATTCTATTCCATGGGAAGTACTCTTAAACAGATTATGGTGAGAGTAAGCATGAAAGAGAAACATGTAATCACATACTACAAAATAACTGCCCTATCAGAATTTTTGATTAGCTTCTAAGATATTCAATATACAGAAAATAACCTTTAAGTTATAAAGGTTGTAAAATGAATCTGTGTAGAAAAATGGATGCTGTGTTACCTTGTTATAAAAATTTGTTTATGATACTACTAACAAGTTCAATTTCATCTGTGAACCTCCACAACACAGAAGAGAACCACGGCAGCTTCCACAAAAGAACACAAAAAGAAAACAGCCTCCATTCTCACAGCTATTTGAAACACAGTTTGCAGTCCCAAGTACAGGCTTAGAAAGGCCAGAATACACATAACCCTTTAAAGTCATGTACTTCTTACTGCTTTTGAATCAAGCACTGCATAACTGCTTCTTGTAAGATCGTGTAAATTGTTGAATAATATTAACCTTGAAAAAAAAAACCCTCAATGTCTCTTTAGATAGAAATAGTTGCTGCATTTCCCCAGTGTGGCTGTAGTTGCTGCTTTATACATATTTCCTTCTATTCAGTGTCAGTGGAAAGGGTATTATTGGTAGGTTTGTTTCAGTGAGGCACTTGGCCTCAGTGTCACACAAAGAACTCTTTGTGGGATCACAGATTAGCATTAGGGCAGGCAGCCAAGAGAGATGAAAGGAGAATAGCTACACTAAGGGTGTACATAGCTTGCACTTATCAAACACCCCAGGGAAAAATGAAGAAAAAAAAATCCATGTAATGCATAATTTCAGTAGTTGTCCTCTATTCCCTTAGTTTCTGAAAAAGTGCTTTTAGTGGAAGTTCTAGCAATTTGCAGTTCTACTCTGGCACTTCCAGTCACAGAGTCTTAAACATAGGAAGTGTTACCTCAGTGCTGAGATCAAGTAGTATTTTAATATTCAGTTATAGCAATATTCAAGAGACAGGCAGGTATATTCGCATCTTTACAGAGGAGACTTGTTTAGACTGCACCTTTAGGGACCAAAACAGATTACTGCACTAGAGTGCACATTTAGAAAAAAAGGATGAAAAGATAATTCAGAATAACCAGCATGTGTGGAAAATGACAAGCAAGCTGCCATTGTAGAAATCATTGGGCAGAAATAAAAAAATGCTTGAGTTACAAAAACCACCAAATTTTCTCACTATATATCCATATATCTCTACATCCATATATCTGTATCATCAAATCATCTACATAAATTAATAGCAGCCACACTGTGCTCAATTCCAAAGAGAAAACTGCCTGCAAAGGATGCTACAGATATCTAGCACTTTGCAAGAATTACTGTTTTTTACATAGTCAGGATCTCCAGTTCTGTGTAGAAGGATATATATTCTTGGTATAGTAGAGAAAAGATGCAAATGTTGCATTAAATATAGAGGTAAATCACAAATGGATGCTAGTACTGTAAAACGATTAAGGTATAAAATTAGTACTCTAGGAAACTTCTAATGGGAAAGAAAACCTTGCCCATTTATTTTACCATATTTCAGTGCTAAGAATTCAGAGAGATGACTTGCAGCTTATCCTCACTGTTTTATCTCTATTTAGAAACTGACATGAAATAAATGAATAGCTCAGTCTTCTGTACACAACTGACCTGCACAACCACCACTATTCACAACTGGCACTTTTTGTTGGCAGTCTGAGCAGAAAACCTGAAGATTACATTGGCACCGAGTCTAAAATATGCTCTGAAACCAAATGATGGTCTCTTGAGAACACAACTGAACTAACTCACAGTGAAGAACAACTAGAACTACTCATGCTATTTACAGCTGGTGAGTAGAAACTTTCTGTTTTCAGCATTGTCAGATTTTCATCATGCTTTATTTGGGAACAGTAAGCTTAGGTCCTGATAAGTTACTAAAAATATTTGTCAATAGAGAAAACACTGTAAAGGCAAAAGAGATTAGATAATGGGTGCTAGATGGAGGACTATCCACTTTTGAAAAGTAAATACATATGTTTTTTAAGCAGTTAACAGAATAAAATAGAGTTTAAGTAGCAAACAGCAAAGTATTACTGGAAATTATCCAAATATGAAAATTATATATGAGTATATATATATAAAAGCTGTTTACTGTAAATACTTTCTTACCTTAGCATTTTCAACACAAGGACAAAGAGCCCAAGCTGCACTTGCTTGAACATCTGGGTTAGGATTTTTCAACAATGACCATAGCAAACGAACTCCATCTAAACTGTCAATTATCCTATTGCAGAAACAGACCAAAAAAGAGAACATTAATTATGGAGTATACAATGTTGAATCTCAAATTATATCAGTTTGTTTGGAACACTGCTCTAAGAAACACTGGCATGATTCTGACATACTGTTTTGCTTTATGCTTTATTGTCAGCTAATCACCATCAACATACTCAACAAACAGTGCCCACTATAACAGATGGGTGCCAATAAAGGATGTAAAGACAGAATGTTTTCTACCTAAATCTCATTAATGCTGTTTATTTTTTTCCAGCACTGTCATTCAGATTGCTTACAGAAGATAAAGTAAGCTACATTATAACCAGAACTCATAAACGTGAAAACAAGCATGTGACTTTTTAACGATCTGCATGCAAAATGAAATCTGAATTTGAGCATACTGGCTTCTTTCATATAGTAACAAATACTTTCCAAAACAAATATTTATGCCCAAAACTACGTACTTAACTTTTTATTCAGTCTATGCTTAATGTATTTACCTTGCTCTACGACATATTTTAAAATACTATGTTTCTAATCAAGCATTAGAAATTAAAATGGTCACACCACAGAGCATCCTTTGTTGGGCAGGAATAACGTGCAACTTGTTTCCCATATGTTCCTTCCTAACAAGACCAACACTAAGCACACTATGTTATAACTACTTAAACATACTATAATCAAAGTATCTTCATGACTAGCTGAGAAATGAATTATCACCAGAATCATCTCTACACCATCTGTGTTATGTTTACATATCGATCAGGCTTGGGGATCATAACTTCACATTAGGTTCCAGTGAATACCCTAAATGGAAAGGAAGGTCAGACAAAATTTAATAGCCTTTACCAAGATGGCTTTTTTCAAAAAACTGTGTTAAACTCAAAGCAGATGAGCCAAAATTGAAGAAAAGCAAGCACACCTTCATTGTCTAACCTCAAAAGTAAAAAATTCCATTACATATGTGTTTCTATCTTTAATTGTAAATGCAAGAGAATTCAAAACACATTTTTAAGAGAGCTAAAAAACAGCAGATAAAACATCTCATTTGTGTTCACTATATATGCTTTGCCAGGAAATTTTAAAACTAACTATAAAATGAACTTTGTATGCAATACTACCATCATTTGTAGCAGAAAAAAACAAATAAGGACATGAAGTCTGTCTAAAATAAGCAAGGACTTTATTCATAACAATTTAATGCAAACTGTTTAAACAACTATGTTTTTAAAATAATACTTTTTGAACAAAGCTATGGTTAAGCTAAAAAACCCTAAGTTTTTTAAGATCTGTCAGTTTCAGTATAGCTTATTTTACACATTCAGCTCCAAATCAATTGCAAGAAAATCATCATTCAAAGGAAAAATTCAGAAGTCTTAACACAACAAAATAAAACAGTAGGAGCACAAACTACACAATTACACATATATGTTCACATAGTAATAATGAATTAAGTAAAAGCTGCAAAACAAACTTTTAAGTCCCTCCAAACCCCAAACACTTTCAAGCAATTATAACATTACTCTCCTGTCATTTTGGAAAGCACAAGGAATTAATTTCCTATATTGGAATTAATTAAAAAGAACCCATGAATCTTTCCTCTAGTCAAGCAGAGTACTGATCCTTTACCAACATCAGGTACTTCCTCCCAAGAGGGGCTAAATATAAATGACCCAGCTCCAACAAGTATATAAAAATCAAGAGATAGAAGCCAAACACTGAGCTCAGATTTTTCCGCCACACTTAAAAAAACAACCTCTAGATTGATTTATCTTTCCTTTCTATTTTTTTTTTTAAAGCTTCCTTTTCAATTGGAAGTTCACTTTCATTTTCTTTTCAGTTTTCTGGTCTTCAGCATTTCAGGATAAACTAGCCTCCTTTTATCATTAATTTGCTGAAGAAGAGTTTCGCCTTTTGCTTAAAGACTGGAAAGACCAGTTGTCTTAGATCAACAGAACCCAGCTCAGAATATGAGAAAGTATAGTTCTCTGATCATTCAATAGACTTAAAATTAAACTAGGAAACAGTAGAAACAAAACAATAAAATCTCCAAATCACATTGCTCATCACTGATTACTTGCAGTTACACTAGATTAACACAAATAAAAAGACCTCTACATACAAGAATGACGCTCTTAAATTCTCACTCTAGAAGAATTATCATTATGTAATCACCAGGCAAGAACAAACATTATTTTCATCTTGCTGAGAACATACATTTACCAATCTAGAAAGCACTGCTAAAGATTTCAATTTTTTAATTAAAATGGCTTCACTACACAATCCAGCAGATGAAGAAAATGGATGCTGAATGAGTGCATTTGCCTTTACAGCAAAGGGAACACTAAAATAAATGGTCCTGAAAAATGTTTCCTCTATAAAACTGCTTAGACATTAACTTCTTTCCTATGTAAAAATTCCT
The DNA here is from genome assembly GCA_013397195.1 of Hylia prasina. Lineage (NCBI taxonomy): Eukaryota > Metazoa > Chordata > Aves > Passeriformes > Sylviidae > Hylia > Hylia prasina. Next base: position 216,884 of record VYXD01003199.1, read on the forward strand.
TTTTGAAGCTGACAAAAAATACACAGTTTTCTTTACAAATAAACAAAGAAAGAGAGAGGAAAATAGACCTGTAATCTTGAAAATTTCAGTTTTGATGGCATAATGCTAAACAACATTATGATATGCTTTTGTATATAGTTTTTCTATCTAATTTTCTTCCCACAATGTATTATAATATTATTAGCAGGATGAAGTAATAAAGCTTCTTACCACAATAAATACAAGCAAATACAATGCAAAATTTACTTTGGTTGGCATTCAATTCTGTATTCACTCTGTGGCTTCAGCCACTTAGGTAACTTATTTTATAATAATCTGTTGATATTCTGATGATAAAATTAATCTACACTAAAATCTGGAGCAAGCAACCACTCACGGGACTGTTAAAAGACAGGTTTTTTAATAAAAATGCAAAACATTTTCTTTGAAAGCTGAATGGAATCTCATAAAAGCTGAAATAATACAGTATTTAGTTGATATAAGAGCCTTAATGTTTAATATTTCAATATTCAGATATTTAATTGCTTTATAGAATAGTTGATCTGCTATTGTATATATGCATATATGTAATATATTTAATGTACAGGACACTATTAATAGTTAAAATCTTAACAGGCAGGAAACTCACTCAAAGTAAAAGTGTTAACTTTATTATAAGACACTTAGTCCTTCACTGTAAATACATAACAATAGGTGACTATGTGGAGTTCAAAAGCAAGAGCCCAGTTGTTGTGCTTCTATTCCTTACTATAGCCAGGGCATCTGACAATAGAACTGGGCTGCCTCTTCAAATTCAAAGCTCTCTGTCACAGCCTGATCTTGTTTGATCACTGATATAATTTAGAATAGATGTATATTATTCCGCTCCTCAAAATAACCCAAAGAAGTTGCACTGGCAGAACTGTCTGAGGAGGCACTCCTGTCATGTGCTCCTGTGCTGGCCAGACATGAGTGGAGCAGAGGTGAAGGGATCTTTTCAGCTGGCATCATTACTCCTACCAAAAGGCAGCTGCAAGGTGTAGGACCAAATCATACTCCTGCTTCCAACACAGAACATCCATACAAATGTTTCATGTACACCAAACATATTCTATGTATGGTGTACATATAATAGGGCTTATGGGCAAATAATTTTAATGCAATTAAACCCATTAGGAGATTACTGCAATTTTTAGGCTACAGTGAACTGGTATTCGCTATTTGACCCATGCAGATGGGTCAACTTAATTTTTTAAATTACTTTTGTTCTCTGTTCACAGGAAAAAGTTTCTTAATGAAGAATTTTCAATTACTTAAGAATCTCATTATCATTATATCATTGAATATTATGAGCAAGATGTGGCTTACAATTCTAGAAATTTACTTTGCTTTATTTAACACAGCTGAAATTAGCAAAGTTGTTAATCTGAAATAATACTTCTCTTTCAAGTTAAAACTTAATATTGAATATTTCCAGTAGAAATGTCAATATAAATAGCTTAAATACACATGTGTACACCCAGCATAGACATCTGTTTGTCATATCTATCATCTTTCTCTGCTAAAATGTTACTTACCAGAACTTTGAGAACTTCAGTTTAATTGCCTGCCAATTTAGACCACAAATATAAATGTAAATAAACAAAGTTATACTGACTCTGTATTGTGCTCACTGGTAAGATTACAGGGTTTAATTCCGTCAGAATGTAATCTCATCTTTTTTGAAACCACAATTTAGCATTTTTCTTAAAACTTTCACTAGTTGCTGCTGACTGCTTTGATAAATAGTATTATATACCAATGACTCAAACTCCATCTGCTTGGCTAAAATAATTGTACATTTTAGTTTATAAGATTCTAAGCCCTCAGTTTTGAATGCCAGCAATGCAGTCTGTGGATTTTCAAATGGAAAGGGCAAATGAAAATCTAGTGTCAGTTAAAGAAAAAGCACTAGTCCTTTGTTTTTAAAGAAAGTTAATAACCTATAAAAATTTCCTCAAAAAGATAAATATACAGTACTTGGTACAGCAGACCAAGTATGGAGAACAGCTTCATGCTGTCCACATTAGAGTAAGGAAGTTCAGCCACATAATTATGTTGGGCTTTTTAGATAAGTCAACTTATTTTTGGCTGTGAGAGAAACTGGCTGCTGTTTTTTATTTTAAATAGCTCAATAGAGTCAGTAAGAATCATATAATTGCTTCAAGTTGCCTTGAAGTAAAGGATCGGGGCAAAAAAGTAACACTAGTGCACGTTCCACTTAGTAGTTGTAAGAGTCACAGTGTCAACTAGGAAACATGCAGAAATAAAATATATAAAAGACATATAGAAGATGTAGATTCACCAATGCCTAACTATCAGTGTCTCTTTGCCAGTGCAAGCTTCTTCCATGGAACATAACTTAATCACGCAGTATTTCCCTCAGAATTTAACTGCACTGCTCCATAGGTAATTCTCAGCGTTTTCTAGTCCATAATGATGCTTTATTTCTTGTATTAATCACAACCTCTTCATTACATATCTGAATCATTTACAGAAATTATGTAAGCTCCACTCTTGCTCTGTATGGTCTTCACATACCTACTGCTGCAAGGATAAGCACATGCAAAATAGAAGACTGCTAAACTGAATATTTAGTCTCTAAGCCACACTTTGTTAAATACGCAGCTAATGAAATTAAGAATATATCTTAAGATTCTCAATTCTTATGAGGGCTTAAATTTTTCTACATATGAAAGTCAGTGATAGCAGAATCCAGGAAAATCATCATAATTTTCAAAGTTTCTATAATGCCAAACTAAAAAAAGTTACACTGTAAACAGAGCCTGTCTGTACCACATGACAAAAGAACCCCAGGCCTCAAGACCTGCCAGCCAAATATGGTAGGAAAAGGCAGTAGAGAAGAACTGATGACCTAGAACCTGTCAAACCATTCCGAGAAATACGTGATTATGAAATAAGAAATTTAATAGGGATCCAGCTACATGAATCTGAAGGACCATAAACACCTAAGCATGGACCTGCTGCAGTAGAAAGTTCTCACCTGTATATACTCACAGACTGTAAGTGGCTTCGCCTCTCTTCTTTCTAGAAGGTAATCTTGGCACATTTCCACACCCTTGTTAAGAAGTGTCTTTTTGGTTAAGAACTTCAGAAAATATTTACAGAAAGAGACTGACCTCCACAGAAGTTTCTAACAAGGCTATTTATTGTTTTAAGCGCCAATTTTGTAAACAGGAAAGAGTCATATTACAGACTCTGTGTGCGTATTTCATGTCTTTGGTGACTTGTTCTTTCCCAAAAGGAGAGCACTTTGGATGAGGAGATACAATTTCAACTTCTGCTGTACTGCTCTGAGAGGAAGAGAAGGGAAAGGAATGGGCATACTTTTTTTTCTTTTTCCTTTTCTTTTTCTTGTGGTGTTTTTTTGGGTTTTTTTTTTTTTTTTGAGCAAGGTGGGGGTCAGTGGTGCAGGGGATGTTGCTTGTAAGTGCCCTGGGAGAGGCAGAGCAATTAATCAAGGAAACAATTTAAACATATGAGCAGTTACACTGCTGTCAATGTTTTAACTGACCATTATTTTTAAACATTGTGCTGAATTAGTATCAAATTTATTACCACTTGGATGAATCATGCTTTGGGGAAAAATAGCAGCATTATCTCTTCTAGCACTAAAAGCACAGCTAGCACAATACATCAGGTACATGACACAGTCATGCTAATAACAATTTTTGTGTAACTTCTTTTGTAGTAGCAAAAAGTATATTCACACTTATTTAAGATCTTGCTTACTTGCTAATGTTTTGAAATACTTTTAGAAACACTTCTGAAGTTGAGAACTTCAACAGAGAATGTTTTATATGAACTAAATTCAACATTTGACTCCTTTGTTCACTCTTCACAAACTCTGTAAATAGAAATTTTGTCCCAAACCTGTACTTTCTCCTTCTTAAAGACAAGACAGACTTTGTTCTATCACAATTTTAGCAGCAACTTGCATTTTTTTTATGCTTATACTGAACACATTCTAGTATGAAGCTGTCCATACTGGATACCATCAGTGGCAGTTCTGAGTACTGGAGTATGTCTGAGGTTTTATAAATATCAATTTATATTTATTGGCATTTAAGTTTCTCAGTATTTGCAATGCTAATTCTCTTAGGTAAATCTCTTAGGTTAATATCATGCTGAAAAAGGGTCCATAGTGAGAAATATCATTAAAATGATTTCATTTATTTATACTTTTATGCTACATGGCTAACTGCTCATACAACCCATGTTTACAGTTGTGTACCATCCAGCCTTTTGCCACTGGGTGACAGCCAAAGCATGAAAACAAAAGCCTTATTCAGGAAAAGAATTCCCTGCACTGCTATATGAATATCAAGTGAATTATGCAAATCAGAACAGGAGGAGCTTAATAAAACTCTCTTTCTGACCTCCCTTATGTATAAGGAGGGAAATATGCTGAGAATCTTGAAGTAAATATCCTTGTAAGAGAACAGTAAGTGCAGCAAATGCCGACCTCAACATTTAACTGAAATACTTCATCATAAAACTCAATGATCTTTGTAATTTGTACAGATCTACATCACAAAGTCAAAGACTGTCTTTTTCTTTGATTTTGCAAAGGAATAAGAGGGGACAAAAGGGTCCAAAACTGTCTGAGTTCACAAAAGGAATGATGGAGAGAGACAAAAGACATATACAAGTAACACTCTACTACAAAAATATTGAGCTTATTTTCATGACAGTAAATGCGCACATTTCCTTTTAGAATAACTTTTTCTAATTCCGTCTATTTTTAATGACTTGAGAACAGAAGTAAAAAGAGAAGGAAAAACGCAGACCTATCATGCAGCACTTTAAAATGGTGTTTGTAACTTTGAATTTCAACTTTAACAAAAATCAATTTACTAAAGGTTTCTTTGATTTTTCTCAAAATGCAAAAGTTTTACATTCAATACACTTCCTTAATAATTTCTTTATCTATAGCAAATTTACAGTAGCACGTAACTAACGCACACAGTTCTAAAAAAAGCAAGAAGTAAAAAATATTTTAAATCAGATTAGAAATGATTATATTTGCATCAGAATAATGGAACTGTTTTTCAATATTTAAAATGCTCTGAATATTAGTAACTTACACCATATTTTCAGGTTCCATTGCACAACCTCCCACTGCTTTGTTGACATTCACAAGCAGGGCACGATTAGTTGCAGTCAGTAACTTCACTATAGGTGCAATACCACCACATCTGCGGATAGTGCCTCTATTTTCTTGCTCTTGGCAACATTCTCCCAGTGCTCCAATGACATTTATAAGGACCTCTTCAGGCTGATCAGTAAGAAGTGTTACCAAAGTTTCTATGGTTTTATATTCCTGAAATCTAAAAGACAGCAATAAATCCAAAGTTGTTAAAAGCTTAATTTTATAATTAATGTAGTATTATAATTGAAGTACAAGTTTTAATTTCTGTACGTAAATCATCGTGCTGAAGAAATCCCTGGTAAGAAGAAATACAGGTAAACCACTCCAATCACTTATTCTAAGTGTGACATACAGCTTAATTTCTTACTCTACCTTTCTAACTATATTTCTACAATTTAGCTGTCTAAGAACCTCCTGAGTAGTTTGGGTTCTTTTTTAAACTTGACACATGGATGCAACACCTAGAAACACCTGAAAACAAACCAGAAGTCAGGCAATTACTGTGCTATCCTTACTTCCAGCATTTTTTCCTGCTATGTTAACAACAGCTAGAGTATTATTGTACCAGACCCTCCTCCACGCCTCTGAAGCAAAGGATTGCCCTTATTTTTCACTAAATATGAGCCTTTAGAGAGTTTACCCTGCGCAGTTCTATACTTATTTCAGGCCTAATGCACTGCATTTTTCTGATGTCAGAACCATAGTTCTAGTACACTTCCATAGCACAATCTTAGATTCCAACTTGTAATTAAGAAAAAAGTTGACAGAAATTTGACTTGACTGCTATATTAATACTTTTCTCATTCGTCATAGAACTTTTGATACTGAGAATCACAAATATGGTTTTTAAAATCATGAAGGTCCTATCCTAAAAAGAGATATGTGCTAAAGCTCAAAAGTTCATCTTCCAGAACAGGATTTTTTCCTTGGTGCTGGAATCATCTTCTAAGGGCGGGGGTTTTTTTTGTTGTTGTTAAAAACTTAGTGGATTCTTAACACTTAACAATTACTGCATCTTCCTTTTATACATTTTCTGATACACCTAGACAGTTCCATGTGGTATATCAAGCTAGATCTAACCTGTTTATAACCTAATTACCAGAGAAAAATTCTCTGAGGGTACGGAGTTCTCATTTGTGCTTTCCTCCAGCCCCTAGCTTCTGGGAATGTCTACTTGAGCTACAAAAACTATTTTCCAGGAATCAGTTGCTCATGTGGCTTTTCTTTCATACAAAAAAATACTAGTATTTCTGAGATTTTTATGGCAGAACTAGATGTTTCAATAAAAATTAATCTTTCCAGGGTGGACTATCAGCATAATAATTAAAGTAACTGAGAAATGAGAAACTTGTTTTTCATCATCCAAACCTTTGCTTAAAGAGAAACCTTCCTGTCTGTGTTCACTGTAATTTGGAAGTATCCCTACAATTGTTCTTTTCAAGAGTAAACATCAACAGCATGAAAAAAAGGGCAATAAGGTGAGCAAATAATTTTTAAAAACAACAAAACAAAACTGATTTTTGCAGGCATTTCAACTGCTTCACAGATGGAACCAGACGCTGGCTCTGCAAAGGGCAGGCTGCTCTCTGACAGAGCTGTTGGCTCGGGCCATCTTGTGTCCAGGAGCAGTACGGCTGCTGCCACACCAGCGGCACCCGCAGTGCACCGGCACAACAGGCACCCGCACCAGCTCACGCTGTCAGCACAACACGTCAGCAGGGAGCTCCGCGTACGGGAAATACTCTGGGGCACTTCAGAGATAATTAAGTGCCCCTGCAGGAGCCAGCAGGGTTTGTTCGTTCTAGCTGTATGCCAGACTCAGGCGCATCCTTCAAGATCTACTTAGGTGTTTTCATATTATCCTCACTCCCTTTTCTTTAGTGCCCTCCCATCTTGAGTTTGGATAAGGTTTATTGCTTCAGACTCAGCACTACATAACACATGAACTCAGCTGGAGCTGTGCCGGGCTAGTAACCTTTGTGGAGCATCAAGCACTTGCCAAAGACATGTGAGTAGCCCAACAAAAATCTGTTTGCAGTTGGACAGAATTATTGGCTACAGCTATACTAATAAATAAAACAGGTTCATTCTCTAGCCCTGAGGACAAGAAGCACAACGTAGCATCCATATGGCTAAAATTTCTTATCCTCACAATGCAGGGTGGCCTCACCCATTCTGACTAATGGGAACAATCTGTTGCCTGCACCGTTCTCGAGGAGTGTCTGGGCATTGTCTGGGAGAGAGTTTGCTGGCAAACTGTGTAAGGGACTGTGCTGGCAGTTAAACAGTATGGATAATCCTAACACAGAGCCTGAAACCTGAAAGGTTTGGCCCTGTTTAGTTTACTAGTACAGAGAGAGCCATTCAGTCTGTCTCATCACTGACTGATCCAAAATCAGGATATCTCTGCACAAACCCAAAGTACACAGAAAAGAAGGATACATCCATATGAAAAGTCAGGTTACTGTGCAATTAAGAATTCAAAAAAAGCAGTAGGACAGCAGTGGAGGACATAAAGACCATAGGTCTATATACCAACAGTTTGGGAACTCATTTAGGACAGTAAAAAGCCAGAATGTAAAACCTGGAAATCTTCCTAATTTTTACCCAGTGTTTATCTATCCCATGTGCTTATCCAGCAAGGTACACTAAATTAGGGCAGCAGGAAGATGTTACCTCTTTCTAATCTTTCTACATGCTCTATGCACAGACCAGCATAATTTCAGCAGGAAACCCAGCACATATGTAGTGGAGCCAGCTTCCTTTTTTTAGGTACGGTGCATGAATTAGTTATATTAATTTTAGATGAGAAGGTAAAGTGTTCTCAAACATTAAGCTGCTCCATGGTGGAGAGTGACAACTTCTACTGTCACATTCTCAGATAATTACTCAGAACCCTGGTACTGAGAGGTTGCTGGCACCCACAGTAGAACCCTCATCAGTTAATTCCATTCATTCAGAAGCCGAGTTTCCAGACTAAGTAACGTTTCTGAGCCCCTTCTATAGTCAAGAAGAAAGTCATCTGGGCTAATTGTCCTAGACTCCAGTATATTTCTAATATGTATTATATATCTACCCTACAATGAGATAATTTGGTCTCTTTCCCACTTGATGTAAAACATTACAGTTAAGTGTACTAAGTACTTTCTCTACCATGCATCAGTGATTCTGGCTTGTAAACCACAGACAGGAGTGGGGATATCAGACATGGTCATGTGTCAAATGTTTACTATGTACACCTCTTGACTCAGTGCCCTATAGCTTAACTAGAGGCACCACTTGTCTCCATTGACTGTTAAGATTCTAGGAACTGAACACTGTCTCCTGATGAGGTCAGGTGGCAATTTTTTAAATACTATAAAACCTAAGTTGAAAGCCCAACTGATTGTAAAGACTGATCTTGAAGAATCATGACACAACAGTTTTGAAAACAATAGAGTCCTGTAAAATCAAAACATAATGTAATAAATGCTTGTAAAAATTAAATTGTTACTTTAACACATTTTCTCTACTGATTGCACATTTCCAGATTGCTCCTGTCACAGCTGCCAAAAGTTGCTTGTTTTCACTGTTCTCAAGCAGAGCAGATAGTGGTTGTAGACCTTCATGTTTTCTAACCAGGTCACGTGTTTCTTCATCTTCTGCACACTGTAAAATATATATATATTTTAAACATATATATTATGTAAAAATGTGTAAAATTATGTCTTCAAAAGCTAGCCGTATTACATTGTAACTAGTAAAAGCTAATAGAGAAAGAAACATAAATATTGTATTCAAGTATCTGAGTATGCTAACAACTCACTGAGAGAGTTTGACAGTAAATTGCTCCTGTATATGCAGCAGTGCTTATACAATGTCACATTGTCCACTTCAGGGGCAAACAAACAAAAAAACCAAGGCAGCTCTACGCATAGTATGCCTCACCTCTCTCCACTGGTTACCTGTGCAACTTAATGCTTGCACACAAGAAGAGCAAGTAGGAAACTAATAATAATAATACTAAATATGCAGCTAAAATATTCACAACACTTCAATAATTTTTTACACATTAGAGAAATAGTGAAATTAAGAAAATTTAATACCGACAATGACAGTAAAACAAAGGGCTAATCCTGGTTCTGATCTACTGATTACAATACAATTACCTTAAATATGGCACTTGCACAATGCATCTGGAGCTCCTCGTGTTCACTACTCAGATTTTTCACTAGGCTCTCAATCATGCCTTCTGTCCTTATTGCAAGTCTGTAACTTGGCTAAAAAGATAAATTGCATCTTTTAAATCTGCATATTAACAGTTAATAGGTCACAAAAATAATACAATGCCACAATTATAGGGTTTGATATTGAGAAGCCTTGTACTTTACGTAAGCACAAGTCTTTATTGCCTCAAAAATACTACAGATGACCTCAGAGGTAAGCAAATACAGATATTCTCTGCAGTGCTCTTCAAATCACCTGTAAAAGAGGGTAGTGCACTGCCTATCTTGTAGCCACTTGGCTTATGCAGAATGCAGAGTATCCTGAAAGGTGTCCAGACTCCCTGCTCAGACCCAAGAAAGCAAAAGATGCTTCAGAATGGGATCAAGAAGTACCCACTCACTTCACTGAGAACTAGCAGCCGAAACAACAGATCTATTCCTAAAACAAGGTTAGAAAAACATGTTCTTAGAATTAACATTTTTTAGTGATATTTTCATCCAAATTTTAACCTACAGGCATTGTAACAGGGGATCATTTTTTAAGTGGGAGAAACATCTGTGTAAGAAATGCATTTAGTGTTCCTTCCAAGTTAGGCCATACAAGAAACCCTCAAAAATGACACCTTCTCAGTATATACTTACTGACCTTAAAACCTGCCAGGTTTGTGTCTCATGGAACATGCATTAATTTCTGTAATTCAAGAAGCTAATTTTTAACAGACAAAGTCTCTGTTATGTAAAGTAAAATGTAATGTAATGTAAAATCTCTTGAAAAATTATGCCTTTTGTGCATCAAATTCACCAAGACAAATTATGTATACTTTTTTATCTGAAATGCAATGCATCTCATGTTCAAATGAAGATACTGAATCATAATCAAATAGAATCATTTAGGCTGGAAAAGACCTTTAAGATCATCAAGTCCAACCATTATCCCAGCACTGCCAGGTCCAAGTCCACCACTAGACTGCATCACTAAGTGCCACATCTGCACATCTTTTAAGTAACTCCAGGGATGGTGACTCAACCATTCCCCTGGGCAGTCCATTCCACTGCTTGACAACTGTTTTGGTGAAGAAACTTTTCCTAATATTTAATCTAAACCTCCACTGATTCAACCTGAGGCAATTTCCTCCGATCCCATTGCTTGTTACCTGGGAGAAGAGAACAACCCCACCTGGCTCTAACTTTCTTTCAGGTAGTTGGAGTGAGTGATCAGGTCCCCTCTGAGCCTCCTTCTCTCCAGGTTAAACACCCCCAGCTCCCTCAGCTGCTCCTCACCAGCCTTGTGCTCAGACCCTTTCCCAACCCCATTTCCCTTCTCTGGACACACTCCAGCACCTCAATGTTCTTCCTGAACTGCGGGACCCAGAACTAACACAGGATTTGCGCAGCGCCTGGCACAGGAGGATGATCACTGCCCTGGTCCTGCTGGCCACACTACTGCTGACACAGGCCAGGATGCCACTGGCCTTCCTGTCCACCTGGGCACTCGCTGGCTCATGTTCAGCCCTCCAGATCTTTTTCTACCATACAGTTTTCCAGTCACTCCTTTCCCAGCCTGTAGCACTGCAGGAGTGGATGTGATCCAAGTGCAGGACCTATGACTTGGCCTTGCTGAAGCTGGTACCACTGGCCTTGGTGCACTGGCCTTGGATCCGGCCTGTCCAGAGCCTTCTGCAGAGCCTTCCTGCCCTCCAGCAGGTCAACACACCCACCCTTGGTGTGTCTGCAAACACTGAGCATGTTGAGGGTGCCCTTCATCCCCTCAACCAGGTCATTCATAAAGATATTAAACAGAACTGTCCCACTAGTGTAATCCCTTACATAGCCATGGTAAAAAATATTTGCATTAAAATTTAAAAACTGAATATACTCAAAGTTGCAGAATGTGCCATGGAAATCTGTGGGAAAATCACATATATTCCTTTCTTCTATTTGCAATGGATCAGACCCAATGCACAAGGACACTGCAAACCAGTTCTGCCCTGCCCTGCCTTGGATCTTCTTGGTGACCCCTGCAGGTTAGTTTTGTAGAATTTAAATGTATTGATTAACCAGAACACAGCACCGTAGGTTGCCAAATCTGTAAAGTACGATGAAAAAAATAAAAAAGAGTAAGGCTTTCATTTCTATATTTTTTCTTTCATGTATTACTCCTAGACTTTAAATAAAAAATATGTGGCTTTTACTTCAGTCCAAGTTGTGACCTTCTCAAAACTGCTTTGGTTACATAAGGCATCTATTCCCTGATAGGATAACTGACCTGATTTAAGTGACTGTAGAATGTAGTATTTCCTTTTAGTGGTGAATTCCTTTAATGCTTAGAAATAACTTAGCTATATGTGTTTACTCACCTCTGAGGCACATTCTTGTAGTGTCCCCACTATTGGGATTAGGATGTTTGTGTGTGAGCATTTGAGCCATCTAGCTAGTAATGGAATGCCACCAGCTTTACGGATTGCTTTCTTGTTTTTGGTGCTTTTGCTGCAGCTCCAGAGTGCCAAAGCCCCACAGCGTGCTGTTTCAGTGTCTTCAGCTTGGTATGATGATTCCACTGAAATAGATTCCAACAGCTCAACCTAAAAAAAAAATACAAATTTCTTAGTATCTGCAGGAAACTTTGATATCATGCTGCTTTCTAATTATGGTATACTCTACAATTAATCATGTGTGCAATACATGATGTATTCTTTGAACAAAAAATAAGCATATGACAAGAGTACAAATTTTAATGTCTCCTTACCAGTCTCTTGATTCCTCCATGTTGCCTTACTGTCTTTCGTGCTCGTTTAAATCTAGCAACATTGGCAATTGTTTCAGCTGCCAAACATTTTAGATGGGTATCTGGAGAGTCCAGTATTTTCACCATGATCTCTAAGCCTCCAAGATCTGCAATTGCATGTCTGATCAATATATTTTGACTAATTTCCTTCAGGATTTTTAATGAACCAGTCTAAATAATGGGAAACGATAGAAGTTAAACATTATTTAGGTATACAAAAACATGAGCATTATTTAAAATGATGGGTTATTTAATATTTTTCTTTATATTTAATCAGGAGAAAAGAAGGAAACGGGAAGTCAAAGACAGATGTCTTCCTAAAAAATCTAGAGAAAACAAGAAAATACAGAAATGAGAAATCAATTTTCTTTAGACTTTGTAAATTTGAAAGTTAAAAAAATATTTCAATGGAAAAGGCATATTCATTGCTCTATTTGACAAAAGCTCATTACCTGGCATTTAATTTCTTCTGTATCAAGTAAATTAATTAACACTTCAAGACATCCAGTGTCTTTGATGGCCAGCTGACACGATTCTTGAGACAAATTTAAATCTCTCATTGAACACAGTGCAATTACAGTAGCTGTTGGATCACCTCCCTAAAATAAAGCAAGTAATTAACAAATGTGTAAAGTGCATGTAGTATAAAACGCAATCACTTCTAGTTGTGCTAGTAAAACTACTACTAACAAAGAAACATGTTAGACTGTTTTGATTCCATGGTGTTCAATAACATAAACATAGTAAGAAATGGAATTATTGATAAAGTCTGTAAATGGCATAAAGATTCAAATGAGTGAATAGCTCAGGTGGAAAATGGCTGACGTGGCTGGCTGTGAATAGACCAGACTGAATGTTTTTTCTAAATGATAAGCTTTATTTCAGTCCCTACAACTAGATGTAAAGAAAAAAATCAAAGCATACAATACAGAAAGTTGAACCATATGACAGTGGATTCTTTTAAACCTATAATACAGGTTTACTTCAATAAAATCAGGGATGAACTGATCTGCATGGACATTAGGAGAGCTGAGCTGTAACTGCAACAGAAGCTGGAGAACATTGCCAGCTGGTACTAACATGGAAGTTACAACTTAGGAGTACCTAGTAAATCAAATTACAGCATCTACCTCCTGCATTCCAGGGAAGCTTTGGCTCTCACCCTCATCTGAACTGTGCTGCCCAATCCCATCTCTTTTAAATAAGAGTTTTGAGTCTGTGAGTGATTTTTGGTCAACCTTTCCTAGGGGAAAGTGTTCTGCTAAATTCCGGACATCATAATGAAACACAGAATATTACAAAACTAATAATATTTGCAAATATAATACAGGTAGATCTAACAAACCCAGAACTTTTGAAGCATATTTCTTAAATGTAAACAGAAACAGTAAGACAAATAAAGTACAAAAGGAATTTGAATTTAACATGCTCTTCAAGTTGTTGTAAATGTAGTAAAGAATCACAAGTGAGAAAATACATCGAAAAAGAATGTGAGAGAACTACTTCATAAAGTTTCAGACCAGTAGTTTACATCAGCCAAAACACTTCTGCTAATCAATGAAGTATATATTCATAGTGCTTCATAATTTTTATCTAAATTTCTTGTAGCAACAGATACCACAAAATTTCTCCACAAAAGTGGTTAAATGTAAAGGTATTTTTAAACATGTTTAACATAGTGTCCTAGAGGAATATGCCCACAATTTTTTTAAATTATCCTTTTTAATCATCTTTATCATCTTGATTTCAGGAGAATGAAATGTGTCTTGCTTTAATATCATATTTTCATCCACTTTGAAAATATGTCCTAGAATATAAAATAATGTAACAATTTCTCAAACGTTTTCCTAGAGAAATCAGTTTATCAGTTTACACATATAAAATTCTAAATTATTTTTTAAAAAATCCCTATGATATGATTACAAAACTACAGAGAATCTTCTGCACCTCAGAAAAACTAACAGCTGTCCTTTCATGAAATCTGTGGCCTTTTAACATAGATCAGACTTTGATATTTACTTCACTTTGTCTGATAAAAAAATTGCAACAGGTGTTTTAAAAGAAGACTTGTCTTTTATTATTTTACATAACTATAAGAAGTATATTGCTAACCTGAAAAGTGATGTCTCTCCCTCTCAGGACTGCTTCTCCCACAGTGATAATAGTAATCCATAATTCCCTTATCTTACACATATAATGGTTGGCATATGATATTTAATATGGAATAGGTTTTTAAAAAATAAACAACTTTTAATTTTCTTATACTGAATAAAAAATACAACTGCATATAATATATATAATACATTTTATTTTTTCAGCTTCAAAACGAACACACCAGTTTAAGTGTTTTTAAAGTAAAACCACAATAAAATACTTTTCATATGTGCTGAAGCATCAGTTCTACAAAATAAGAAATATTGCTGATGGTTTCAACAATTATTTCTTGTTTCTTCAAGTTATCATTACAGTAAATCTTGTAGTAGTTACAGCATAGATTTTAACATTCATGGAAATAGTTACCTCTCCATTAAGTTGACATAAAATCTGCATCATGTTGTTATACCATTTGAAATCTGATATGTTGGAAGCAAAGTAGACTCTACTGGCAGATCAACAGTCAATTTTAAGGCTTGAAATTAAACACAGACTTAGTTAAAAATGTGCCTTTCTTCCTTTAGATTGGTATAACACATATATCCACGAAAATAAACCAGTATCACTGTTACACTATCAGTAAAACATCTTCTTGCACTGCATGTGTAATGTTTCTGTTACAATACTCAACCTCACGAGTGAGAACAACTGAGAATAACAGAACTACTGACAAGATCAAAAAAAAGAATGAAAATAAAAGAAAAACAAGCAAATACAGACACAATCTAAAGTACAGTTACCAAGGAACCCACAAGTTCAAATCATCATTTTGTTTGACTTCTGTAATAATCAAGAGGAAAAGCCCTTCAACAGCAAGCTTTCAACAAATGGAACCAAGAAAGCAAAAGCATGAAGAGGTCTTTTTTATGCATCAACCTTTACTATATTCTGCTAATGGTTACTTAATGTCTCTGACAGTGCAGTGAACACTCTGGCTACGCTAAGGACATAACTAGTCAGTCTTAGTACTTAGACACTTAGTACTTAGATAACTTAGATGTTTTCATACTAGACAAGCTCAATGGACTTTGCTCTATGGTACTGAGAGAAGTGCAGATGCCAGGATTAGTTTGCAGAACTGTAGAAAGAAATTTGTTATTAGCAATAGAACACAACACTTATATTATCTATCAATATCACAGCATTGCCAAACAAAAAAAGGCAAACTCTACAGAGAGACTTATAACCAGATTTGTAAGCTGTAAGATACAAGAAATCCCCCTTCTTTGGTTCAGCATTGCTTAAATTTAAGTACATTCATTCCAGGTATTCTATTTCAAAAATGATCAGAAAGTTGATACAGACCAGAGGACACCAAAATATCTCAAAATTATGATCTCCACAGAAAAATTGAAGGAACTGGAACTGTACACTCTGCAGAAGACAATAGGAAGGGAATTTAAAGAACACCTTCAATGCCAATCATCTGTTCTCCAGGTCCAGACAAGAAATAATGGGGTTTAATGGCATCAGGGTTGATCCACACTTGGTAAAAAAAAAAAAAAAACCAAAAAAAACACAACAAAACAAAACAAAACAAAACAAAAAAAACCCCAAAACTCAACCAAACCAACTTTAGTAGTAAGAATACTCGATTTCTTGAATACATTGCTTATAGTAGTCGTGAAATCTCCATGACAGGAAAGAAAAGGTAGAGAAATATTTGTCCAGAAGACACAAAAGAATTGGTTCTGTTTTGGAGGCAAGCAGATTAAGTCAATGACTTCCTACGTTCTTCTCTAGTCCTGTTTTCTGTTATTTACTATCATGAAATTTTGTAAATAACAAATGTTTTAATATTTATTTCTTTTCTTCAAAAAATAATTGACCCATAATAGGTAATATGATCATAGATGCAGATAATTGGTAATAAAATATGCAGGCTCAAGTGTCAATAGCACATGTCCAATCCCAATTAAACCATTCCTAGTCAATAAAAAGCTTTCATTTTTGAATTGATGATGTCAGTTGAGCAGGCTAGCAAAGAAAAATACAAAATTTACTCTAGAGTCAACCCTTTCAATTGAAACCTAAAGCTGTTATAGGAATACAAGTAATAAAAGTATGAACAGGATTATAAAGAATATTATTCCCAATGTGTTTCCCATTTTGTAGCAAAATGAAAATATATGAATGGAAATACATGAACATTACAATCAAGTTACAGTGCATTTCAGTTGCCCAAGAGAAAGCAAAATTAAGTAAAATGAAAATTATACAGTTTTAGGCTCACAAATATCTCTATAAATACAGTACCTATTTGAAGGGTGTTTTATTAATTTGTTTAGGATTTAGAGTGAACATGAGTGAATGCTACCAGAAAATGAAATATTGTTTTACTCTGCCTGGCAATGTCAAAGTTGGCATTTTTTTTCTGCTTAGATCAATGGCTGAAATTTATTTTGCCAGAGTAAAAGTGTATTTTCTCTATTGTATTAAGTAAATCCTGCATTGGTAGTTAAATGTGCATGTCTGTGATAACAATCCTATGGCTGAAAAACAGGAAAAAAATGCTGTTCGTGGGCAGTTTTGTCATTCTTCTGTGTAATACCTGAGTTTTGATTATGAGTATATATAATCTGAATGGCACTTACAATATATTTGACAAAATTAAGACCAAACATACCAAGTCAATATATTTTTTAAAAATACTGAACAGAAATAGCATAATATGACAGCCCAAAAAACGTAGGTGAAATTATTGTTATACCAGACTTTTAAAACTAAAATTCATTAATGGAGCAAAAAAACTCCTAGGAAAAAAATTGCTTAATTGGAATTCCAACCCAAATCAATATTGTCATTTCTATGAAACAAGAAATCCCAAACAAATAGTAAAGTATGAAACAGCATTCTTAGGTTAAAGGTTTTTATGACTTATTTTCTGTTGAACTTTACTCTCTTACATCAGAGAAAGTTTTGTCATTTTCTACTAGAAAATCTTTAACATTTAAATAAATTTTGATAAAGCTTAATGAAAGACTGAGTATTGCAGTATAAATACATAATATGCTTCAGCAAGGCAATTTTTCCATGCTAGTGAATCTCTAAACACTTTGAGTTTTGTCATGGTTTAAATACTAGTTTCAATTTTTCATCTTAGTTTATAAAACATACAAGCTGCAACTTGTTAAGACATGAGTTATGGACAAGTATAACTGAGTTATGGAATAATTCCCTGACCCACTTCCTGAATCTTCTGGCATTCTTTAGCTCCAGCCTGGCAGTATGTAAACTATACAGATTAAAATAAGTAAAGCCAGTGGAAAATCACAGGCATCACAACATTTCAAAACATTCACACTGGACTACAACAATACAGAGAAGCTGTACTGTTTTAGTTGCAGATTAATACCTTGACCCTGACCCTACACAGTGGCAGAAGTAATATGTATGTCATGACCCAGATACAGTGAGTTTAAATTGTCATATTTTATGAAATTGAAAATAAATGAATTTCCAAACAAAAGAATGTCTATTATTTTCTGGGCAAACCAGGAGGTTTTGTTAGGCAAGGATTGATTCCCTCTTGAAAACTCATCCAAGACGTGTATCCATTCTGTTAGCTCTCCTTTTCTGATTCACAGAAATCAGATTCTGCTATAGAGGAGGTGAGTCTAACAGTTCATGTGCAAACATATGAACTTTTACTTCCTTGGACTGGGAATAATAGAATATTTTCCTAGTAACTTCTTAAACCTCAGACTTGGAAAGAAGTGAAATGGTGACCCCAAAACCACAGAAAACCTGGCCAAGATAATATATAATATCTTAACAGTGTAAGTTTATCTTCTACTCTGTAGTGAAATTTTCAGTTTAGGAGTGTATTTCTTCCCCAGATGCATCTGGACAATTTTGTAAGGACACTTCATCTGAGGAAAATAAAGCATATATGTGTTTTAAAAGAACATGTAGAAATTAGAAGCAAATAGGATTGAATGAGAAAGGGAAAAGGGCCTAGGATTAAATTTTTAAAAGAAAAAAACCTACACAAACAGCACTACTGTTAACAGTAATTTAACATTGTAAACACTGACTTGGAGATGAGACATTTGCTGTCCATAACACAGATGTGCTACTGACCTTGTGTGACAGTGTCAGACCCGCCTAAGCAATTCTGACTTTGCCTAGCACTTGACTCAGACAATAAAAGCCTTAATTCTATTACAGCCATTTTAATTTTATGTATCCAACTAATTTAGGAATCCAGTGGATGTGAATCTGAGGAGAAAAGTTAATGAGGTTGAACTAGGAGGAACCATTGCCTCTGCAGACTGCTGGAGAACCTGCATGTGGTTGAAGCTTTATAAGCACTGAACAGACAGAAGAGACAGCGTCATTTGAAACTAGCCAAAAATTTTTTTGCAAGGAAAACCAAATTATAGCAATATTTTATGAAAAACTAGGAGACAGGTGTTCTCTGGAGAAATAAAACAAACTTAGAAACGGGGCTTAGTGAGAGCATAGGAAAAACAAATATGGCTGAAGACATGGCTGAAGCACAGGCGTGCTTCAGGAATAACAGTGTGTATGTACAGTGAGCTGTGATTAAATGCAGCCTAGATCAATGTGGAACACTTAAAAACAATGCAGAATGTTGCTCTCACTACTTAAAAATCTTGCTACCTTTCAGATACAATCACATTCTAATTATTTAGGAAACATAACAATTTGATTATCTAATTCATGAATATAAAATCTGAGGTCAGATTGAGATAACTGTGGCAAGTTACTATTATTTAGGGGTACTAGAGTTTGTGGTGTCAAAACCATAGTTCATTAATTTCATTACCTGCTTTCATAGAATACAAACCTGCAGGAAGAGGAGAATCACACTTAAGTTATTTTACATTCTTTTCCTCAGTCCTTTATTTTTTATCTACCATATTTTCTCTTCCCTTTTTTACTGAAATCTGTTTACCTTTTTTTCCTTTGTTCCTAGGTTGTCTTTCATCTCATCAGTTATGAAACTCTAAGGAATGTGTGACCCTGTGAACATTAATTAAACCTTCACTACACAGAAATTCATCAGGGCTGGCATTGGTGTTAATGGTCAAAATTCAACCGGTTGTTATGAATTTTATATGTCTCTTGGGATGAAAAATGATTGTATGGTATTTTGAGGAGGGAGCTATTCCAGTGCTTCAAAGCTGCCAATTATAATAATAATTTGAGAGTTGACCATTTGCCAAATATTTCCTACCTAGTAAAGTTATCATAAAAATATTTCTTTTTCATGATCAGCACTATCTAGGTTGTATATATATCTTAACCATAAATTGAATTTTTCACATATTTTTATTTCCTTTTTTTTCCAGTAATCACATTCTTTACTGAATTTTAAAATAAAATCTTGGCTAACACTGGAAGACGGGAGCAAGAGACATTCATGAACAGTAGAGAAAAGAGTGATATGAAGGCTGACAGGTTTGCCAAGGTTGACAGGTGAGCCAAATATGTGCCAGGAAACACTAGCAGGTGGCACACCATTATGTCACATACATTTGGTATCTTATGAAAAATAACAGTCTTAGCCAAACTAAAGCAAAGTTTATTTTTCATCTTTACCTTTCCATCCAGTTGAAAACCTCTTTCAGATTACCCCAGCATATACTTTCATAAGGAAGGGAAAAGATTTGTTGTTAGACATTACTAATGAGGTGAGTTGGTCAAAGTGGTCAGTCCTGAAAAAGGACCTTATGCAAAGTTATTATATGTACAAAAATATTTTACACACACTTATATATGCTTATTAACTATTTACTAGCTAAAACACAATCTTGTACAAGTCTTGCCAATAAGATATTATAAAGAAAAAACATTTCACTTTTATCGACAGATTGTAGAAAAAGCTTTGATGTGCAATATATGTCCTACATAGGTCCTACACAGACTAGGGACTTTTACTCCTGCTATTAGATCCTAACATTTGCATCCATCATACATATAGGACCAGATTTCAAGACTACAGGAACATCCACAAACAACATAGATTTTTGACTTCTCACTTTAAATAATTAGTATTTGAAGACCTATTTTATTCCTTAGAGTGGGATGTTCACATCTTTTTCTGGGGTCCTGCACATTAGAATAAAACAGACTTACTTTTCTGCTAATCCCAAAATGCAATTGATTTCTTAATACATGGCTCATGGAACTGATTGAAATTTTTATAATGAGCACTAGTGTAATCTTAATAATATGGAATGTTTCCAATATCATAACTTAAGAAAGCTATACTTTTCCATGGTGTGGTTCAAAAATACTGTCTGTCCTCTATTGCACATAAATTGTGAGAAAAATCTACAAGCCACATCAATGTTTTCACAAGTGCCATAATTTATAACTGGTTCTCATAAAAGAGTTGCTGTATACATCAGCTGCTAAACCATACAATTCTCATTTGCACATGGGCACCTGGGAGCTGCTGTTCAAGGCCACACTCAGGGAACATCCTCCCTGGCTCCTGTGCAGTGCCATAGCCTTTCTCCAGCTCCTGGGCCTGGCACAGGGCACAAGCAGCTGGGGAGAGACAGCAGATTTGTCCATCTGTGATTCCAAAGTAGAAAAGAAACACAGTGCTGTTCTGGGAACAAGGTCTTTTGCACTGGAGTAATTCCAAACAGATATGAAATCAAAGGATATATTACACGAAGTGTGAGATCTGACTGGTTTCACTAGCATTAGCCTGAAATATAGCCAAAAGTAGAATGACTTTCCACATAAGCAACTGAAGGATGAAATTTGTAACTGACATGGTCCTGCAGAACTCTATTCATCCTCATCCTGGCATAGGTGTAAGTCTAAATCATGCTGTTACAGGGAACCAAAGTCAAACAGCACAAGGGCTTAAGGGATTAAATATTTATTCTGGATATTGGTGTTATTCCTGGCACAGTCACCAGCCCAATTCACCTATCAACATCTCAGTTTTATCATAAAACTGACAATAGTCAGGGTTCAACTGTGGGCAGCACAAAGCCCAGCTCTCACCATTTGTTTTCTTTTTCTTTCTTTTCAGTGAACAGCCACAAAGGTTCTGCATTTCTACCTGATGTTCCCCATTTCTAGTAAAAGGATAATTGAAAAAGATGACTCTTCATCCTATTTCTAAAGTTTTTCAGATGTAAAATGTAGTCCTTCCTCTAAAAATCCAATTCTTCAGAAGAACCAATTTAATAAATAATGTCAAATCTGAAGTAGGCTGGGTGAATCTCGCTGTTACAAACATCAACAGAGCACCTCATTCCCATTTTATCCACTCTGGCCCCAAAGGATGCCAAACACAAGGCCATCACCAAGCTCACTGATCTATTCTGCTGCTCATTGTTAAGATGATGGGAGGCATGGCAGGAGCACACATGCTCCATCTCCTGCTTCACAGTTCTGGGAAGCTTGAAGGTAGGACAAGGAGCCAGACCACAGAAGCAGCTGCTTCCCAGTGGAACAATTCCAACATGGATACTCTTTCCCAGAAAGGAAAGGGAGTGGAGAAGGGCAAAAAGTCAGAAGGGAATTTCCCCAGCACTGGAATTTTCTCTCCATGAAGAGGAATACAAGTACAGAGCCTACAGGCACAACTCACAGAATCTTCCAAGTTTGCTTTATACAAATAGCAACTGTCTTTCTAACATTTAATGACAATCTAACATTATATAAAAACTAGGTATCTTTCAGGTTTTATGGGACTTTTTGCTTGAAAATTGATCTTTTATAGAGTCTTGCTGAATTGTGATTCACATTAACTTAAGCAAACATTCAAAAAATCATTGCATCTACAAATTATCACATTTTCTTGGTATCTCAATCATCTATTATTTAAGGCATTTTATTAATTTTTTCAGATAGACAACAACACAAGTCCTTTGAAAATTGTGTTTCTATATAAATATGCTTGTAGATACTTAAATAACACAGTCATAAATTTATTTTCTCTTACGTTGCATGTGTCATGAACACTTGCCTACATGAACAACAAGAATGCCAAAAAATCTCCCAAGTCTGGCCAGAAGTGCAGTATTTATACTTGAATTAAAATGAATTCCATGTGCAAACTAAAGTAGCACTCCATCAATAAAACATTTCAACCACTGTCTGTGGTATGGCACTGAGGCATCTCTTTTCAGCTTTATCTGACACTAGGGAGTTCTTGCTTTATGCAGCTAAGAATGAACACAGAACTATTTTAAGCATATCTTCAAATACTTTGTTTAATTTACATCTAACTTAAAGAACTATTGGAAGACTCAGGTGTACATGAAAACATAAAGAAGTACATATTTGAACTTTCACAACAAAACTTTTCCATGTTATTGAATTTTATATTATAAACTTCTTAATGGGCACTCATGATCTGATCAAAAATGCTGCCCTGTCATTTCCTAGTTCTAAACCATTATGTAATTTTGTTTGTTGACAGCTGGAACAAAATATAGTCAATTTCTAAAACAGAGGGGCATGAAAAATATACTTTCCTGTTTGTCATTCTCACTCTTCTTTCAGAATGGTTTTATGCAAATGTAGATATGAATTTCAATACTGATTTAAGTTCAGTACTAAAATCTAAACACAACTATACGAAGGATCTAGAGAGGAAAGTGAGTTTGAGAATTAAGTAACCAGGAGAAAAGAGCTCGGTCAGTAAAGAGGGTGGTACACAAATGGGCCAATTAAAAGATTAGTGGGAATTCATCAGCAATAATGAATTTCAAGTATCTTCTCCAGGAGGACCTTGGGTCTTTACTAAAAAGTAACATGGTTGTTTCTCTGAGCTCTCAGAAAAATACAAAGAGTTGCTTCATAATACAGACAGAAGCAAGCTATTAGCAAACTACAAGGTTTGAAAACAACCTCTTGAACTGTAATTACATGCAAGTAGGAAGAATTCTATAATGCAAAATGTGTACATGCTGTGTTCAGCATTAGAAATAGCTGAGCAAGTTACATGCTCAAAGTTACATTTGCAAAGGGTTATTTTACCATAGCCAAAATGACAAAAATGTAGAGGTTCAACCTAGAAAAGATAAATGTAGACAGACTTGTATTATCCATTTTTGTCTGTGTCTCCTTGCCAGGCCCACTAGCAAGGCCCCATAGACCTGAACTGAACAGTATGAGTACTCTGAACACCTTTTAAAAGACCAAGTTACTCTTCTACAATAGTTAAAAGGTGAGAAGCCAGAACTTCACTTATTCTGCACAAGTATTTAATTGTAGAATCATACAATCATAAAGGTTGGAAAAGATCTTCAGGATCATCAAGTCCAAGTCTTTTGACTGAGCATCAGCACATCAACTAAACCACAGTACCAAGGGCCACATCCAGTCATTTCTTGAACACTTCCAAGGATGGTGACTCCATCACTTCCCTGAGCAGCCCACTGCAATGCTTAACCACCCTTTCAGTGAAAAATTCTTCCTGATATCCAGCCTCAACCTCCCCTGGCACATCTTGAGGCCATGTGCTCTTGTCCCATCTCAAGTTGCCTGGGAGAAGAGGCTGACCCCCAGCTCCTTTCAAGCAGTTAGAAGTGATAAGATTATTCCTGAGCCTCCTTTTCTCCAGGCTAAACAAGCCCAGCTCCCTCAGCTGCTCTTCATATGACTTGCTCTTTCTGCTGCACCGAAAGCCAGCATCATCATTTTATCTGTCGGATGTGTATACTTTGGAGTTGCACTCAAAAAAATAAATAAGCCAGCACTTTTATTAGCAACTTAACAGAACATAAATTCCAGCACAAACTTGTAAAGGAACTTCTCCTGAGGGAAAAACATAATTAGAGTTTTCCAGAATAGTAAAGGGATGTTGGGTTTTTGATCTGTTTCAGACATATGCAGAATTCTAACTATCTATATTTATAGGTTCCAAAAGATTTTCAACAAGTCTGTGTAAAAACGTTTTTTTGGTTTGTTTTAGAAGATGCCTGTTTATCATACATTTTCTTGTCCACTAAAGCATCTATCCAGACACAAGACCATGTTAGAATTATTTCAGACATGCATTAATCACAGTTGATGAAAGACTTCAGGCAACTATTCAGTTTTAATAAAAACTCTTGAAAGTTATTATCCACATAAAGAAATCTCTTGGAAAGTTTCATACAAAAAGCAAAACAGAAACCCAATAATTAATAAAGAGATTATGCCATCTTACGTTTTAAATAACACTGAACAGATGGTTTAATCGAAAGGGCTATATAAGCCAAAAATAGCAGATTAAAAAGAAAGTGCGTGATAGGAAAGTCCCCAGTTCCAGGATTTGAAAATACTACACTGCAGAGCTATACTAAAGTATAATGGAAGTGGAAAGGATAAGGAATTGGTCTGGTCTCCTCAAATGTAACATTTTTATTTTATTTCTACAATTTATCGATGCTTACTTACTTTTATATATTTTGCAAGTTTCTGAATTCCCCAGTATTCTGGTGATAAATCGGTGCCGCCTTCCTGATGACGCACAGGCTGCTCATCTTCATCAGTCTCTGAGGAACTTTCACCAAGATCTTCAAGGCTGCTTGATGCTTTACTAAAAACAAATTAACAGAATCACCTCTTTCAAATAGTTATAAAGTATGATACGGACAAGCATATTTCAAACAAGTATGACAACACTGCCTAATAACCAGAAAAATACAACTGACATTAGCAAATGGTAATTTGCTAATAATTACTGTAGATAGAGGAAATAAAAACTAAAAAAAAAAAAATGAGGGATGAAAAGTAAGTCACCCATACCATTTTGAAGCATCTTGAATTTTAACTGTTTTAGATTTGCCACTGGCTTTCTTTTTTGTATTCTGAGGTACAGTACTACTTTTCCCTTGTTGTTCAGAGTGTTTTTTTGGAGGCTTGTCACTACTGGATTCAGGCTTATTTAAAAAAAAGAAAAGAAAACAGAAATCATTTTTTCCAGAATATTCTTCAGCATGCTGTGATTCAGAGAACTCCTGATTGTCCATGCATTAATAGTTTTGGATGGATAAATAGTTCAGTGGATGTCTCTGGTTGTTTTTTGAACTCACATAAACAAATGAATTTACTATCTTCTCTCAGAGAATGTGAGTGCTTAGCTATGTAGAGTATGAAGACGTCTCTCCCTCTGTTCTGAACTGATCTCACTGACTCATTTTCATTTGATGCCCTTTATTTTTGTCCTAGAACAGACAGTGACTATCTGTTCTCTATTTACCATCCCAAGACATGAGTTGCTGTGTCTTTCTTCTTCTCCTCTAGCCATCTTATTTCCAGGCAGTTTTGGTCTGCCTAGCTCTTCTGCACACTTAGATGTTCCAAAGCTTTGATCATGCTGAATACAATATGTATTTCCTCATATTCCAAAAAAACTACTAGTTCTAGCTAGCCATAATCTCTGGTGCTTTGTTTGTCCCTAAATGACAGTGTGCAAGCAAATGTATTTTTGAGCCTGAGGTGGTCACTCTATCACAGTCACAAGAAAAAAAAAAGAGAATATGACATATGATTGCAATCTATTTCACTACATCAAGACTTTAACAATAATTGTGGAAAAAGGTTAGCTCTTGCTCTCTGGAAAGCCAATTTCTTTTTAACTGATAACCATAGGTCACATCCAAAATCTCTTAAAATGTTTCTTGCAACTTGTTAAATTGCTAGACTTGAGAAAGATACTATTTTGTGTAGGATGACATTGAAAGGCTTTTCTGCAGATATTTTTCCTCCACTAACACAAAACTAGGAAACATGAAATCAAAATAGAATTCTGATTTCAGAAGACAAATCCAACACTATTCAATACCTGTATACGCTCTTTTGGGTATTCAAACTTTGAGACAATCTCATCAGTGAATATCACTGCAAAGCAGAGCTAGAGAAGTAGCCCGTATAATATGAAATCATTACAAAGTGGCAGCAGTAAGAGACATTTTCCATCCTGGACCTCTTTTACCTCCCTCAGAAAGAGTGGTTTAGATCAGGTTTTCTAATCAGTCTTGCTTTAAAAGGCATTTTACACCAAAAATATGATGATATCACAGTCCTGGAGGACCAGTACTGCAGATGATTGCAAGTTCCTTCCCTGCCTTGCTGTGGAAATGATGTAAAAACATCAAAGCTGTCGCATGACAAAAAAAACCTGAGAACTCTCTTTAGTAGTCCAAACTCTCTCCTTAGAAATTAATTTATAGCAAGCTTTGTTTTATTCCTCCTAACTTAAGACAATAATGGAAACCTGTGACATGCAGCCCTATCATTAGCAGTTTAGAGAGACCTATAGGCAAATTCAGTTCTAAAGATAACTACTTATCTTTGGGAAGCAGAAATCCCACTGCTCTTCCACTTCATACATGGTTTTAACCTCTGGCCAGTGGATGCTGCTGAAGAACTTTTCCCTTTCCCACATGCAGTCTTTTCTGTCAAATCATGAAGGCCCCGTGATTGGCCAGAAATCTCAGCACCTTCCACACGCTGATAATTCTTCTCACGTGCTGCTTCTTTAAAAAACCTATATTCCTAATAAAAGGAGACATGCTTTGTCATTCATGTTGCTATATGAGTAATGAATATTGAAACAGTAAGTTATAAGCACAATTCTAGGACTCTGTGCTTAAAAATTGTATGCATTAAACATAGAATTAGATTCTAAGCACAAAATTTTATTGTCCTTAAAAGAACAAAACATTAATTTGGAAAGTAGTAGTTATCATGTGCAAATTGAAGGTTTTTTTCAGTAAAGAAGTCAATAAATTTGGAACATTCTTGAATATTTGGTGTTGTTTGATTTCTAATATGTCAAAAATCTGTGACACAAGCATTTTTAGAGAACCTAGGTCCAAATGAGTTTTAAGATTTAGAATTGCAAAGTCAGCCGTTCTACTTCAATGGGTCATTTACATAAAAACTATTTCCGTGCCTAAAGGATTTACAAAAAATTCCCACAAAATGTAATGAACATAAAACTGAAAATAGGCTATCATAAACTGCTAGACTCCGGTTCCAAGTAATTTGATTTGATATAGTTTAGAATTAATATAAACACATTCCATTTAATTTTTTTCACCTTCTGTCTCTCAGGACAAACATTGCTGAGCAAGTCACAGATAAGAATGGAGCTGAGTGGCACCTACCAATCCTTCAGCTGTCAGTGTCTAGTACCATGGCTGATCAATAACACACAGAACAGAAAGGACTGTTGTCAACTCTTATTCTCTGTTGGAACACATTCAACTTTTACAGGAAAGTCAACATACAATCATTACTTATTATTATTGTTATTGTTATTGCAGCTGTCAGTACCAGACAGGTGAAGACATTCCTTTGTGTGCCTGACTCAAGGCAGTTTTAAAGAGAGTGTCACAGCAGGGTCTGTTTTCGACTGGTCCCTGATGAGAATCGGCTGTTGAAGCCTTGCCAACCCAAGTGTCTAATTCCAAACTAACTCATGCTAATGCTCTCATTCTGAAAATGCACTCTAGACAAGACAATTTAGCACATGATAAACTAGATAAATCACAAGGGAATTGGTGCTGTAGCTTGATCAGTTAGGCATACTTTAAAAAGTATGCTTGCTACAGCACTATATGCCAATACAGTAATTGCGAATGTTAGCTTAAACAAGGCCAGGCAGATATTATAAGAGTTAATTGGTTTTGCAATATATGTGTATGTAATGAGCTTTTTGAAGCTCTCCTCTCCTCAGAAAATCAATCAAAACTATTTCCTTTCATATTTTACTTCATTTAGGCACACTTGGAAATACAGCTTTTCTCTGCATTTCATAGTTCTAGGGCAGAGAAGATTTTCTCTCCAGTACAAATGCTCTGCAGGTCGATGGTATTAACTTGTTTAAATTCTAGTTTTAGAAAGCAGAATGTACTAAATCAGCTCTTCGCAAGGCAAGATGATATGAAATTCCTAAACCATTAAAAAGTTATGATGTACACTCTTCTGGATAAACTTATTTACACAGCCAGGGAATAATGAGTGTATTATTTACATGAAAATTGAAAGAAAACCAGATAAGTTCTGTTTATTTGCTCTTATTTAATAAGTGTAACTTATTAAGTGTAACTTAAAAAGTTACAATATATTCATAAGGGCAGAAAACTAGCAAATAAAGGCATGTTGTTATCAATAGTAACATTATTCTATATTAACATTTAGGATTAGATCTGAAAAAATAGTAAATGTTACCATATTTTACCTTTTATGATCATCAAATGAAGCCAAATCACTGCAAATAAATTAAAATGATGTCTAAAAACATTCATATGGTGTCCTATTTATGAAGTGTAAACCAATACATAGGTATAACATTTAAAAAAATTTGCCTAGGAGCTAAATAAAAAATTTGGAACTTAATACCCTTTCAAATAGAACAACTCACATATCTAATTCCAATGCTGTTAATATAAGCTAGTGTATTTATGTGTACAGCTTGGAATGCTCTGCTCTTTCAAAACTGTCAAATATCTGTATCTCAACAAAAATAAGTATCAGCCCTACATCCCAGAAAATCAGAACTAGAGGATAAGGAAAGTTTGCTGGTAATTACTTCCTTCTTGCAATAATTAAAATTGCACATAAACAACCACAATAAAACTCTTGACAGGCTTTGGCCTGTAAGGAATTTTACCACCAAGTTGCATGTTAAAACCACCCCCAACCCCCGGC